>KK118220.1:131973-214439 GCA_000611955.2 Stegodyphus mimosarum | reverse complement strand
ACTGCTCTTGATTTTCCTCATGGTTCCCGATCTTTTTATCAAGGGTATTGTTAGTGAGCGGTGAGTCGTAAAAAAGAACTGATTTATTTCATTGAGCAAATCCTCCTGATCCGGTGCCGAAAATAGCGGTTTTACTCATTTCTAGTAATTATGCAGCATAAAGAAATTATGTAAATTTTAATATTGAGTAACACGAAGATATTTTAACATTTACTATTTTGAAGACTGTAAATTAAATAATACGTTAAATAACATTTGGCGAAAAGAAATTATACAGCTACCTCTTCGTTAATCTGCATAATTTAAAATATGATTACCAATTTACCTCAAATAAAACTAAAACCTTGTACACAGAACAATAATTTTAGATAACAGAAATTTTACCAACAAATATTTTGATCTATTTTATTGATTCTTTTTTCCCTCATTTAGATATTAATTTTAAAAATATTTCTGGAATGTATTCTGTATGTATAAAAACTCGAAAACTGAATATGCAACGCTTACCCATTCGATAGAAACTAAGCGACGATTAATTATCACGTTATGCGTTTAATTTAACGACCATAGAGCATTATACGAAAATTTCATATTTTAGAAAACATTCGATTAAATTTTTTGGTACAAATGTCATATACGACTCGTAATACAGGCGGAGATATTTTGTGTTGGATGGTTTAGTTGAGATTTTGGTAAGATTTGTTTATATGGCAACCCTTTTTACGTGGAAGGTTTTGTGAGGAATGTGATTGTATTTCTTCGTGGTTGTGGTATGGTTATGTGTTGAATAATGATGTATAGTTCCATAAAGGAAGAGACCTATTAGCCACGCATTTTAGAGTATTCAGGCTAGATTTAGTTCGAGAAGTTATGTTATTGGAGTTATTAATAAAACATTTGTTCATAGTTGTCTTCATACCCAGAGAAGGGTATTTTTGCAGTTTTTCTGGGATACAGGATCTTTGAAGCCGAGCTTGATTTGTGAGAACTGCGGGTCTGATACGAAGATTCGGACGAAAA
Source organism: Stegodyphus mimosarum (assembly GCA_000611955.2). NCBI lineage: Eukaryota > Metazoa > Arthropoda > Arachnida > Araneae > Eresidae > Stegodyphus > Stegodyphus mimosarum. The sequence continues at coordinate 213,419 of KK118220.1, read as the reverse complement.
ATTGAGTTTCTGATGGATTTATAGAAAATTTTGGAGGCTAAAGAATGTGATTCTCAACGACGTTCGGATTCTGGTTGTCCTGCAATAAGTTGACTTTAGAGGAAATTTTTATTGTAACGTTTGAAATTTTGAATCGTAGAATGACGTCTGACATAGCTAAGTCGTGACATTTTGGTTCACATGCTTTGTGTGATTGGCGTACTTTTATTAATGAAAGTATATTGGATTATATATGTGATAATCTGTCCCTGCAAGTTTTCATTTGAAATTAATATTTTGCTTTTTTGGTAACTATTTTAAATGGTAAGTGAATTTACTTTTTTATTACTTTAATTTTGTAGAGTTATTTTAATTGTTGCATTGCTTTAATTTTGTGTAGTTATTTTGGCGCTGTTGTAGAACTGTATGCCTCTTAGATTGGTGACAAATTTTGTACTATTTTACTGATGAGTAACTTTATTTTAACGTTATATGACAGCATTATTCTCCTTCGGTAAAGTGCAGAATCGCCCACTTCTTTGGCCCATTTTGTTTGGCGCTTTTTACAAGAGTAAGATGAATTGGATTTTTGTCAATTTCTTTTGTGTTTTTAAGTAAAAATAGATCGATGTGTACAAGGACAAATTCAAGGTTGTGCGCAGTGCCGAGTTTGTGCAATTCTCTGAATTTTTTTAAGTAAAAATAGGTCGATGTGCACAAGGATACCGATTTTAAAAACGCGCCAAGCAGTGGGTGATTCTGCACTTCCTCCTACTGATTTTTTTTAAGTGAAAATAAATCGATGTATCATGGACACCGAATTTGTGCAATTTTTTGACTTCTTATTTTGGTTTTGCGTAGCGACCACCTTGAAATTGTGTCTTCCTGGCGCCGATTTTGGAGTCAAAAAAGAATAGCCAAAAAAAGGGGGGGGGAGGCATCCAATTGTAAACTTTTATTTTTTGTCTTTTAATTTTTGAATTTATTTGTGTTGAAATTGTAGGAATTTATTGCTGCTATTTTAGTTTAAATTTGTCGTCAAACATTTTTAGCGAGAAGCTTTACGCTTATACAATTTTTTCTTAATTTCGGACTTTTAGCGTAAATCGTGCGCAAAAAAGTTGGAAATGTAAACAAAATATTTAGATAAGTGAAATCGAAAAGTTTCTCGCCAACCCGGTCCGTATATGACAGTATTTCCAATTTTTTATTAAAATAATTGAGATCAGTAAATTATTCCACATACATACTTTAACATCTTCATATAAACAAATTTTGCAAGAAAAGATATTTGATTAGCGCAGAAAAATTGAAAATGAAAACCGTTAGCTTATTTTAGCACTTAATCTGCATTAAAACATCTAAAAGATTTACCAAATATATAAATAAAATATCTGCATTGCGATATCAAATCCCCTACCCCAAAGCGCTTTAATGCTTTGGGGAAAACCTGCGAAGTTGATTTTAAAAGGATTCATTGCATATTCGTTTTAAAAGTAATTTTCCCTTATACAAAAGACGCAGAGAAAAGAATTAAAAAAAAAAGCTTCTTATACTTCTGAGCAAAGTAAATCTTCTAGAAACTAAATGTTGCACGAAACGCAAAACACTGTTCGTCTAAAGACAACCTGCAGAAACTGAGAAAGAATGAAACAAATCAGGTGCAAATGGCACCATTTTTCAAATTCTTCTTTTGGCTTATGATGTAAAGGTATTCTCATAAGAAATATCCTTCGCGCATTACAATAGTGCAGAAAAATCTCCCTGAGGGTTCTCTTCATGGAAGAAAAAATGAGCCGAAGAAGTTTGAGTATTCATCTTTTTCCAGCATTCTCTAGCTGTCGTTTTAAAATTGAATTACTTTTCTGAGGAAAGAAAAAAAAGGGGGCAAATCATTTTACCTCAAATGTTTCCATAATAAGCCTATTTCTGACAAGTTGGAGAAATAGCTGAATATTGATTGTAATATGTCACTAAGGAACGGAAAAATCTCATTTAAACTTAGTGCTGTGGGTAATTAAGTTCACAAAATATAAAATGCAAGATTACGTTAAGCTGCAACAGGTTAGGTTAATTAATGCAACTTAAGTTTAATTAAGGCAAAGCAACTAGAAGACTATCAGCCTATGCAGAGGAATGTCTTCGTTTGAAACGTTTTAAGGAAAGCTAGCTTCTATCCCCTGTCTATATAAGTCCCATGCAGCTAGTCCGTTTGCCAGAATCTGGACTCCCTTCGAACTACTGGTATTGAGCCAATTTATGGCTCATCCACTGTTAGACGTGAAGACGCAAATAAAAATAATTTTCAGGATTAAGCCTTAGTCATTATTTCTAGGAAAAGTTAAGGGAAACAGGTTTGGTTTTGTAGCCAAAACTTCCAAGTAAACTTTTTTTTTTAAATTTCAACTGTGAAGAATGTATTGAATGACCTTTGCGATCTCTTAAGTAAATTGAATCTGTATGTAACTCTAGATAAGTTAAATCAACTTATCTTCTCAATATGCTTTACACGTTTACCAGTTTTCGTGTTTGTGTAACTGAGTATAATAAAACTCAAAAAGCCTGACTCCGTAAGCGGACGGATGCCTTCATGAAGGTCTTTCTAAGCGAAACTGGCTTACAGTCGCATTACTCGCAAATACCTCAGAGTTTGCCATTGAATAGAGGGCAGACAGCCCTCGCATGCGTTGCTGTATTCAGATAACTTGCACTGCCTTTGATGATGAGGTAATTTCGTTTGAAATACTTGAGAGATACGATCAAAATGAGAATTTGCTTGAGAACGCTGCAAACCGCATTTCAGATAGTGCTTTTTACGCCATGTTTAATTTCCTTTCGCTAACTCGTCCAAACATTTGCTCTAAAAGCAGTTAAAATGCAGGAATAGCCTTTAGAAAAATTGTATTTTAATTTTTATGCTTGATCAATTACATCTACAATCTGATGAGTAACTGTTTTGAATTTGCGAAATAAGTTTGCATAATCTATCATATTACAGTGCTAATTATTACCTGATAATTTAAAAAGCTCATGTGGAAAGTGTCTGAAGCTTTTTCTCTGATCTATTTTAAAACAAGTCTAAGAAATGCGAGATGATAGTAAAGATGTGTTTTAAAAATTTCACGTTATGGATTGCTATCCATTACACATATCATTTTCAAATTTGGAAATTTATTGTCTGAAATATTTTTTTTTCTTATCTGTTTTATGTAGAAGGACCTACAGAACATAAGAACATGAATTAAGTATAAAAAAGGCTTCGAGGAGGAACATTGGCATGGCGAAACGAATTGAACTAAATCTCTTGCATTTCAAATCAGCTTGACATAATATACGCTTAATAGCCAAGTAAGTAATGTTGACACATACAGTTCTACAGAAAAATATTTGACACTTTTTTCTGTAACTGAACAGATTCACCATATTTTATGTCTGTTTAAAAGAATGATAGTTTTCGTCAATGACCTTATACCCAGAAGTTATTTTTCTATATCATCTTTAGAAATCCCTTTGGCGACAGAGTTCCAATTTCTTATAATCTAGAGATATCAAAGTTTCTTTGAAAGTATATTATCCAAAGAATTACTCTGAGAATATGGAAATTGAAGGAGTAGTGGAATTTCTCTTAGATGTCCTTTCTCTAGGCAACAGCTTCGGCTACATACGCACTCATAATAGGAAATAGTGAACTTCCCGCCAAAGTGTCGATAATATCAAAGCCCTTTGATGTCCACCATCCTGCTTGCTTAATTCTGCAAGAAACGGTTCTTAAAACCTGACCAGAAGATCGTCAGAGGTATTTATTGGAGAGAAATGACATGGATAATTAAGATCGTGCTAATGGTGATGTGGACCTTCTAACAGCTCATGAATATCCTTCAAATGTCTTACAGCTGATAACTTTTCTCCATAGTTCCACTTCAGTTAGCTATAAGAATACTGATCACAATTTGTTCATTACACTCGCTGCTAAATAGAAGCGTCAATCACAGTAACTTATATGATCTTGTCGAATAGTTGCCTTCACCTTACATAATTCTTGGTTATTTTGATGCACATGAACTTCTTTGGGGCAGTAGAGGTGTCGTGGAAAGCAAGAGAAAAAGTTTTAGAAGATCATTGTCTTATGTTGTTAAAATAATGGCGACAATATTTATTTTCAGCACACTAAAAGAAATTTCCATGCCATTGATCCGGAAATTTGCTTTTCATCCCTCCTGCTGCAGTATGGGAGACTGACTCGTATTTGAGCAATCACATTCCACACTTCATATCACTTGCAGGAGGCAGTGTATCAGCTTCCAGACCTCTGAAATTTCTAATAAATCTTGCACACTCAGATCTTGTTGCCCACAATTTGTTAACAAAAGAATTGTGCGATAACGTGATTGACGAATCAATAGCCTATTGTCAGATACCATAATGCAGAAAGCAGAATTTAAAAATTATCTAACAGGTTACCTAAACAATCTAAAACCTTGGTGGAAACGCAAATATGAGGATACTCAGTAATAGCACAGAAGAACATGGAATAAATTTTGACATTATCCTACCATGATTAATCTCTTGGGGTTGAAAAAGGCAAAGCAGAGGTACGAATAGTGCGTCAGGACAGTGAAGCATTCATGTATATCTTATGCGTCTGCAATTATATTATAAGCAAACTGTTATGAAAGAAAATCAGGAGAGCACTATGAATGTATAATGGCTAGCCACTTTCTGTAAGAGAAAAAGACTGCAGAATATTTAACAACATTAGAGAAATTGCCAATATCATTGGAAGCCTTCGCTGCTGCGTCAGGTGGCAGAAAATACTCCCAGTCATTCATTTCCTGTAAACCTAAAAGCTGAAAAGAGCCCAAGTTTCTTTGAAATTTCGTTTCGAAAGCTATAACGTGGATTTCTTATGCTTGAGTTAAAGAGCGTTCTTTCACAGACACGCAAGACTAGTGCGAGTCCTGACAGCATTCACTAGCTTATGATTAAGCATTTGACGAGAAAGTCCTTGGCAAAGAACCTCTATGTGAAAAAGGAAAGGCTCCATAGACGTAATGTAAACCACTTTGTCTGCAACGCCGCTACAAAGAAAAGGGAACATTCGCCAAGGGATTTGGCGACGGAATCTGTTGGCGAGAATTTCCCCTCTGTGATGTGCCGGTTCTTTAGTACCTAGCCGACATTTTCCTCCTCCGCGACGTGTATAAGAAATTGAGGAACACGGGTTAAGATGAATCGTTCTTTGAACTTGTCGCGATAATTTAAACTCGGAAATGATGAAATTTTAGGTGATTCCCTTTCACTGGCTGTTGAACTTCCATTGTCCATATCGCTACTTGAAACCAAAGAACCTATTCTTTGTTTAAACTTTTGCTAAACGTAACGGTCGAACCTGTCCAAACCAACTTCGACATTCAGCTTCGAGCTTTGGCGCTTTTTGGCGACAGATATTTCACGCATGCGCAGTTGTTTCCCTTTTCGTTGGAAGGGAGCCACTTCTGCGAAGTTTTCCTTCTTAACAGTACATATTCTTTGTCCTTGGCGGTCGATTTCACCCTTGATAACAGGGTGTGGAAGAAGCAAATTTTCTCAGTGGTCTGGAGAAAAGCCTTCGTTATCCTTAGCTAGGAACCCGACCAGTTATCGTTCAGTCACTCTTACCAACCGCCTGTGCAAAATTCTAAAAATGGTTAACTGCTACTTACTTATTATTTAGAGTAGAATATTCTCTCTATCCAAGTTGGATTCCTGAGAAGTTGATCAACTAGCATTGGTAATATCTTGGTTTTGGAGACATCTATTTAGAATATTTTTGCGAAAAAGAACCATATTTTTTCACTTTTTTATCTGGAAAACTTGTGAAAAAACCTGCAGGTATGACATCTGTGAGGCTTATGTCATAGTCCTCTGCGTGGCAACCTACCGATTTTTAGCCAGGACGTTTTGAGGAACAAGGTACTCTAATCATTTTAGGTTTTCTAATTTAAGTTTTAATTTAAGTTTAAGTTTCCTAATCAAAAGACCATTTATGTCTAGTTTTGTACAAAGTGAAACCTACATCCTGATCCACAGCTCCTCCTAAAGATACGCTCCATTCCCGGTGATATCAAAAGTAAAATTTCCGGGCCTCAAATGTGATAGGAAGCTAACGTTTCTTCCCTCACATTATACTATTTTTAAGAACATATATTTAAAGCTTCTGAACATACTTAAAGTTCTTTTCAGCACATTTTGGGGTGCAGATCACTCATCAATGCTCCACATTTACAAGGCACTAATTAGGTCTAAATTAAGCTATGGTTCCATTGTGTATGATGCCGCATGATCTTCTCTGTTTGCAAGGCTTGACCCCGTACACCACGAAGTTTTATAAATACTTTCAGGCGCTATCAGTACATCCCCAGTGCAAAGCCCTCGTGTAGAATCTGTTGAGACATCATTAAAATTAAGGCTTGATCATTTATTAGTTAATATTATTTTAAGATCATGCCTAACCCATGTTATTCTGTTGATATCTCTATACGGATTAATTTCTATCTTCCTGTAGCAAGCAAGGAAAATTTATATTTGATCTTTTGGTTCGCAAATTGGTTCATATCATGAAATGTTTCAGTTACTGATTTGAAACCTAAAACCGATAAGGATTTCATTATTCCTTCATGGAAAATTTAAAATATAACTTCTGCATATATAATATAACTTCCTTCCAACAAGAATGACACTGGTGAAATTATACACAGACAAATCTTTCCTAAACATAGAAATATTTACAACGAACAACAAGAAATATTACAATCTTCGTCTGCTAATGCCCCAAGCTGTGTTAACTGTAAAGCTGCATTATCTTGAATTTTTTGAATCGGCTGTCCCAATTTTAAACCTCTCAGGCTGAAACTAACCCATCTGTATTTCAATTAATTGGAATCAATCCTCATTTTAATCTTTTAAATCGCTTTTTAAGATATACGTTTTTATTATAAGCTGAAAACTTTAAATAATTATGTTTTTAATCCGAATAAACAGCTTTTAACATTGTGCAATTTTTAAACTAGTATAGATTCTCTGCGTTATTCTTTTAGGCTTGAAAGCAGTTTTTAGAATTCGTGGATTACAACTTGTTCTGCCTGTTATCATGGCACATACCATTTATTGCTGCATTCACGTTAACCATATGTGTGACGCCTCATGGGAAAGCAGGTATGCGGCCTAAATCACTGCCACCACTACCCACCTTCTCAGCGCATATTGCCTTTCTACTCAACTTAACAAAATTTTCAATATTTTGAAAATACCAAAAAGGAAAAATAAAATGACTGGGAGGAGCTCTTTCTTTAAATAGAAACAAATAGTTTCTTTCTTATTAACATTGATTAAAGCTCCAGAATAACTCCCCCCGCCCGCTGATTTCAAAACTCCAAAGAAAGATTTCAATTTGATTTGTTGGCAAAAGATAATAAAATTCTCCTCAGAAGTCGATTACACGGAATTCTTTGAAATATTTTTGTTTTTCTTTTCTTTCTCCAATTCTAAGTCAAATACAACCTTTTATTTCGTTACTTCTGTAAAAGAGTTGAAAATAAGTAAAAAGTTCATCTGTGAATATTTTGCTGATGAAATGGAAAGTTAATACATGTTACGAATGTATTTTAGATGTAAATATAAAAAAACAGTTTTTTCTTTTATTCTGCGTTCCAACGAAATGTTCTATATGCGTTATGATGCTTTTTAGGCTCACCAGTGGCTGAGAGGAAAAGTCACTAAACACTAGTAGTAGTTCGACTCTGGTCTAAATCCTGGCGAACGGACTGACTGCATAGGCGTTTTCGTAGTTTTCCCATAAGCAACGTGGTTACGAGTCAGTTTTCCTTAGAAAATCCCCCACTTTGACAGAGTTCTTCTAATTTTAGATATGTAAATAGATCTTCCGCGCTTTGCAATAACCAGACAATTCAAACCAAACTGATTTGAAGTCAGACTTCCAGAAATTAATATTTACCTTTATTACCATTGAACGTCTAATGTTACAAGGTCAGCGTTTCATAAACTGCTATGCCCAACAAAAGGGTCGAAGGAAATCCTGAAATATTTTTCAAATTCTAAGTATAAAAATAATATACCTACAGATAACGTTGCTTTATCTTATTACGGACAATTTCCATTAGAGTACAACACGAGCTAAGCAATCTTTGGATTTTTCCATTCTAAGACAATATTCGCGGAAAATAATTTGCCGGTGAAAGATAAGATTCATCAGCATTCCTTATGCCTTTATGGTTTATTTGGTGCGGTAAAGGAAGTAAAGGCTATCTGCCTAGGTGAGGGATGCCTTCGAGGAGGACTTACTAAGAAATTGGTTTGTATCCACGTTATACATGAGGAAAATTACGAAATCTCCCATGCACCCGGGAACTGAACCCAGGTCGAACTACTACCAATGTTTAGCGATATTACAGCTCGGCCAACCTTGCCTATTGACGGCTAAAAAATAATGGGCTGTCCTTATCTCTTGTATAAGTGTCCACGTTTTCAAAATATCATCAAACATTTTTCGCGTGTGCCATTCTATTTCGACTGATTTGCTTATTTAAATAGCTAACGTAAAGGATGTATTTTTTATGTTAAACGTTTTATCACGGCCAAAATGAACTAATGAATAAAGTTTTTCTTTTTAACAGTAATCGATTTGCACGTATTTTTCTAGAGAAAATTGTTTGCAGTGTCTTGTCTATAACGGAAAAATATTATTTTTAAAAGAAGTATAATTCGAATATTTTATTATAATATTGCATTTTCTCCTTATTTATGTTGTAATATCATCACTAAATGCTTCCGTGTTTCGAATCCCAGAGAAAGTACCACTGATTGTTTTTCATATTTTGTTTATTGAAAAGCCTGATAATCGATATATGCATCGGCAGCTTTAAATGCGGTATGCAATACAAAAGCTCCTCGTCCCTTTGATTTGGTCAATTGGATCTTGTGCCTCTTCTTGGTTCCTTTTTTCTGTTTAAAGTGTAAGAATTAATCGCTGAGTAATTATTCATATCTGGGTACAAATGCAAGATCCCTGGTATGGGTCCCGATGAGAACGTATTGTTATTTCGTCATATCTTCTGCTTTAAACAGCTTAATAGTGATCTATAATTTTAGCTTTGGTTTTTCCCTCTAACTTCCTAATTTCCATCTGATTTTATTATAATTCATTTGTGCATTTATTTATCTTTTTGTTCCAACTGTGCTGCAAATTTTCTTTGCTTTTGATGAAGCGAGATCTACTATTTCCTTAGACTCTGAAATCAATCTTTAAACCTTGAAATCAATCCTATGAAAGTTCCATTTGTATATGCCCTTATTCGTTCGTTCTTTTGCCTAATTTTGCATTTAATTTTGGAAAGCCTCTCTTCCATACCCATCTTCCTACCTGCTGAGCTAGAAAAGTCATTTTCGTCATCGATTGGTAATGTCTTAGACACGGTTTAGTAAATAATCTTTACTTAGGTTTATTCTCGCAGCCTTTGTGTTAGACATATACTTCTAGTAATAACAATGTTTAAATGACGCAAATATTAGTTTCGGTGTTTTTAATTTAAAAAGATATAAACTTTTTATACATTCCCTAGTTTTTATACTTATGTTTCTAAAGCTTTCATATTCCTCATAAAAATAAAAAAACAAAGTGCGATTCCTCTACGACAAAACTTGACCGAGATATTTAATTTCAAAATTTAGGATATTTGACGTAATTTTCATCTTGCCGTGTCAGTTAATAAATTAATATGGTTCGAAGTTGAATTTTTCCCTCTTAAGCCGCATTCAATGGTATTTGGTTATATATTAATGTGTAACATTATTTAATTTATAATTTTATTCAAAATGATACGAAGAAAGAATTTTCATTTAAGAATTCTAGAATTTTATAAGTTTTCAAACGCTACAAATACGATCCAAAAACAAATTGATTAAACTAAAATATTTTGACTTATGCAAATCATGTTACGAATTAACTATGTGCGAATATTGTAACTTGCTAATTATTTCTGGAACATTAATTATATAAGGTTTTGGAAATGGAAAAATATATATCTCAATATTTCTCGCGAAAATTTGCACAGAAGTGTTTGTCACTTCATTTCTTAACATACGAAAAGTTTTTCTAAGCTCATAACTTTTCGGTTATAAACAAATGAACACTCGCTTTTCAAGTTGTGTAGAGCTCTAAATATGACGTCGAACTACAAAATGACATTTCGATGCCAATTTTATCCTACGAGAGTCGCTTTTTGTACTTTAGTTTTCATATTAAGTACAAAAGTTTCCAAAATATAAGTATAGAAAGCGGACGAATGTATAAAAAGTCAGATTTTGTAATTTTTACTAAATGATTTTTAAAATTAAAAAATTTGAAGATATGTATATTTGTCGTTTGAAACTGTTTTTAATCGTAAGTATGTCTACGAAAGTAAGAGCCTGGTACTGCTTTTTGTGAACAGAGTGTATATATTAAAAGAGCATGCTTCATGCGCATACCCCCTCAGGGGCTCACTTTTGTGAGTACGGGTGTGGCAATCCCGAGGTGCCCTAGCCCTTCAGGGGATCATCTTCTTGGTGAGACGGGTGTCACAATCCTGGAGCCCCAGTGATCTATCCTCTTTCCCGTCTCCTCTGCTCTGAGATGAAGCTTTCTTCCTTTCTTTCTCCCTTGTGGTTCTCCTCTTCGGAGGTTGGGGCTCGTTATGAGAGACTGGAACAGCCCTTGTCTCTGGTTCTTGAGTGACGAGAAAACTGCCCACGTGTTTGCCGTGCGTGGAGACCCGTGTCACTGGAAAAGAGGGTCCTGGTAGTTGAGGGGCGATAGTTGAGGGGCGAGGTACTGTCCCCAACACACTGCTTTGGCCTCCGCTTCAGTTAAACGGGAGGCACTTTGTCGTCCTCACAGGTGTCAACCGGCTGGTCACTAGTCCTTAGTGTCAAGCTCTCGGGAGTACCCGCTTTCGGGAAAGCCGACTGTGGGACTTCAGTCTGCGTATAGGTCCGGCTAGCCCTGGCGTAGAAAACAGCGTCCCCTTGTTGGGCTTCATGGTGGGTGGGGCGGTCGGACCCGAATCTTTATCCATTTCAATATGAATGCTATGATACCTTCTTGCTCCAACAATGTATCCGATACTCCGACTGTGACCAAAAGACTAAGAAGTGACATAGAAAGCACTGTATCAGATCTATCTTGTCCACGTTTCTTAATTATTACCAGCTCCGAAGAATTGAAAAAAATGTCACCCTTTGTAATAAACAAACATCTTTTGTCTTCTGTAGGAGAACTGAAAAATATTAAGAGACTTCGATCTGGAGACCTTTTGATTGAAACTGCGTCCGGAAAACAATCTGAAAATCTTTTGAAACTAACCAAATTAGGACAAGCAAACATTGAAGTTAAACCACATAATACTCTGAACTCGTCCCGAGGAGTAATCTCTGAAATAGACTTACTATCAGTAACTGAAGAGGAATTCGTTAAAGAGTTGGCAGATCAAAACGTGTGCGGTGCTCGTAGGATCAAAATACGGAAAGACGGTCAACTCATTCCCACTAAACATGTCATACTTACTTTCAAGTCTCCTAACTTGCCGAAAAACATCAAAGCTGGATACCTAAACTGTTCAGTCAGGCCGTATATACCGAATCCAATGCGTTGCTTCCAATGTCAGCGCTTTGGACATGGAAAGACCTCTTGTCGCGGCAGCCTCACGTGTGCTCGATGTTCCATCGTAGGACATGCCAGTGAAGGCTGCTCTGCTGCCCTCTTATGTATAAATTGTAAAGGCGAACACCCAGCCTTTTCAAGATCATGTCCGAAATGGCAGACAGAAAAACAAATTCAAAACATTAAAGTTACACAAAAGATATCATTTGCAGAAGCTAGAAGACTTGTTCTCTCTAACCAGCCAAAACTTAATAAATCTTACGCATCTGCAACTAAATCATTCAGATCAATATCAACGCAAACTACAGTTACCGCACAGAAAAAAGAACTAGCAGTGACAGTAGATCCTAGAAACCAAAAATCAGGGAAAAAACCTGATGCTGAAACTAGTGCACCGGTGACTACATCCAAGGGAAAACAGGATGTCCAACAGAACAAACAAAGAGATGATATCAAGGAGAAAAATAAGCAAAAACCCAGGACCCCCAGTCAAAGTTCTATCGCAAGCATGAGTTCAGGACGCCTAGATGACTCAGATGAAATGGATGTTGAAGAAGGGTTATCCCTCCCGAAACACCTTCTGCCTCGAAAATCAAAAAAACAACACCGCCAAAACAGGCATCCATAATGGGTACATTTATTTCGTGGAATTGCCGGGGTTTCCGTCAAAACCTGGATAATATCAAGGATATAATCAACATCTACCAACCTGCCTGCTTTGCACTTCAAGAGACCTTGTTAAAACCAAGCAGCCATGCTAAGATACGGAGATACACCACAGTAAGAAGGGACAACCCATCTGGGGATCGTGCCTGTGGTGGTGTGGGCCTTACCATCTCCCACAATCACCCGTACACTGTTCTTCCTTTGACGACCTCCCTTCAAGCTGTGGGGATTCAGATTAATTTACGTTCTTCAATCTCAGTATGCACTATCTATTTACCCCCACATGAGCATGTAGATCAGCGAGATCTAGACAATATAACAGAGCAGCTCCCAGAACCTTTTCTGCTTTTAGGTGACTTCAATGCACATAGTACCTTATGGGGAAGCAGAGACACTAATTCAAGGGGCCGGCAGATCGAACAGCTAATGGAGGATCATTCTATCTGTCTGCTTAATAACGGAGAAAACACCTACTTTCATCAGCCGACTGGAACATTTCATGCAATTGATCTGGTGCTCTGTTCTCCATCTCTACTCCCCCTTTGCTCCTTCAGTGTAGGGGAGAATCTTTACGATAGTGACCATTTCCCAGTGATTGTAAATATCGCAGGAAAGTCTGTGATCTCAAGACAACCCCGCTTACTTTATGATAAAGCTGATTGGGATCTTTTTGTCTCTTGCGCTGTGCTGACAGAAGAAATGGTCAATGATGTGGACATTAATACAGCAGTAAAAATGATCTCCCATACTATTGTACAAGCAGCTGAACTTTGTATTCCAAAGTCCTCGACAAAGTTCCCAAAGTTCCCTAAACCCTGGTGGAACAGTGATTGCCATAAAACTATGAGAGAGCAAAAGAAAGCCTGGCGTATCTTTCGCCGATACCCAACACTGGCAAACCTTCTGGCCTTTAAAAAAGCTAAGGCGAATGCTAGGAAAGTGAGACGGCAAAGTCAGAGAAAATCATGGGCAGCCTACGTGTCTACTATTACCTCCTCAATGTCTAGCAAACAGGTTTGGGAAAGAGTCCGCAAAGCCTCTGGACTTTACAATGATTATCCCCTCTCTGCTCTAGAAAAAGATGGAAAGTTGATAAGCACTAGAGAAGAAATCGCCGATGCTTTAGGTGATACTTTTGCTGCTGTATCTGACAGTAACAATTACTCAAAAGAATTTCTGCCCACAAAGACGCGCTTGGAAAAGACCCAAATCGACTTCTCCCATCCTAATGCACAATCCTATAATAAAGATCTCACCATGTTTGAATTAAGAAGTGTAATATCTCGCACTGATAAGACCTGCCCTGGCCCTGATGGCATAAGTTATTTGATGATAAAGCATCTGTCCTATGAATCTCTACTGGTCCTTCTCGCTCTGTATAATAAGATATGGAAGGAACAACTTTATCCTACCGCCTGGTGCAGGGCCTTTGTAATCCCTATAGCAAAACCCGGCAAAGATCCGAAAAATCCTTTAAATTACCGCCCCATTGCCCTCACTAGCTGCCTTTGTAAAATCATGGAAAAAATGGTAAATCACCGTCTCACCTACTATCTGGAGACTAACCACTGCCTATCGCCCCACCAAAGTGGTTTCCGTAAGGGAAGATCTTCACTGGACAATGTCCTGTTTTTAGAAACTGCAATACGCAATGCATTTGTAAAAAGAAACCATCTGGTTTCAATCTTTTTTGACATGGAGAAGGCATATGACAGAACTTGGCGGCATGGAATTCTTCATGACCTCCACAGCACAGGGTTGAGAGGTAACTTACCTATCTTTATTCAAAACTTTCTGAAACACCGCTCTTTCCAGGTCAAGATTGGCCCGGTGCTTTCTCAAACCTTTATACAACAAGAAGGTGTACCCCAAGGTTCAGTGCTTAGTGTTACTCTTTTCAGCCTAAAAATTAATTCCATTTTAAAAGAACTTCCTCCCACAGTGCGTGGTTCCCTATATGTTGATGACCTGATGATCTACTGTCACGGTCAAGATATGAGATACATTGAGAGACAACTCCAAATTGCTCTTAACAGAATTGTAAAGTGGTCCAACAGCAATGGGTTCAAATTTTCCAACCAGAAGACCGTCTGCGTGCACTTCTGCCGCAAAAGAAATCTACATCCTGATCCAGAGCTGCATCTTGACGGCTCTCCGATCCGCGTTGAGCCAGAAGCAAAATTCTTGGGTGTTATCTTTGACAGAAAGCTCAACTTCCTTCCACATATCTTAAATCTAAAGAAAAAATGTGCTAAAGCTCTCAACATTCTGAAAGTCCTGGCCAATACTTCATGGGGAGCAGAACGTTGTTCTATGCTCCGCATTTATAGAGCTTTAATCCGTTCCAAACTTGACTATGGCTGTGTTATCTATGGATCAGCAAGACCTTCTGCGCTACTGAAATTAGATCCAGTCCATCACCAAGCGCTACGGATTTGCTGCGGAGCTTTCAGAACATCTCCAGTACAAAGCTTATACGCCATCTGTTTCGAACCATCTCTGAAATTCAGACGCAAGCAGTTGTCCATAGATCTTCACTATAAAATAATGTCGCATGCCGAACATCCTGCACGATTCATGACATCTGATCAGTACTGGCGTAACTACCATGCACGCCCTTCATGTATCCCTCCTTTTGATCTCCGCATTCACTCACTCATTGAAGAATTCAACCTAAAAGATCTGATTCCCAAAAGTTCTACCTTTTTCGGTATTGCTCCCTGGCAAGAAGTGAATATTCACCTACTCAACATCTTTGGAGAACTTAAGAAGAGCAGTACCAACGACGTCCAATACCAACAAATTTTCCTGGACCATAGAAACAGCTATTCTAACTATAAAGCAATTTTCACTGATGGCTCAAAGAATCACGATCATGTCGGGGCAGCTTTTGTTTGCGATAAAGTAATCAGGAGTAGTAAACTTCATAAGGCTGCATCTGTCTTTACTGCAGAAACATTTGCCATTTTGAACTCCTTAATCTTTATCTCCAAGCAGAACAGCAGAAAATTCATCATCTACTCTGACTCACTGAGCGCCCTTGAATCAATTAATGCAAACACTGACCACCCTATGATCTTGGAAATTTTAAAGACTCACCTCCATTTGAGAAATGCAGGATATTCTGTAATGTACTGCTGGGTGCCTGGACATGCTGGCATCAAAGGTAATGAACTCGCTGATATCGCTGCAAAATCTGCTGATACTCCCTTCGATAATGATGTCCCTTTTACAGACATACAGAAGTACATCAGAACAAAGATCTTGTCCAGGTGGCAAGAACTCTGGGAATGCCAGACTCTGAACAAATTAAGGCAGGTAAAACCCAATCTGGAGTATTGGGAATCAAAAGGGAATCGAAAGGAGGATGTACTGTTGACTCGCCTACGAATTGGACACTGCAGGCTGACTCATCAGTATCTCTTGAAGGGAGATAATGAGCCTATCTGTGGCACCTGCAACGTTCCTACTTCAGTGAATCACATCTTAACCTACTGTCCTGCTTTTAGTCAGAAACGTGAATTACATTTTAACTCAACGAATTTTAACTTAACAGATCTCATTGGAAGAAACCCTCACGTCAACCTCATAAGTTTTTTAAAGGACATCTCCTTTTACCATATGATTTAAAGTTTTTCCTTTTAACGTACTCTACCTGCTGTCCTGCTTTTAGTCAGAAACGTGAATTACATTTTAACTCTACGAATTTTAACTCAACAGATCTCATTGGAAGAAACCCTCATCAACATCATAAGTTTTTAAAGGACATCTCCTTTTACCATATGATTTAAAGTTTTTCCTTTTAACGTACTCTACCTGTTGCCAGAGCTTTTCTCAAAGTCATTTCTGGATGCCTTCATCAGCATTCCAGGTTCATTTCAACAATTCATCTGATACAATGTGTTTGTACTTTTGAACTTTATTCATCATTCGTCTGGCGCATAATAATCTTCAAGGTTTTGTGCCATTAAAAATACGAACCAACCAACCAACCAACCAACCAACCATCATGCGCATACTGGATATCGCTAGTTATTTTATCTATGGTGATGACCAAGGTCGAGAGATTTACAGTATAGTAGCCTTGGTCACGACCTTAGGCTATTTGACGTACAGTTTCTAACATCGTTCCTTAGAATAGAAACATGAACCTACGTGTAGTTTGGACCAGCATTTGTAAAGGATCAACTGATATGATTTAGTATGATTCTTTTAAATGGGCCACTAATATCTGCATTTTCAAGTGAATATTTAAATGTGACAAAGCTTTTCGAGAAGGAATTTTTCAAGCTTGTTCTTACTTTCCACTTGATTCCCAATTTCGTCTAACTGCCCTTTGGTCCAGTAACGCTCCCTGAATCTCCACAGCTCCCATCGATCCGACCCCCCGAAGTCCTGCCATGCTGCCTCAACGTGGCGGGGGGGTGTCACTGGGCGGAGCGGGTGAAGTACGTCGAGAGCATAGCTCCTGGTAGGGCCACCCTAGGCGTGAAGGCGGCTCCGAAATGCCCAGCTAAAGCATAGCAGGTGAAGACCCTTCAGGAGATTACCGTCTTGGTGATCGGGTGTCACAATCCCGAGGCTCCAGTGAACTTTCCTTTTCTTTTTCCTCTCTTCTTGTCTATCTCTTTTTCCTATCTCTCTCCCTCTGTGGTTTCCTCTACTGGAGGATGGGGCTCACTGTGAGGTGCAGCTACTATTCTGGTTTCTGTTTCACCATGGTGAGAAAACCGCCTATGCGTTTGCCGTGCATGGTGACCCGTAGAGTAGGAAACGAGGATCCTGGTAGTTGAGGGACGAGGTACTGTCCCCAACACGCTGCTTTGGCCTCTGCTTCTACTTAAAACGGGAGGCACTTAGCTGTCCCCGCTAGTGTCAATTGGCTGGTCACTAGTCCTATTGGTCAGTGGCTAGGGAATAAGCTTTCGGAAGTTCCTGCTTTCAGGAAAGCCGACTATGGGGGCATCAGTTTGCGTATAGGCCTGGCTAGCCCTAACACAGGGATCTGTGTTCCCTTGTTGGGCTCCATGGTGGGTGGGGCGGTCGGGCCCGAATCTTTCTTTGTTTACAATATAAAAACTTCTTCTTCTAACCATATGGAAACGAAAAATTCTGGAGCTGCTAAGCGAATTTGCACTTCGACCATAGTTAGCACAAGCAAATGTCCAAAGTTCTAGTTTTAACTGGTCAACTGGAAAATTTATCACCATTCTTCATCCATAAGCATATTGTGGCCTCAGTAGGCGAGCCAAAACGCATAAAAAAGCTCCGTTCAGGATCGCTGCTCATCGAGACTATATCGGATGCACAATCTTCCTCTCTCTTAAAAATGACCAATATGGGTGAGCATTCTATTAGTGTATCCCCACATAAGTCTTTGAAGATATCAAAAGGTGTCATTTCGGAAACAGACCTGATATCAGTCTCTGAGGATGAACTTTCAAAAGGACCTAGCTGAGCAAAACGTGTGTGGCGTCCGCCGAATAAAAGTTCGTAGGGGGGCGGGCAGCTAGTCAACACGAAACATATTATTCTCACTTTCTCATCTCCAGAGCTACCGAAAGCCATTAAGACAGGCTACGTAAACTGCCCCATAAGACCCTACGTGCCGAATCCACTGCGCTGCTTTAAGTGCCAACGGTTTGGTTATGCAAAGGCAGCATACCGAGGAAACTTGGCATGTGCTCTCTGTTCTGGAAGCGGTTACGAAAGTGAGGAATGTGTAGCTGATCCAAAATGTGTAAACTGTCATGCTGATCGTCCGGCTTACTCACGCAACTGCCCTAAATGGAAAGAAGAGAAAGAAATACAGCATATTAAGATCACAAGTAAAATATCCTATCCTGAAGCTAAGAAACAATTTAGCATGGGTCATCCAAGAACAAATATCTCCTATTCTCAAGCCACTAAATCATATTGGTCAATGAGTACACAAACTTCGCATAGCACACAGAAAAAGACACCTGAATCAAAAACAAATGACAAAGAAAACATTTTTCTGCCACCTCCTCCCAAACAGACAGCAGAATGTTCAAAAATAAAAACACAAGAAACAGAGTTCAAAAAAGAAAATTAAAAGCTCAGAAAGCAGAAGCTCAAGCCGAAGCTCTATAGAAGGGATCTTTTCTGACTTTGTTGAATCTGAGATGGAAACAGATGGAGGCAAAGATCTCCCGAGAAATGTTCTACCTCACAAAACAAAGAAACAACATCGAAGCAATAAACATTCCTAATGGCTACTCTCATCTCGTGGAACTGCCGAGGCTTCTACCAGGGTATTGATGGTATTAAGCAGCTTATTTATAAACATCAACCCGTCTGTATAGTGATACAAGAGACATTCCTCAAACCTGGTAATTTTGCAAAGCTTCGTAGGTACTCAATGATAAGAAAGGATAAGACATTCAGTGAACGCGCAAGTGGTGGTGTCTGTTTGCTTACTTCAATCAGTTGCCCTTCAAGTGCTCTCCCCTTGGATACCCCCTCCAAGCGGTTGCAGTACAGTTGAACATTCGGACACTGACAACTGTTTGCAGTATCTACATCCCGCCTAATGAGAGCATAGATCAAGGAGACTTGGAGAATTTAATTGCCCAACTACCAGTTCCGTTTTTTCTGATCCGTGACTTCAATGGACACAATCCCTTGTGGGGTAGTAAAGACACAAACCGACGACGGAATCAAATTGAACAGCTACTTCACGACCACTGTCTCTGTATCCTCAATAGCACAGAAAGTACTTACTTTCATCAGCCAACAAGGACCTTTCATTCGATTGACCTAGCTATTGTTTCTCCACAGCTTTTGCCATTCTGTTCCTTCAATGTCGAGAATTATCCATATAATAGTGATCACTTCCCTATTATCATAAGCATTACAGGTAATGGGAGTGTTTCTATCCCTAGAACACCACGGATTTTATTGGACAAAGCCGACTGCGAATTTTTTTTACATTATGCCCTCTTCACTGAAGAAATAGTGAAGAATGTGCACATTGATCAGGCTGTGAGGATCATTACAAATAAAATTATTCAAGCAGCTGATATATGTATCCCAAAAACGTCGGTAAAACTACCAAAATACCCAAGGCCTTGGTGGAATCCTGAGTGCCAAGATGCCATTAGAAAACAAAGGAAAGCGTGGAACATTTTCGGCGATATCCCACAGGGTCAAATCTTATAATATTCAAAAGGGCTAAAGCAAAAGCTCTGCAGGTGCGGAGGAAGAGTCAGAATAATTCCTGGACCTCGTATGTATCCTCGATTACCTCCTCTACTTCGAGTAAGAAGGTATGGGAGAGAGTCCGGAAAGCGTTCGGTATCTACAAAGAGCACACACTCTCCATCTTAAAGATAAGTGATGAAGCAGTTACTAGTAGAGAAGGAATTGCCAATGCTATTGGAGAGGCGTTTTCAGCCGTCTCAAACAGCAGTAACTATCCTCCTGAATTCCTTTCTGCAAAAATATGCATCGAAAAACAATCTATTGGTTTTAAATCTCCCAATACTGAACCTTATAATCAGGATTTTACTGTGCTTGAATTGAAAAGAGCCTTATCGCAGACAAAAAATTCATGTCCTGGTCCGGATGGTATTGCCTAATCTATGTTGAAACACCTCCCTTCTAAGTCACTGGCAGCCATCCTCTTTCTTTTTAATAGAGTATGGAAGGAACAAGTCTTTCCAAATGCCTGGAGAGTTCGCGGGATTCGAACCTCGGACCGAACTACCAGTGTTCAGCGTCTTTACCGCTCGGCCGCTGGTGGGCCGAATTGAAAGGAGCCTTATCTCAGACAAAACGTTCATGTCCTGGTCCGGATGGTATTGCCTATTCTATGTTGAAACACCTCCCTTCTAAGTCATTGGCAGCCATCCTCTTTCTTTTTAATAGAATATGGAAGGAACAAGTCTTTCCAAATGCCTGGAGAACAGCTTTTGTCATTTCCATTGTTAAACCGGGGAAAGACCCTACCAATCCTTCAAGTTACCGCCCCATTGCTCTAACTAGCTGCCTTTGTAAACACTTTGAAAAGATGGTTAATACTCGTCTGGTCTATTTTTAGGAGATAATTGTATTTCCCCTTATCAGAATGGTTTTAGAAAAGGACGAGCAACTGTCGATAACATCCTACTCTTAGAAACAGGTATACGTAGAGCGTTCGTTAGAAGAAATCACTATGTATCCATATTCTTTGATATAGAGAAAGCCTACGATACCACATGGAGGTACGGTATCCTTCGTGTCCTATATAACAATGGTTTACGAGGAAATATGCCGATATTCATCAAACATTTCCTACAGGATCGGAAGTTTTATGTGAAGATAGGCCCCACACTATCTGACGTGTTCCATCAAGAAGAGGGTGTTCCACAAGGCAGTGTATTAAGTGTGTCACATTATTTAGTATAAAAATTAACTCTGTTTTAAAACAACTGCCTCCAACAGTCCATGGAATGCTGTACGTTGATGACCTGCAAGTCAGTTGTCACGGGGAAGACCTGAATGATATCGAGCGTAAACTGCAGACACCTCTCAATAAAATCATTAAATGGTCACAGGAAAACGGTTTTAGGTTGTCAACCCGAAAGACTGTGTGTGTGCATTTCTGTCGAAAGAAAATTCCTCACCCTGATCCCGAACTATATCTGCAAGATGTGCTGATTCCTGTAGAAAAGGAAATAAAATTCCTACGAATGATATTTGACCATAAGCTTACCTTTCTTCCCCATATTACCTATCTAAAAATGAAATGTTTAAAAACTATGAATATTCTGAAAGTACTGTCAAATACTTCTTGGAGTGCTGATCGAAGCTCAATGCTTCTTATATATAGAACTCTTATTCGTTCGAAACTTGATTATGGATCAGTCATTTATGGGTCGGCAAGGTCTTCAGTATTAGCCAAACTTGATCCGATACATCACTAGGCCCTTCGGATATGCACTGGTACCTATAGAACCTCTCCAGTGGAAAGCTTGTATGTGGAAAGTAACGAGACCTCCCTGCGGTTAAGACGTGAAACCTTTGTTTCAAGGACTATTTCAAAGTCTTATCACGAATCGAAACTCCTACGCGGTCGAAATTGCTTAACGACCCATACTCCCGTTTATATCAGGCACGACCATCATGTGTCCGTTCTTTCGGCTTGCGGATGAGTGATTTGATAGAGGAGTATAATTTGACTGATATAAATTTACAGCTGGAGAATTTGTTTGGATTTCCTCCTTGGAAGGAATCGAGAATCCATTCTCTGGACACTTTTCGACACTGGGATAAATGGCAAACTAACGAAATCATCTACAAGCAGATTTTTTGTGAACATGGAAGCAAATATGGGAAGTACATCCCTTTATATACAGACGGATCAAAATCTCAGGATCATGTTGGTGCCGCCTTCGTCACAGTGAAAAATATAGTGGGGGTTCGATTACATCCAGCTTGTTCTGTGCTTACTTCTGAGCTTACTGCAATCCATCTGGGTTTGACTTACCTTTCAAAACAACACTACATGAAGTTTATCATCTACACGCACTCCATGAGTGCCCTAATGTCTCTGGAAAATTACGCTCATCGTTCTCACCCAATTGTAGCCATAATCCTGAAGTTGAATAATACTCTAAAAAATCGGGGGTACCAGATTCTTTATTCGTGAATTCCTGGGCATGTTGCCATTAGGGGGAACGAGTTTGCGGATATTGTAGCCAAAGCTGCGACCACAATGTACAATCCTCAGATTCCATTAGCAGACATAAAAAAGTTTGTCAAAAGCAAAATTCTCAGTAAATGGCAGAGGCAATGGGATGACAAAGTCTATAATAAGCTGAGAAATGTGAAACCTACCATTGAATATTGGCCGTGTAAGGCTAATAGAAGGGAAGATGTTCTCTTGACTCGACTAATTGGCCATTGTCGCCTGACTCATGAGTATCTCCTGAAAGGAGAAGAGAATCCCCGCTGCCTAAACTGTAATGCAAATCTGACTGTGCGTCACATCTTGGTAGAATGCCAGAGTTTTAATTATTTTCGACTAAAACACTTCAGATGTTCAGAATTGAATTTAAGAAATTTAATTGGAAAACTCATCATCGTAATCTGTTTCTATTTTTAAAAGGTATTGTCTTTTATGGTAGACTTTAATTTGTTAGCTTTTATTGTAGATTTTAATCGGTTTTTAGTCACTTTTCCTCTAAGCTAGAAGATTTTACAAATGACTAACTGCACTGTTACCATGTGTCTGGCGCAGATAACCTTGACAGGTTTTGTGCCAAAATTACAAAAATCCAATCCAATCCCATCCCATCGATCCGAAAGTAGGCTTTAGCCCTTTAAAAGAAGCAGATGCTGAAATACTTTCATTGCTCTGATAAAGCAAAACACGAAATATTTTTCAAATGAAAAACTGACTCTTTCAAATAACATTACCAATTGACTTTATCAGAGTATTTTAGATAGGATTATGCCTAAGCTCTCGAGGGTTGTGTGCCTAAGGGAAAGAATGCTTTTGTGGAAGTCGTTTAAAGAACGTAATCAGATTTAAGCTATTATTGGGGAAAAGGGCAGGGAATAGCATTAGTTGATTTCAGCAATAAGTTATGGATCATTAGAAAGTGTTTTCATTACTAGCAATATTTGCGCACATTAGGGAAATATAAGGTGATAACGATATTTGCAAAGCAATACAACTCTTAAATAATGGTAACTAGATTTGGGTGGAGCAGTGTGACCATTTATAGATGTGCGTTTTATAATAAGAGATCCTGCAACAAGCTTTCATATATTTTGAAAGGAAATGCATACTTTAATATTTTATTTAGCAGTAAGACACACCTCTGTCGAGATGCAGGAGTACCATTTGCCCCTTAATGATTAAAAATTTTTGTGTGTGGCGTGGGGGTCATCACATTAAATGTACAATGCGCTCATAACTTATTTTCGTTTGTAATCAATTTTACAAGAGACAGAAAAAGTACTTACTGTGCGCATAATAACAAACAATATTGAAAAATTAGGAATAGTTGTAATGTTAAAAATTACATCATTGTTGAGAGACATAAATTACACTTATTTTACTATGTATAGGCATGAGACAGATCGCTATTAGTAATTTATGTTAAAAAATGCATCGGAGCATAAATTAGCGTCATGTATTTCGAAAGGTTGCACACAATAGTAGTATACTGAAGTTTCAGCCATGTTATAAAGTATCAGGTTTTTCGTTTCATACATTGAATACTAAAAAGTCCATTTTTCCCAGTTTTAGATTAAGCCGTTATACCCTTTCTGTGATAAAACGTGCAAGTTCATATATTCGCTCATTGTGAAATTCTATTTCAAGCGATAAGACACTGAAAAGCTGAAAGGCTTCCTAAATATAACGTACATAACATTAATTACGAAATCTTTCGTAGGCCACCCACGATATACAAGTTTGATAAATTTTGGCATTTCCTATAGAACACTTATTAGAATCCTTAGCAATGAGTTATTTATAGAACAGAATGTATCTGTTTTTCTTGAAACAAGATAAAAAGCAAGAATCTCTAAAGAAATTAACTTTCGAAGGAAAACAAGAAAATCTAAATTTCGATTTCCAGAATTGGAAACTGTTTATCGGTGAAAATTATGTTCTTGTTTGCTTTGTAAAGAAACAGTGGGTGTAAAGAAAAATAAGATGATAGAATTGATTTAAAAAAGAAACTAGATAAAATTCACTTTATAGCGTTGAATGAAGGTATAATACCTTTCTTTTAAATAATCGAAGCTTAATCTTCCCAGGAAAGAAGTGATATTGAAATAATTAAGTAAATACATGACTGCATATCTTTGAGTGCAGTGCATTGCTTTAATATGCAACTTATATAGCTCTTGAAATGCTTTATATTTCATTTTTAAATTTTTAAGTTCATTAATCGAAGTCTGTATTATTTTGAACTAGTATAGAACTTCCAAAGCGATTTGCTCAGTCTTTATAGCAGAAGAACTTTAACATTAATAAACGCAAGAGAAACGGTTTGGTTTATTTAATTAAGTCAAAACACTCGAGGGCTATCTCCGTAATTGAAAAGGTGGCTTCGTGGAATATTTTCTAAAGAAAATTGGTTCGTATACACGTTACACTTGGGGGAAAACTATGAAAATGCCCATGCAACCAACTCGTTCGCCGGGATTCGAACCTCGGATAGTGTGCAGCGACTTTACCGCTCGGCCGCTGGTGGACCTGGTAAGAGAAAGGGAAGGTTTGGTGTTTGAGGTTCGCAGGTTACTACTGACGCGAGGTTAATCTTTAAAGGAAGGGATGCTTTGGTAGAAGACTTTCTAAGGAAAGGCCTGTATTCATGGTACACGAAAGACAACCATACAGCTGGCTGGTTCGCGTAGGTACAAACCCATGGCCAACTACCAATATCTTTCTCATTTGCATTTAACGCGATTCTAAAAACTCATTCTGGTAGGGAGTTGTAAGTTGTAGCTAGGTAAGGTGCATTAAATTAAAAATAACTGTTATGAAATTAAAATATACCTTACGCAGTAACTGAGTGTGAAACTTGAAAACTTTAATACATGTTCTGCCTAGATGAACAGTTACCAAGATTTTATTCATGCAGAGGAATCTTTCAAAGAAAGTTATTAAAGGGAATCGCGTTAATTGAATTATCGAATACGCGTTAAGTGTGCTGACCACTACACCACGAAGGCATGCTAAGAAAGCGGGAGAAATACCTTATAACCATATTCAAATACCTGACTGAAATCAATAATAATGTAAAGAATTTTACTAGTAGACCTTTCTATCTATACTGAACCCTGGGGGTTACGGGAAACTTATCCGGAATTTAAGTGCATCTTGTTAGTACTTCTGTTTCATCTTCTAATTTAGTTTGCGGAAAACTAAAAATAGAAAACTACCTCTTTATTCACATACAAAATGTTCGTTTTTACTTTAACAATTCTTACTTGTTCATCGGACTCTCAAACACTAAAATAAGGTATTCCGCAACTTCCGCAAATAAATTAAGCTCTTAAAGCCCGTAAATTAAGGCATTTGTCCCGTAAATTAAGACATTTAAGTTTCACGCGAAGTTGTAAATAACTCCATTGTCGAATGTGTTAATTTATTTCTGTGTTTGAATACCGGCGAGTGGACGGACGGGCTTCATGGGGTTCCCATGTTTCGTCTCTGTCTGGCGTAAATACATTTCCGTTTAAAATTTCTCCACGAACATATCCCTTCATTAGCAAATATACTTCATGTGCTTTGTCGTATTTAAATAAAAACGAAGACGTGTTAAAAAAAGGGAGTATGCAAATGTTTAAATTTCAAAGGATCTAGATATTTCAGACATGATTCACAGCATCTATTTTACAACTTTGTTCTTAAGCCGGATAACGGCTCACTGTCAAAGAGGTTCCTCTTATGATATGCTCATGTTCGTCGTATTTGCCTAATGTGTCTTCATAACTGTGGAGCATTAGGTTTTTGTGTTCAGTAGCTTATAATTAGACTCGATGGAATTTTAACGAATCTCTGTACAGTTACTTTCATTTTTGCAATTATCTTTTAATTTTAAATTAGCCTAAATAACCCTGTTTAGCTTTAGAAAAAGTTTTCGCAAATATTGTTCTTGCACTTTCCTTTTTGATAGGTACCCTAAAAAAAGAAGTGTTAATGCAATCTAAATGTGTAGAAGTTCGCGCGTCCTGTTATGTTTTAGCACTCTGCATTACGTTACTTGAATTATTACGCATTAATTTGTTTTTAATTTGCTAGTATTTATCTCATTTCTTTAGTTTACTACAGTTACTTTCCTTTTTCTATTTTACAGATCTGTATTACCTTGAAAATTTAGAAGTGGAGGATTACTTTTTACATTCTGGTGCGCGTTATTTGTTCCTCAAAGCCTAACTATCGAAGAAGAATTATATGTGCTGATAAAATATTTTAGACACGCAAGTTAATAACGCAAGCAAAAGCAAAATGGAGGAAAAAATAGAAATTGGCTCTCGAGTGCTCTGGGAAAAGACTTCGAAGGTAAAGTGGCATTTATTGGTTATACAAAGTTTTCTGCTGGTAAATTTGTTGGTGTCGTACAAGATGAGCCCAAAGGCAAAAATGATGGCAGCGTTGACGGTATAAGGTATTTTAGTTGTCCAGATAAGAGCGGACTTTTCGTTCGGGAAACACAACTGCAGGTCATTGAAAATAAGATAGTTTTACCCGCTGCCTCAAGGTTTTTAACTCCTCAAAACTTTAGAAATATATCTTTTGATGGGGTATCTTATCAAAAGCGCCAAATGATATTAGGCTCAGCTAATCCTAAGATAAAAATCGAAAGACTTCCTCAAAAAAGTACACCAAGATCACAACTCCTTTCTTCCTCTTCTACTAGATTAAATCAATCCACATTTACTAATTCACCATACCACCTCCTTAAAGTTCCTTCTACTACATTTACAAGAAATTCATATGACTTAAAAACATGCTTCGGGAAAAAGATCAGCAACTTGATAAGCTTAAAAGCAAAATAAATTGTCTCAATGAAAACCTTGAAGCTTTGAAAACATTGGACGTTAAAGAACAAGCTACATTAAATGAGGCAATGAAACCGAAATTCGAGGTTGACCAATTATTGGAACATAAAACAAAAAACATGCAAATGCAAGCAGACCTCCAGAAGAAACTAACTGAAGCAAAAAAGGAAACAAAAGAGGCGAAGGAAAAGCAAGCTGAAGAAATTTCAGATTTAGTTGAAGCTACTGAACTAGCAGTGTTGGACAAAGAAATGACGGAAGAAAAACTAGAGGATATTCAAGCAGAGCAAGAGCAAACGAAGGAAGACTATGAAAAGCTGATTAAAAACGAAGCCCTCAAGGAAGAAATTTCAAAAAGCGCAGAAATGGCAACTCCTTATCAATTCAAACAACTGGAACAGGAAAATGAGAAACTGAAAAAAAGCTATTATGCAGATGAGGGATCTATCAACCCGAGATAAGCAGGAGAAACGGAAACTTACGAAGGAAGCTGATCAGCTGAGAAATGATAATAAGCATTTAAGAGAGAAAATTGAAAAATTAAGTCAATTAAGCAGTGACAACGAGAAGAAAATTACAGAATTGCAGCAAGAGTAGAATATCGCTTTTGGTGCTGAAAAAATTATTGAACAATTTACTGAAATGAATTTTACATTAGAAGAGATGGTACAAAAGCTACATCTTTCAGTTGATGAGCTGCAAGAGAAAAATGAACTAATAGAAGAGAATGCGAGGAAGCTGGAATGTGAACTCCAAGAAGAATTCACAATCACAAGAATTAAACTTCAGGAGAAACAGAAAATAATACAGGGATTGCATGTTTTAATAACTGATAGCAAACGAACTTTTAATAAATTCCTTGATAAAACTGTCCATCTTAAGAATATATTTAAGAATATATAATACAGCTGAAAGAATATATTTCTAAGCTCATCTGAAATTCGAAAGGTTATGGACTGTGATTGCTCATCTTCGAGAAATATTGCTGAGATAAAAAAGAAATTCAAGGTTTTATCACAAAACGTAATGGGTCTTTGCTGTCCACTTGTTTTAAATATTAGTCGCCAAATAAGTAATGAAGGTAGTACTGAATATTCGCCTACAAATTATTTACTTCAGTCAGCACAGTATAAGGAAATCATTCAAAAAGGTATAGTGGAATTAAAATCGTTAATTAATTCACTTAAGGGGAAATATGAAACGAAAGCTGATTTTTCAGTTCTACCAACATCCAATTTACCGTTTGATTCCAACGCAGAAAAGAAATTAGCGGCCAAAATTCATCACTAAAAGTGCAAATAAAGTTTCTCTTGTTCTAGATCAAAGTAAATTGAAACACCTTCATTCCGTTATGCTATAATAACTGAATGTTCTGCTGAAAATCATTTCTACTTCCAATTATTCTTCTTGAATTTAAATATATTCATATTTTAAGTGCAAAAGGCAGCCTTCCTTTAAGAAAAATTGAAGGAAATATAAAACAATTAAAATCGAGTTTTAAAATATTTTGATTTCCGATGTATGTTACTGTTACTTGTTTCTACTTTGATTTTATCTATTGAGGCCAAGGAAGGAAAGAAAATCATATTTCGAGAAATGATTGCATAATTTTCCAAAAATAAAATTTTCTCGTGTTTCTTTTGATAAAGTCTTTTTATATTATGTACTTATCGCTTAGAAACAAAATGCTTTATTTCATTTGCCAGATAGCTTCTTAAAATATTAACATGTGTTAACTTTGCTTCAACTCCCTCTCAATAAAAGAAAACTATCTTCAACATGTGACTGATTCTCATGCAATAATGAAAAATTATTGCCTAATACAAGTCATTTCTCAGCTTTTCCAATTTTTCTTTGGTATTAGTTGAACGTTATTTTAAATTATATGAATAAAGGACACCTCTTGCATTTGGTTTGGAAACTTGGTTTTCCCTGAAAAGGTAGTTTCAGTGTACTGAGTTGAAATAAAACATTTTGCGATTAAAATACACGTTTGTTTCTATATATATGTTTATGTTTTTATACATTTGTTTCATACGTTTCCTATGTCTTTTAAGGAATAAAAATACAAGCATCAACTTGGGATTAAGTATGTTACGGGCGTGAAATGCTTTCTACCCTTAAATAAATTTTATTATTACTTTGAAGTATTTTTCCATCATTATTACGCTTTTTATTTGCTGATTGTTAATAGTTCTCGATAATTTGAATTTTGAAACTTAATATCTGTTATTTATTATCATTAAATTTATTTAGCAGTTGTAATTTTTGAAATAAAATTTACTTTTGAATGTGCCGAAAACTTTCATTATGCGTGAAAATGTTGCATTTATTGTAATTTGTATCCTATAGGTTATCTATGTATAACATTTCGGTTATAGCACTGTGAAGTACACTGGTGCGCAAAAATTAAGGATAAGACGGTTTCTTCAACATTTTGCAAAAGCTTTCCGAATCAACACAAACAGTGCCATGAAATCCCCAAGACGTAAGAACATGGGTAATACAAGCAAAACTTCCCAAAAAAGAATCAAAAGGAATTTTATTGAAAAAGTAGCATGGAGCACAATGCGACACATGGCCGAAACATCAGTGTGGCAGATGTCCAGCAAGAAACATCCAGCCTTTAGTAGGGAATTGGATTTCCCATGATTGCTGTGCAGGTTTAACATTTTTTGTCCATGCTGAGTAGCGCCAGTCGCAGATCCGGAATCGTTACTAGAGATACGTTACGTACTGCCACGTGTCTGCCTAGAAAGTTCCATACATGCTCGATAAGATTTACATCCAGAGACCTTATCGGCAAGTCCATGCGTTCAATATCTTCGCTCTCCAACAGCTCTTCGACAGCAACTGTGCGATGAGGTGGAGATATGTTGTCTATGAAGAGGAACTGAGGACTGATAGCACTTCTGAAAAGACCCAAGTAAGGAAGGAGAACCTCGTTAGAGTATCGGACCCCGGTGACTGAACCTTCTTGGAAGAAGTGAAGTTCGGTTCAGCTACCAGACATGACGCTTCCCCCAAACGAGAACTCCGCGACCTTCAAACCGCTCACGTTTAACGATGTTGGAGAGGTAAGGTAATTGCGTGTTCCCCGCTCTCTCCAGATGTGAATGCGTCTAGAATCGCTACTCAGACTAAATCTGCTCTCATCCGAAAAGATTACTAGGCTCCATTTATTATGCGTCTAATTCTGGTGCTCTCTACACCACAGAAAACGCCATCTCCGACGAGCAGGCGTTAATGGCGAGCAGCGAAATTAAAAAGACACCAAGTTTACACACTTGAAACACACCGTACAGGCCGTCATGCAAACAAACCGCTACTTTGCAGCCTCCTGGCCACGGTTAAACACGATATCGTTTGTCTATTGCCTGTTTCATGTGTCTTGATATTTCTTCCGCCTATTCCTTGTTTTCTGAAGGGTAATATACCTGTCGTCCGCTGCCTTGATGCTCGTGTAGGACCACTGATGAACTGTTGGACTGCTGTTGCTGTAGTCTGAAATGCTGTCAAGTCGTGGAACGATGCTGTGTGCAATTCCGAACTCGGCAGCCACACGTTTCGCCCTTCGACTTTCCAATGATTCGATCTCAGGTAAAATCATCCAGATGTTATCTAACACATTGATGTTTCAACATTTAACAGCGAGACAGCAACTGGACGTCGTTTAAACTACTAATATATGCTGTGCAATAGCTTTCCCGAAAAGCTGAATTCACACTGCCAGTGATCTTTAGGCCCCTCCGACACTCTCCCATTGCGTCTAGCTGCGTATATACGCATGTGCTGCCCTACCTGACCTTAGTCTATATCCTCATTAGTCTTTCAATCTGCCTTGCCTGGAAGCTAAATTTTCAACTTCGTCCTTAATTTTCGCACACCAGTATACGTTTCCAGAGTTTTAAGTGCTGATAACTTGGTCTTTTGTGGCTGTTTCACAGTCGACGTAATAATGCAGTCTATAACTGAAAATTCTACGCACTTTTATAGCCAAATAATTTTGCTGTTTTTTCAAACCATGAAGTGTTAAAATTCTAAATTAATATTCTCAGTTTACTAGAATCGTAAAATCGGCAAAGAATTTACATTATAATGTGAAGGTTATTGCTGTAGATGGCTGATGCAGCTTAAAAATTATACAAGACGTGTAAGCGAAATTAAGAAGAAATTTAAGTTTCCACATTTAAAAAAGTGGAGGAACAAAGGGCAAGAGAAATTTGACTACTCTTTAGGTCTGCTGTTAGGTTTGTTTTCGAACCGAACAAAAAAAAAAAAAGAAGAAATTATCAAGTTTTCGTTTCGTGGTAGTATCACAATAGTATCTAGCAAAAGATCCAATTCCCGAATAATTTAAGTCCTAGTATCTTCATTTTCATGTTAATGAGGATTCGGTTTTCTATTTCGCAATGTACTGGCGCGAACAGGAAGAAACTGTTGAGACTTACAGAGGTTATTATCAGTCTCAGGAAACGTTTGCTTCTAATAAAAGCGAGTACGAGATTTTAATTTCCTTTAAACTCTCTAGGAATTCAGAAAAAATGCGAACAGTCTTAAAATTTTGTTCAGGCAATAATTGTTCTGACAAACCAGCATTTTATATTTGTCTGGAGTTTTTCTTTCAGGAGTGTTAAATGCAATTCCACGTTTTGTCAGCTTTTTTCAAAGGTATAATTTTCGCAGAAATAATTTCTTTTAATGGTTAATTACGCTCGGTATTTTCCCCCAATTATTAAGCAGATTCCCGGAGAATTATTAAGAATTAATTATTATCAAGTGAATTCCCGGAGGATCATTTAAGCTACCGAGAGACAATAAGTTCCCTAACTATGCAGAAAAGGTCTTTTAAGCAAACAAATCATGCTCAAGTCCTGGCATCTCAAGTGAAGGCTTATAACTCTTACTTTGGTGGTTTGCAAATTGACGTCTTTAAAACACCCAGTATGAAAGAATTAGAAGAAATTTTTTCATAACCATTCAAATTCATGGAATATGTTTTTGAATAAAAAAGAGGTATTTTTTTAGCTTGGTTAACAGAAATTCAGAGGAAGATTCAAGAATATTAAAATTGTACGGAATTATAATAATTCAGTCTAATTAAAAGTTATTTTGCTAATTATTACACTGGGTAGCACATTTTATCATTTCTGGACATTTGTCGTCTTTCTCTCTGCAGAAACAAAACATAATGAAAGAAAAAGATGAGAGGGCAAGCCTGAGTTATCTCATTTAAAGGAAATTAGTATTTTAATTTGCTAATTTTTTAGTTTTTGCAGAACACGCAAAATTTTTAAATTTATTTACAAAATGCAAAATTTGATCATAAAAAATCGTATTTTTTAATATGCTCTGGTGCTTTTGCAACGATTTGCCATGTAGGATCTCGTGCTACATTTGTTTACCTTTCCTTCATCTCATGGTTCAATATTTTTAAATTTACTTTAGTGCAATTCTGTGTTAGACTATTTTACAGAGGTAGCGACGTTATTAACGTTTTGAGTAAGATTCATAACAGACGTCAGCCTATTGTGAAAACGGCATCACAGTTTAATTTTTCGAGAATGGTTCCAAATCAACTCATCTGATTGATGTTTTCATATTCAAAGCCTCCTTATAAAAAGTACTGATTATCATCTGTAGTGTGATTTGTTTTTAAGTTTTGAGTATCATCACATTTGCATGAAGGAGATCGTTTTTGTTTGCCATTAACTTGATAATTAAACTACGAATATCGCGCGCAGTGCATCTTGTCCAGTTCTGTGGATATAAGGTGACAATAGACACGACCTCGGCTCCAAACTCAGTTGTTTGGATACCACCAGTAGCTTAGTCGTAAGAAGATCGCTAAATTCTGGTAGATTTCCACCTGGGTTCAAATCGTGTCGAACCGACTGGCTGAATGGAAGTTTCCGTCCCGTTTCCATGCGTATCATGAATATTAGCTAGTTCTCCTTTAAAATTCTTCCACGAAGGGGAAGACTTCCCTTACGCAGGCAGATATCGTGCACTTTTCCACAATCCCAATAATCCATTCAACTCTAATTTCTTTTAATGGTTAATTACGCTTAAGAAGGGATGGCATGAAACAAACCGAGACCATTGCCTCTCTAGTCAAAAGAAAATTGGAAGGTTTTAGAGAATCTAATGAGTCTCTGAATTGAAAATATCGGATATAAAAGACGCATTAGTTTAGAAATAATAACCATGCCACCAATAAAGAGCACATGTAGATGAATTACATTAAAAATTAAAGTATTAATTCTAATTCAAAATTAAAAAATGAAAGCGAAAGCTATGCAAATCGAGTAAGATTATTATATTTAAGTGATATTTCAGGTTTATTAAAATAGATACTAAAAAGTTCTAATAAAACATGTGGGATCTTTGTTGAAACATTTCCGAACTGTCTCCTTTATTTGAAGTAAAGACGGGAGGAATAGATAAATTTATTTTTTATAAAGGAATGGAAAATATTCTGCTTGGCAGATTTTTTAATATTTATTTTTCAGTAACTGAACTTTCAAGAGAAAGCTCTGTATCTTATAAAAAAATGAAACTCAACCATGAACTTACCCTGAATTCCCATTTATAATGTTTGACTTGCTCAGTATTGGCAAAAGCCA
This sequence comes from Stegodyphus mimosarum, assembly GCA_000611955.2. Classification (NCBI taxonomy): domain Eukaryota; kingdom Metazoa; phylum Arthropoda; class Arachnida; order Araneae; family Eresidae; genus Stegodyphus; species Stegodyphus mimosarum. The sequence continues at coordinate 179,924 of KK118220.1, read as the reverse complement.
GCATAGCTTTTAAAGTGAGTTACAACTGTTATGTTACAGAAATTATATTTGTCATGTTCTTGCAAAAAAGTAGAATTTCCATTCTTAAGGATTGTTAACTTTAGCCAGTGCTTTAGGTATATCTCAAACTGAGGAACCTTTAATCTTGGATGTTCAGTTATTTCTATGAAAAAAAGTGTTGCATAAATACGAAGGTAAGTTGAAAAATAAGTTTCCCCTATCGACTGTGATCAGCGTTGTGTATGAAAGTCAGAAAATAGAATGAGACATTAAAGATATGACATACCTTTATTTTTCCAGATAGGTACCAAGTACATTGAGACATTTGTCATATCGCTTGATAAGCTTCAAAAAGGCCTCCAGGAAAAAATCAGGGCTTTGCATATGGAAGAAGCGTTGAACGGCTTGTTTCACTTCAGTATTGCTTCCAAAGCGCCTTCCCCCGAGATTTTTCTTCAAAGCCGGAAACAGATGGAAAGTCGCTTGGTGCGATATCAGGACTGTATGGCGGATGGTGTAGGCGCTCCCAACCAAGAGTTGCAATATGGTTTTGCGTTGCCGTCGCCGAATGTGGTCTGGCATTGTCATCCAACAGCAGAACGCCAGATGTGAGAAGGCCAGGCCGCTTTTTCCGAATCGCCTCTTTCAATTTCGACAGGGTGTCACAGTAGCGCGTAGCATTGATGGTTCCAACCTCCAAAAAGTCTAGCAACAAAACTCCTTGGGCGTCCCAGAAAACTGTGAGGAGCACTTTACCTGCAGAGGGAGTTGTCTTGAACTTCTTTCGGACAGGTGATGACGGATGTTTCCACTCCATAGATGCGGCCTTCGATTCTGGCGTGAAATGGTGGACCCACGTTTCATCCCCCGTCACAATCCGAAACAGAAAGTCATTGCCATCTTCATGGTAACGCACGAGATGTTCCAGGCTGACCCCCATGCGTTGTTCCTTGTGTGTCGAGGTCAATTGTCGGGGCACCCATCGTGCTGACACTTTTCTGTATCGAAGAATGTCGTGGATGATGTTTTGAGCTCGCTCATGTGAGATTCCAATTTTTTCGCTACTTCATCGATGGTGATACGCCGGTTCGCTCTAACCATGTCATCCACCTTCCTGACATTCACGACATTCTTCCACGACATTCCACGTCCACGACATTCCACGACACGTTCATCCACGACATTCCACGTCCGTCCAGCTCTCGGTATGTCCTCCACTTGCTGACGTCCATCACTGAATGTGCGACACCATGTCTGCACCATTTGCTTCGACATCACACCTAGCCCCTAGACTTCCACGAGGCTTTTATGAATTTCTGTTCCTGATACTCCACGTGCCCATTCATAGCGGATAACCGCTCTCCCTTCCTCCTTTGACCACGAATTCAAAACGCCCCTTCTCTCCATACCTACCGGGGCTCAAATGAGAGGCTGGTCTCCGCTTTGCGCAGGTACTGCAACAGCGCCATCTGCTTGATTTGCAGCGACCTCTACCCAATGGTGTATCGGTGACTTACGCGTTTTCTTGCTGTGTCGCCTTTCGCCCATAGCCGTTCAACGCTTCTTCCATATGCAAAGCCCTGAATTTTTCTTGGAGGACTTTTTGAAGCTTATCAAGCGATAAGACAAATGTCTCAACGTACTCGTACGAGAATAATACAATAAAGGTATGTCATATCTTTAATGTCTCATTCTATTTTTTGACTTTCATACACAACTCTGACCACAGTCGACAGGGGAAACTTATTTTTCAACTTACCCTCGTAAATATGCTAAAACGGCAGACAAAGCTTAACGTGATCGAATTTAATTCTCTCATTCGGATACTGTTTCCGAATTTCCGAAGTTACGCTCTTTTTGTGTACGCTAACATAGAAAATATATCGCATATTGGTGTCAAGTTTGGTGAATATCATCAAAACAGTAAAGGGTAAATTTTTTATACTGAAACAAAATCGTCAAGATGCATTATAGAAATTGCCCAGCTACAGAGAAATGTTGCCGTGTAAGGGATTAAATCGCCAAAGTGTTTGGCTTCGGGTTCAGTCAACCATTTAAAATTAGACAAAAACAACATTAGTTTGTCTTCGAGTTTCAATAACTCTACCGATTTTGAGGGAACATGATGCAAGTCTCTTCACAGGCAAAATACGCCAAAGCATCGAGGGATATCTGCTTAAGGGGAGGACTTTCTAGGGGAAACTGTGATTTTGATTTTCAATAACTCTAACGATTTTGAAGGGATATGACAAAGGTCCCTCGATTCCATTCCTCTTCTTAGCGAACAAAAACAGCCTCCAGTGCAGCGTTTTCTTTTCCTAAGAACACTAAGCCAAACTAGGGTTGCTATTTTACCTACTCTTACATTGGCAAGTTCTCTTCCAATGATGTTCTCTTTGATTATTAAGACCAGTGGTACAACGTCGATCAAATTATTTCCAAAAACATTATGAAAATTTCATAAACAAATTGTTATATTTTCTTTATTAAAGCGCTGTGAAAATGGCGTATTTATATATTCCTAGTTACACTAATATTAAATTATTTGAACTCCACAGGTATTTTAAAGAATAGTTTTCTCCTCATCGTTTAAATAGCCATGCACAAACGTGGTCGCATTAAATGGCGCTTAGTGTATATAAATAAGCTGCGTACTGCCTGTAGGTAGACGGCTAAACAATATGTGAAAATTAGGCTGTGTTAGCAAATAGTCTTAATTTCTTACACTGGTGTGCAAAAATTAAGGACGAGACGGTTTTTTCAATATAACTTTGTACAAAAGCTTTCCAAATCAACACATTTAATACCGTAAGATCCCCAACACGTAAGGACATGAGTAATGTAAGCAACTCTTACTAAAAGGGAAATCAGAGGAATAAAAAGAAGCTTTATTGAAAACGTAGCATGGAGCGCAATGCGACTGAAGGCCGAAACATCCCTGTGATGGGTGTCCAGCAAGAAACATCCGGTCTTTAATAGGGGATATGATCTCCCCTGACTGCTAGGCAGGTTTCACATCATTTGTGCATGCTGGATATGTGGTTGTTAATGAGCTGTTGAGACACTGCTGCTCGTTCCTCTTGTAGCACCAATCGCAGTTTCGGAATCGTTACTGGCGGTAAGTTACGTGCTGCCACGGGTCTCCCTAGAAAGTTCCGTACATGTTTGACGGGATTTAGATCCAGAGACCTTGCCAACCAATCCATGTGTTCAATATCTTCATTCTCCAACAGCTCTTCGACAGTAACTGTGCAATGAGGTGGAGCGTTGTCGTCCATGAAGAGGAACTGAGGACCCATAGCCCTTGTGAAAAGACGCATGTAAGGAAGAAGAACATCGTTACAATAGCAGTCCCAGGTGACGAACCTCCTTGGGAGATATGAAGGTCGGTCCGGCTACCAAGCATTATGTCTGCTCGAACGAGAACTCCGCGACTTCCAAAAGAGTCCCTTTTGATGATGTTGAAGGGGTTATTGCGTGTTCCCCGCTCTGTCCACATGTGTATGTGTCTAGAATCGCAACTCAGACTAAATCTGCTCTCATCTGTAAAGAGTACTCGTCCCCATTCATTGTCTCTACAATTCCGGTGTTCCCGGCACCACAGAGAACGCCTTCTCCGATGGGCAGGCGTTAGACGTACACACCGTACAGGGCGTCGTGCAAACACACCCCCACCGTGCAATCTTCTGGCCACGGTAAAACGCGATATCTGTCGTCCAGTCTCCTGTGTTGTGTCTAGCGATTTCTCCCGCTGTCTGCCGCCTGTTTCATTTGGCCTGTAAGGCAATATACCGGTCATCTGAGGGTGTGGTTCCTCGTAGACGACCACTATTAAATCCCCGGGTAGCTGTTCCTGTAGTTTGAAATTGTCTCCAAAGTCGTGAAACGATGCTGTGAGCAATTCCGAACTCTGCAGCCTCACTTGTCACACTGCGGCCTTCCTGCAACTTCCCAATGATTCGACCTCAGGTAAAAGCATCCAGATGTCGTCTAACAGATTGATTATTCGCCATTTCTCGCTGAGGCAGCAACTCGGTGTGATTTTAACTGCTATACGGCGTGCAATCTCTTTGCCAGAAATACTGATCTTACACCGACAACATGCTTTATACTACTCAGACACTCCCCCATTACGTCTACCTGCATTTCTGCGCATGTGCTGTACATCACCTTACTTAATCTCCTGATTGGTCTTTCTGTCCGCTCTGACTCTTCGTTCAGCTGATATGCTAATTTTTCGACTTCGTCCTTAATTTTTGCACACCAGTGTACTTCCCTAAATTTCAGTTAGCTGTTTCCTAAACTCCTGACATATCGATTAAGTTACATTAACTGCTTAAAGGAAAGTTCACGAAAGCTATCTGTTTAGTTAGGAAATTCTACCAACTTCAAAACTCTCAATGTTTTATGGAAGATGCACAAATCTGCCCATCTAAAAATGTACCGAGATAAAATAATTAGCTGCTGATTTGCTCTAGTTAAATAAAAGGTATGTAAATTATAGCGAAAATTGACGATGAAGCACTATTTTGTCGTCGATTACCCAAATGCATAGAAGCTAAAATATGAAAAACTAAAATAAATAATTAAGGAAGAACTTAATTTGCAAGCATTTGGTCTTGAATAATTTCATTATTTGGTATTTAATATCATGTTTAGAACCTATATACACTCTTAGACAAAAAAAAAAAAAGACGCACCGAGAAGATATACAGCAAATTGGACACAAATTGACTTTCATACAGGTTTCGAAGGAAAATGCAAAATTTTATATTTTGGCTGCCAATGAATGAATGGTTGTCGCTACGACGCATCTGATCTGCGCAACTGGCAGGATATTTAAGAGGAGAAATTACGATTCCAAATCATACTAATCAACAGACTCACCCGTCAAATTAAAAGCCTGATTGCTGAACATAGAAAAGAATTATGGAATTATAAAATTGATAATTTAAATCTGGAGGTTGGCACTTTTTGGAAATTCACTCTAAATCTAAAAAAGGACTTTTATCATTCCCGTCCAATCAAAACTCAGAATGGCTTCGCCTATTCTAATCAAGAGAAAGCTGACACCTTCGCGAAACATCTCAGCGATCAATTCATGCAAAACGAAATCTCAAGTGGAAATGAATCTTTAATCGACAATGAAGTGCAACAATGGCTTAACACTCCCTCCCCACGTAATATTATCAAACTCACTACTCCTCACGAAATCAAGGAGATTATCAAGCATGCAAATGCGAAAAAGGCCCCAGGAGCTGATAGGATTAACAACAAACTGCTTAAGAATCTCCCGTATTGCCTGATCACCAAACTCACCAGTATTTACAACGCATGCCTATCACGCTCATATTTTCCTACTGCCTGGAAACACGCCAGCATTTTCCTTATCCAAAAACCTGGCAAACCCCCAGATGAGCCTTCAAGCTACCGACCGATCAGTCTCTTATCTACTTTAGGGAAGATTCTCGAGAGACTCATACTTAACAGACTTCAACAACACATTGACACCATCGCAGACGAACAGCACGGCTTCCGTAAAGGTCTATCAACAACTCATCAGCTAATTAGGATTACGGAATACATCGGAGCGGCGATTCATAACAAAAACAGTGTGGCTATCCTTATGCTAGACGTGGCGAAAGCTTTCGACCGCGTCTGGCATAAGGGATTAATCTACAAGCTCGTGCACATGAATATCCCCCGTGAAATTATCCTCATGCTTATATCATACCTCAAAAATAGGACTTTTTCGGTAAAACAAGGTGACTACACTTCAGTACCTCATTCCATTCAAGCAGGCGTAGCACAAGGCAGTATTCTCTCGCCTTTACTTTATACAATCTACGCTAACGATTTTCCTAATTTTAAAGATAAAATGAACACCATCTTAGCCTGTTACGCGGATGATACAGCGATCATCGCCAAATCAAGACGCCCCAACCATGCACTAGAAAAGCTACAACAAGCAATTCCCGAAATAGAGGAGTGGTGCAAAAGATGGAAAGTAAAAATAAATCCTGAAAAATCTCAAGTCCTAGTGATCCGGAAATACAAAACCAGAGATCGACTCACCTGTAACATCACTATGTTTGGGAAACCAGTTCCCATCGTAACGACGGCAAAATATCTCGGCGTAATTTTCAACCGAAGTTTTACTTGGACAAACCATATAAGCTACGTGTGTGGAAAAGCCTACGGTATAATTAAACGACTTTATCCGCTACTCGCCAAAGACTCTGGCCTCAGCCTCAACCGCAAGAGACGGTTATACACAGCCATCGTTAGGCCGATTATCACGTATGCTGCACCGACCTGGGCAAGTGCAACTAACGGTGATATCCGCAAGCTACAAATCCTGCAAAATAAGTTTCTAAGGACTATTACAAACGCCCCTTACTACATTAGGAATGAAAATCTACACTGGGACCTCAAGATTGAGTACATGAAAGACTTTTTACATAAACTCAATGCGAACTTTTTCCAGAAAGCTGCGACGAATACGATCGCAAATTTTGCCCATATCCTGGACTATGAAATTATCTTAGAAGATTTGTTTATTCGTCCCTATGCTTCATATTTAATCAGGCAAGCATAATAATCGTCTTAATTTTACAAAAACAAGTCCTGTGCGCGATGTTCATATCTTCTCTTCGAAAATATCAACGCTTATGAATTCGATCAATCACCAGCAAGCAATAGTTAGCTGCAAACAATCTGATTTTCTCCCGACTTTTGCATGAGAATTAATCGCATGTTGTCACTTCGTACTCATCAAATCTTATTCTCAGAGGAAACACTTCAAGCTTTCCACTGTATTAGGACTTTACACTTTGAATGTCTGGGAAGTATTGCCTTGGCAATAGATACCCAGAACAACACAGCAGTATCGCAGTATCCAAGTCATAATAAAGATTTAGTAATTGAATATGTTGCGCATTTTCTGCATCGTATGAACACTGACTTCTTTAAGAAGGCATTACTCTGCCAACAGTTTCAAGTTTTTGACTATATTGCCTTAGAAAAAGACTATAACATCCGTCCTTATGCAGCTCATCTGACAGGGGATTTAAACTTCCCTACATAATAACTACTACGAGGCGGAATTTGTAAATATGCATATATTCTTTACTAGTTATTCTTCTTACTTTATATTTTATTTAGTACTGTATTTGCTTTATTATGTATTTGGTTATGTTTTAATAAATAAACCTTGATTTTGTATTTATGTATTGTGATTTTTGGATATCTGTTAGGACAGTACACAAACACTCATGCTTCGTCTTTGCCTCAGATTAGGATTTCTCTCCATTGCTTGATTTTTGGGTTTTATTGACCTTGCGATGCAAAAGGCATCTCCCTCTCCTCCTCCTCCTACCACGTATCTGATGTTACGGTAAGTATTAGGAAATTCTACGTCAGGTGCTATATGCAAGTTCTTAACCAGTTCACCGTTCTGAAAATCGCAAGCATTTCGTGCCATTTTTCTCCTCACAAAGTTGAAATTTTTGTGCCTAAAACTGGCCTCAGAGTATTTCTTTCCCCCTTTCACCAGCTGTGAAAACCTATTTAGAAGTTCTATTCAAATCAGATTGAACCGCGTACCTGTCACACTGAAGGACGCTGAATAACGACCCCCTAATGAGGACCATTAAACAGGAAGACTAGTGTATTCCTTAGATCAGATATTTTCCCCTTTGCCTCACTTCCTACACCCAAACCCAAATCTATTCCAATCTGTTACAATGTACTGATTTTACAATTGTCAAGTAACATCTTTATTTAAAGCGAAAACAAGTGCATTAGCTAGTAGTGCCTATTTGAAATATGCTTGAATTGTGTTTTATTATTTTCTTGATGCACTGTAGTAAAAATTGTGATCCGTATATTTTTATATATTTAATTAAAAGATTTAATTCCTTTATGTGAAAAAAATCTTTCTTTAGCTTAGATATTTAAGTTTTTTTTAAATTGCAATTTTTTAATTTAGAGGGTTTATGTTTTCAGTTTATTGTATTATTTTCTACAACAAAGAAAGTTTTGATTATGTGAAGCGCCTATTTCAAAGAGTAAGAAAGTAGCAACTGTTTTTAGCGGTTCTTGTTGAATAGATTGCTAGAGGAGTGACCATTCTTTTAATTAATGGACTAAAAATTCAACAATGTTAAGCAGCACATTTTTTATCATTTTTAATTTTTAAAATAATAATCGTTGCAACTATTATTATAATTCCATTAATACTCCCTTTTCCTTATTATATCCAAGAATAAATATATTCAAGAATAGGTAGAATATATATGTATATTCAAGAATAGATGGAATATATATATATTCAAGAATATATATATTCAAGAAGAGATGGAATATATATAGTCAAGAATTATTATTAATTTGATAAGAATGCTGTCATAAAAACCTTTCAGTCTCCCTAAAGTTTGATTAGGAAACTAAAATACTTATTTAAACTTATTTCTTAAGGTTTCGATATAGGTAGGTCAAAAATATCAAACACTCACATTATACCTTGTATATTTTAAATGATATAATTATTTATAAAATCGAGTTTTTCACTTTGTTTTGTTTCTGTTAGCATAAGCCTGTAAGTGTTAAGTAAACACCGAGAAAACGTATAACAAATTAGAAATTATAAAATACCAGAACTTTATTCTTATTTACGTATGCAAAATAATCTTTTATGAGGTAGAGATATATTATGAGATTTGTTTATGAAATTTGATTCTAATTATTTAAGATTTCCGCTATGTATATAAAAATTTTATAAAATTTTGTATCAGTATTTTTTGCAAATGAAGACATACTCGGAAAACTTTATTCCATATATCTCCCGCATGTAATTATTCTAGTCTTCAACAATCTTACCGGCCATTTCTAACTCTTCAAAGCAAAATTTAGCATTCCTTAATTCTTCACTTCAGCAGTATAGAAATCTTTCTCATGTAGGAAATGGCAAACGATTATTCTCGCACCAAAAAAGTACATATTATCGAAAATGTTTTGTGCCAAATATAGTTACACATTTAGGAAAGAACTAAAAGAAACAATATACGAATCCAAATTTCATACATTACTGTTGTTTCTTCTTTAAATTCCCGAAATTTAATGCTATAGCTTTCTCAATTAATAAGATTTAAAAAAAATAGAAAGGTATCGATTAAAAAGTAAAATAAGCATTAATAGTGCAAGTTTTGAAAAATGAGATGTAACTTCGAAAATTTCAGTTCAACAATGTCATCCACAATAGGCGCAACATAGTCATAATGAAATTTAAAGCAAGTAATACTTCCATCTGTGTAGGTAAAGTGATAAAGCAAAACGCATATATTAGGTATAACATTTCAATGCTATTTAAAGTTCAGAGAATAACATACAAATCATATCCTCGGAGAATCGTTAGGAACTGAAAAGAGCATTTAAAACTTTTAAATACCTTTGTTCGTTAATAGAAGGAAGAAAGCTGTTGTGGATCTCATAAGACGTGTTGAGGGGGTATCCATTCGACGAAAGTGATCCCCCATAATTTACTTTACTGAAACAACCCCGCTGCGATCCTACTGCAGCACCGCTGAGAAGATAAGTGTGACTAAATAACCCGTCAATCACCCCTTTTCATTTTCGACTCATTCTAGGGGGCTGGAAAAAGACGCTGCGACGTATGTGTCTCGGGGATTACGGTTTAGCCCAAATTTCAGCCCGACGAGAGTCTGCCTTTACTAACGGATGACGATGAATTTTTTCTGAACGTATCTCTCTCGGGGCAAACGGTGAACTGGTTAATGAGCCGAATAAGTCGCCCTTATATGGTGATAGCCGTACGGACTGGACTGACTCCAGGTCATAATATTTTCACGAATTTCATTCCGTGTACTCTGGTAGACAGTAATTGTGCCTCGCATACAGGTGCGCGAACGATATGCGCAGATGTCATAAGTTGATATATGTCGTGTAGTTGGGCTCAGAAGCCGGTTGACCTTATCGGCAAATAGCTGGACATTTGAGCAGGAGCGATGCCACTATTAGACGATGTTGGCAAGAATGGGTGAACCATTGCCGCACACGGTGTCAAGAAGGAAGCGGTAGGCCTAGAGAAACGACAGAACGTGAACACCAAGCAATCGTCAGAGCAGCATTCACAGCCCCATATGTATCATTATCATCGATTGTACGTGCAATTAGTGCTTCAGTGACCGCAAGGACCATTCATAGACGGCTCACAGAAAGGGGGCTGAGGTCACGGCGCCCCTTGCGCCGACTACCATTGACCTCTGTACAACGTCAAGCCCATTTGTAGTGCTATCGGGATCATTCGCACTGGAATGTCACTGACTGGAGTAGATTAGTCTCCAGTGATGAGTCCCGCTTTGAGCTGAGCCCCGATGACCAGCGAAGGAGAGTCTGGAAACGCCCCATGCAGCGGTGTGATACCAACCTGACTGTCTTCTGACAGACAGGCCGACAACCAGGAGTCATGGTCTGGGGTGCCATTTCATTTCCTAGTAGGACCCCTTTGGTTGACATCCGTCGCAACCTTATAGCACAGCGGTACGTCGACGGAGTTCTAAGGCCCGTTGTGTTGCCCTTCATGTCACGCCACCATGAGCTTACATTTCAGCAAGATAATGCCCGCCCCTACACTGCACATGTTTCTACTGCTTGCCGTAGTGCTTGCTGATCATTACTTGGCCAGCAAGGTCGCCGGATCTCTCTCCTATTGAGCAATTTGGAGCTTTATGTGCAGGGCCCTCCAACCAGCTCGGGATGTTGACGATCTAAGGCTCCAGTTGGACACAATTTGGCACGATATCTCTCAGGAAAACATCCGCAACCTCTATCAATCGATGCCAAGCCGAATAACTGCTTGAATAACGGCCAGAGGTGAACAAACGCGTTACTGACTTTTTCACTTTATGAAACTCTTATCACTTCAATAAATCGTCCAATTTTCTCAAACTGTAATCATTTGTTTTTCTGTACATGTACAACACTTCTACCGATTTTCGTCGTATTCGGATAATTTCTTCTTGGTGCGTCTTTTTTTTTGTCTAAGAGCGTATTTCCAACGCTTTCGGTGCACGTATACAACAGTTCGTGTAAGAAGATGAATATTCCTATCCTCGCAACTTAAGGCCAAACTAAAATAAAATAAATTTTTGAGAATGTGGCCAGAAATTAGCCAAGTCATAAAAATCATCTCGTCGTAGAAAGACCGTTCGAAGTTACGTATTTTCCAATCGAAAGTTGGCAGGCATCGCGCCAAATTTATGCCAATCATTTCGGCGAATGAAGGAATAAATAACTTTTGATTTAATTAAATAATCAACATTAATATACTTTTTTAGTAACTTTATAGTAGTAACGCTCTTGGGTTATAATATATTATTGTCACGCTATTTGATGGAAATCAGGCTTTTCGAATGAATATCTGCTTGCTACATACTTGCATTTCAAATCAAAGCCTTTATCCTGCCCATAAACACGATTTTCGTTTGATGCCAGGAAACCGTAATTTTGGCAATACTCAAATGGATGCCATTCTGTAGAACACAGGTCCCAAATTTTAATCACTCAAACTGCGAGGACATAAAAATAAATAAATAAACAATTAACTTGCAACTTTCGTTATAACGCTCACCATCGGACGAGCGACAAAGTCTCTGAACACCTCTATTTCGGTCCAGGACTTTGAATCCTAACCACTCTAGCGTTTGGGCGGCACAAGTGTGTAATATGAATAGAAATAAGTTTCCCTTAAAGACTTTCAGGATAGCATTTCTGAGCTTAGACTCGTAGCTTATATACGCTTTGCTAAAACCAAGTAATCCAGTCTTATTCAAGCAGAGTTCAAATGGCAATACAACTGCAGCAGATGGTAAAAATTTGCGTGCTGTAACTTCGATTGTAATTGCTGAAGAATGCTGGACGGTAATACAAATATTCTCTTTGATAGACCGAACGCATATATCATCGACATAAGCGACCCTACATTGCTGGAAATATACTGAACACCAACAAGTGCCAATTTACTGAAAAATAATAAACAATTAAGGAATTTGATGAATTTTTTTATTGTAAATTCTTTGAATCATTTAAGAAGCAGTTTCGATAAAGAATTGAAATTGTTTTAGTCGTTAGTATATGCTAGTAATTTACAAATTTGCAAGATTCTGCTTTTTTAGACAGTTGACTATATATGACTATATATGGCAATGCTGCGCTCTTAAATGACTTTCCGAAATATTCAAAAGATTTAGTTAGAAGTTCTAAATTTCGCACGAAAAGTACCAGGGGGTTAATTTTGAGGAGGATTTTAACGGGTTCAAGGGATTACATCGCATAGAAAAAATATTGAAAAACCTTATGCGGTCAGGGTTTTTCCTAAGATTTCAACATAGATCGCGCTACCAGCGCTAAGCGGTCTTCACGCTTAACCAGTGGCAAGAGAAGGGCTAGTTGAAGAAGTTTGGAAGAAAATATATCCTATTATATATATAAATAGATAAATTAAGAATCTTGAATTTTCATTATTTGCTCACACTTTTAAGAAAATTTATATGAGATTATGTATATTCCTTTTAGTATGCGTTGAAAGAATATTCATGTCAATGTTAAATAAAAATGCATAAATCTGAGAAATTTGGCGAAATATCGGGATCTCTGAAAATCATGTGATTGTTGAAAGACGCGTCATATTGTGCTTCTGATAACCCAATACAAATAGTATACAAATTGGAGATTAAATATATAACATATTTATGGCGGAGTATAAAAGCATTTATGAACTTAACGTGCATAATAATTACTAAGCGCACTAAAACTGCGCATGTCCGAGTAATAAATCATTGCAGTTAGTGAAAAAAATTTAATTGCTTCTATTGTACGAATTGCGGCTGCATGTTCAAGCTCACGCGATGTGCTACAGTTCTAAATAACTACAGCATAGGCAAGACTAGGTTACGCCTTCGTAACGGTTCATTAGAATGGTATACTATTCCTTGCGCTTTTTCTTCCACCAGTGGATTATTGGTCAAGTCACTCAGTTCTGGTAATTTGACCTGGTTTCGATTCCAGACGAACGGGCTGGCTGCGTGGGCGTTTCCGTGACGTTTTACATTTTTCCTTGCGTAACGTGGATATGAGTAGTTTGGATAGAAAGTCTTCGAGAAAAACATTCCTTCCCTTAGCAGACACCCCTCGTGTAATTTGCCATTATCGAATAAACGCTTTTTATTAGCTGAATTTCTTCGTTCTTTCTCTTGCACATAGCAAAATCAAAATGCTTAAAATACACATTAAAATGATTGTCAAAATGTTTTAAACGAGCGGATTGCGGCTTATGTGTAGTTCATCCCTATTTTTAAAGCCATTGTTTATGAGTGAAAGCCTTGTTGTAAAGTAAAATATCATAAATCAAAATCTGGAAATGCCATCAGTTTTGATTTAAATAATATAGTGAGCAAAGGTGAATTTTTTTCCAAATTCGATAGTAATCACTAGTGCAAACCTATCATAGTTTTTTTTCCTTATATTTATTAAGAATCTTTAACAAAACCGTTAAATTGTCAATACAATTTTATAAAGTTACGCAATTTCTATTATTTTAAAGATCGCCTAATCCAGCGCTTTCATGAGTAATTTAAGAATCTCTTTCCAGAGCACCTCACTTGAAATGTCCTTATAACCATCCTTCCCTAAAACAGAAGGAGGCATTACAAAAAACAGAAAACTTTACCTTACATGAAGTTCTGCAGTACGACAACCAGCCTAAAATTTCTAAGAAACGTAGCACTTTGCCCCCATCTCCATAGAGGTAGAATTGTAATAGAAATTAAAAGTCTGGAGAAAGAAAATCGCATGTCATATTTGTGCCGAAATACTTTTAAATAACCATAATACACGGATTCATTAGTAACTGAGGAACATTGAGAAATATTTGAAGAAACACAAAGTGCAGGGACATACACTTAACACTGGTGCTGAGAAACCTAAAAGAATACAAAGTACTAAGTTGCTGAAACGAAGCAAATTCATCATAGTCTTCAATAGAAAAACTTCAGGTAATTTTCCTCACAACCTGTAAGAAAATTGTTTATTTAAAACGTTAGTTGTGTTTGCTTGTTACCTTTAATAAAATTATCTCTGTGTTTGTGTGTGTCTCAGTTCTTCAAGTATAAAAGATATATCTTATCAGATGGCGATAAAATATTAATCCAGTTTCCAAAAATTCCTGGTGTTTCATTTTAAGCTGAATTTATCCGAAGTCAGCTGCGAGCTTCTGTGGCTTAAAGTCTACACCTTGTAAAAATAGATTTTTGTTTCAAATTATATAGCCTCATTTTCCCTTTTTAATCGCCCAAAATGTTTTCAAAGGATTAGAAAAGACTGGACTGGATTATTTGCATATATAAAATTTGTAACGTCTACCTGCTTAAGGAGAGTGATGTTCCTGTATGTCATTTATAACGCGAATACCAGTCTGTTTCCCGTAAAATGTCTTCTTTGGAAGCTTTCGTTCTTCTAGGCAGTATACTTTGCTATAATCACAAATTCATGCTCCCGCAGCTTAGATTTGGGTTGGACTAGATTGGGTTCTAACGCAATATGCGAGTTATGCACGGTAAAAACCACGAAAACATCTATGCAGCCAGCCCTTTTGGCGTAATTCCATCACGGCTTCAACTAACCTGTGTTCAGTAGGCTTTTCCACTTGACCACTGGCGGAGAGGATTAGATTAATTATTTGATTTTGGCAAAACGCGCGTGTGCTGTATTTGCCTTAGGGGAATGATGCCTTGGTGGAAGTCTTTCTAAAGGAAAGAGGCTCGTATCTATGGAACCCCTGGGAAAACCATGAAAACGCCCTTGGTAGCCAGCTCCTTCGACTGGAATCGAACCTAGGTTGAACTACAAGTGTTTAGTGACTTTATAGCTTAGCCGCTGGTGGGCCAAGCGAGAATTAGAAAGAAGATTAATGAAAAGGCTACTTATGATTTGCGTAACAATTGCTATGTCTAATAAATACTGCTAAACCTTACATTCAGGTTACAAGACTTACCTATTATGTACATAATAACCCCCCCCCGATCTCAAAGAGTTGACATTAGCAGATATTTCTTATATGTTGTCCAAATGCTTTGTAATCGATTTTCAAGTTTTACGTTTGACCCATTTATGTAGAAACTTGAGTAAGTTTATCATTAAGGGCATTTAATTAACTGGTTACACAAGGCACTCATTATAACTCTGGGACGCTGAGCTATTCTTTGGAGCTCAAAACCTGCCACTTCTTGAGTTTACTTGTGGGTTTATTTAGGTTTTTGTTTATGCCGAGATGATTACACCATGAAAGGATTGGCAGGCTATAATTGAGGCTGATCTCGTAGCTAGCGAATGCATATTATTGAAATGAAAGTACTGAATATATCTATGTAATGTTGTTATTGTCACTTATCTTTCTTGCCTGACAGTAATATGAGAACACGTACAAGACTTTATCGTAGCTATACACGTACTTAGCGCAGAATTGCATCTGTGCTTTTCATGGGGCTTAGACACCGTGTGGATGACAGTACTATTTCACCCATTTCTGTTTCAAGTTTGAAGAAGAATACCCGGGTCAGGTCCAAGGGTTTGGGGTCCCACCTTTCATTCCCTAATATCAAATCACTCCAGTGAACTTTCGGCTTGCCGTATGCGCTTTAAGTGCTCCCAGACCGCAAAAACACTATGCGTTAGCAAACATCCAAACCTTTCTAGGTTTTGAACCTGAGCCCAATGATACGGCAGCCAGTAACGCTAGCCATTATATCGACCAATGCGGCATCTATGTAATGTAAACATTGAATTCATTTTAAATAGATTCCATAATATTTCTCATATTGCTTCTCTTAGAGGAAATGTTGCATTAAACTAACTAGTGTCTTAGACAGCTAGATTCAGTTGCCTTATATTGTAGTCTTTAAAGATAAGTACATGAATGCTTTTCTGATTTTTCTTCCACATGTAACTTGTACGCGAATTATTTTCTGTTAGGACGATATCGCGGAGGAATTTCAAAGTACAATCTTTCAGTGAACAACAAACTCTAATATACCGGAGGGCTTTTAATATGCAAAACCACTGAAATTATTCCCAATATATAAACTACTTATTACAAGACATTCTTACTTCTACGTAATGATCTCAAGTCTTGGGAACTTAAAGCACAATGGGTTTAGTATGTGAACCTTGCTTGAAACGGACATGGCGCAGCTTGAAATTAAAAATCACATATCATTGTGAATAATACATCGTCGGAAATTTCGAAATTTCCTGAAACGCCAATTAGCTACGTGCAGGAGTCCGTCTCTGGAAGTCTGTCTCTTATAGGCTGTTTCAGCTCATGAATTGTTTCAGGGTCAAATTAGACTCCTTCAAGTAACCACAAAGGTAATGGTCTCATGAAGTCATACTGATAGCCATTCAAAGCCGTTCCCGTTCCATTGTGGATAACGATTAGGCAACACATGCTTATCAAATATTTTATGAAAATATCTGAGGACTCTTCTTGCCGTGAGAAGTCTTATACCGTGTTTCTGAAACCAGTAAACAGGAAGATCATCAAGCACACAAGACAAAATCGGAACAATTTCCTCCCGAAGAATCCGGAGGTACACTTGACTCGTTGTGTTTTCATCAATGAACATTGGTGCGAAAGCGCCAACAGAAGACATTGCGAGCTACATGGTAATCTGTTCCGAATGCAAAGGATTATCAACAGCAGTATGTAATTTTTGCAGTTCCCAGGGTGGTGAATTTTGTTTATTAAAATATAAGTTTAAATGGAAGTGAGCCTCATCTGAAAACCATAAGTTATCCAACGCATCAGAGTCATGTTCCAGAAGTTGATTGAAAGTAACTGCAACCTCAAGCTGTTCGGTTTTCATATCAACTGGCAGGTGCTGAATGAGCTTTATTTTGCACAGGTATGCTGACAGGTCACTGCGTTAGATTTTTCTAGAAATACTGTATGTCACGGCAAACTTTGTGAATTGATTGTGTTTCGTTCCATTCTGCCTTATCTTCTGTCACAAGTACTTCCAGCAGTTTCAAACTTCTGCATTAGTCTTAACACTGTATTTTGTGTAGTCCATCCCCACTCATTATACTGACTGAGGTTATTTCTTTGAATCTGAATGGCGGAGTTTCCGTTACTGTAATAATGTTTCTACAATGAAGACACTCTGTTATGTATTGTTATTCTTCATTCGCCTCTTGTCAGAGAATCACTCCGTTCAGTTCATATTCCACACAGCTCACCTGTGTATAACAAATTAGTTTAGAATTGATCTGGTCATGCACTGCTCCTTTTTCTTCGATCAGGTCCAACCACCTTACCTGAACTAACAGCAAAAACATTCGAATACTTCTGATTACTTTTCTTCTTCAATATATTCTCTCATAGCCTTTCCTCCTAAAAATACTAATACAAGACATTAATAACGCATAGTCTAATTTGTATGAGCAAAACAAATGGTTTCATATATAAAAAATATCTGCTATGTTTTAATGTAAACAGAAAACATTTGAATTAGAATTAAACCTTGCAGAAGAATGTTTGACATTCTTTACCTACATTGTCTCTGATCTTAGCTATATATCATTTTTGGGAAGCTTCGCTAAAAAGATTCAGTCATCATTTCGGAAATTAAAATATCACTGGCGTTTTTAATTTCTAAACTGTATTGTGCTCTAAAATGACGATATTTGCGTAAAGAGAAGTCAGTACTTTATTTTCTTTAAAAAAGTTAACATTCCTAAGCTTACGCTCGTCTGAAACAGTAATCATGGTATCTCTCTCACTGAATATAAAATTTGAACTTGCATTAGAAAAGTTATAAAAGTAAGTTGATTTACGCAGCAAAAATGCATAAACTAATTATGTAAGCAGGCACAAGTAGTAAAAGAGAAACGTGCTTATCTAAGGTACGCTATTTTAGGAAAGGAGCCAACCGAGATAAACTAATTCTGGACTGAGAAAAGAAGTGTCGTGGTTTCTACGTGAAATAACATCAGTTGAGGTCATTAGTGTAATTCATACGTGCCCGATAAAAACATAGCATTCTTTCGGTTTTCTTGCTAAGCGACTACCAAGTTGTTAGTTTTTACACAATTTATTCTTACGTCTTTTGAGTCACGACGATTGTCCAAATAATTTCGTTCTTTTCATATATTTATTTCTCATTACATTTCAAAGAAATGCAAAATTTCGCATAAATATTTTAAAATGTATTACGATTCTGAAGAAATTGTTTTTATTTTCTGTACGACCATGTGCTTAGTAAATGCATTCCCGTGTAGTTATGTCTTAGTATTCCCGAAGAATGAATGAAGTGTATTTTATACAGAATTCATATTTTCACCTAATGCATAAGGTACGGAAAAATCGAAAAATGTCATCATGATAGGGAATAATTCATTCCTCTTCTGTCACTTTTTGAATACACTTATGAAAAAACGTCTGTTGCAATTTAAATCTTTTATCATGCCCATTACACATCCGCATTATTCTTTGCTATACACATTTATTTATTCTTTGCTATGCGTACTTAAAATTAGAACTACTACTAATATCCGTATTTCATACATTAATTTAATTTCATACATTGAAATTATCACCATCTGATCAAAATGAAATGGCAAATAAAAATGCTACGTTATGTTATTTTTTCCGAGGAAAAATTTACTTTTTAGAGCTTCAGCACAGTTGCGACAGGTGGAGGTTAAAATTGTTACAAATGATAAATATTACTGTTTCACAAAACAATGAAATATCTAAAGAATAGCGAAACATTCCTTCATTTTTAATGGAGTAGCTTTGAAGTCCTGCACTGATGATTGAGAAGAAATTATCGGCGGCCGGTTTTTTGTATGTATTACGGGCAAAGTTTGAAATCCGGTATTCTATAGAATGCCTAGGCATTGTACATAATGCCTAAAACTAGCCGGCAATGTATGAACTCATTCATATTTCGCACATTTCCTAGGCATTCTACAGAATGCCAAATGACAAATAGGCAAAGTATGAAATACACTTTTGATTTGTTTCGAAGAACCGAAACTACTTACCAGAAGAACGTAAAAAACCAAAATGACTACTCAAAAGGAACCACGGGACTACTGGCTGCTGAATTTCTAGGATGTGTTGTTTGTATAAAACGAAAATGCATTCATTTACCCTGTTAAAGTAAGCGTCAGTACCATACAATATTGCGTCACGGACGCTGAGTTTTTTTCCTTTTGGGTACTGCACATGGACGACGTGACAGAATGCGGAAAGAATTTTCAACCCAACTAACAAAAACGTTACGTGTAATGATATTGAACTCTACAACTATCTTTGTAAACCCTGCCAGAAGAAAACAAAAGGGTATTAAAAAAGGGCATTGATGTGAAACTTATGCTTCTTTCTGAATTTAACTTCTTCTTTCAGGCAGATGTTATTGATTCCCAGTCTCAGCCAGATAGAAAATAGAAACTTATGTTGTATCAATATAATCTGATTGTTTTATTTTAAATGTTTCGAATAACACTTTTTAATGGCACTTTTTCATTAATTTTCAAAGTAATATTTGCATTTTTGAGGAATGAACGTCTTTTAAATAATAGCCTTATCATAACCTTTTTTCATACTTTGCCTAATAACCATTTGTCATTCTATAGAATGACTAGGTATTATATACAATGGCTAGGGAAAATATGTAATAATTTTCATATTTCATAATTTGCTTAAAAACATCCGGCATTATATACAATGAACTAGGCATTCTACAGAATGTCGGCGTTTCATACTTTGCCGGTAACACATATACACTCACGTTTGTGAAAATTGCAACACCATGAAGGACTTACGCGAGTGAGCTGAAATTTTCAGGAAATGCAAAGTAGCGCATGATATGCAAATGATTAGAATTGCAAATCCGTAGCGCATGCGTATGCTGAGCGGCGCCCTCTGAACGGCTGATGTATCCGAATAAATAAACGGCTGTAGCGAGGCGTGTATGGTTATCGGTGGTTATCTGCTAGTGGTAAACGTTAACTCAATCTGTACTTATGCCTCGTCGACGAAAGAGAGCGAGATTTGAACAACTTACAGAGTTTGAACGAGGGAGAATCATCGGCCTTCGTGAAGCTGGATTGTCGTATCGTGCAGTAGCCTCTCGTGTGCAGCGTAACAGCAGCACAGTGATGCGCGTTTGGAAGCAGTGGACGGACGAGTGTCGGACAACTCGGAAATCCGGGAGTGGACCCCGAAATGTGACGTCAGCTCGCGATGATAGACACCTGGTCCGCATGGCGCGGACGGACCGTACAGCTTCCTCTAGACAATTGGCAGCACTGTGGTCAATAGCTACAGGTGTTTCATTGTGTGCTTCATCAATTCGTAGACGTCTGCTGCAGTGTGGACTGCGCGCACGGACTCCTTTATACAGGATCCCCCTAACGCACGACCATCGCCGCCTGCGGCTACAATGGGCCAATCAGCATAGAGACTGGCGTGCTGATTGGCAGCATGTCGTGTTTTCTGACGAATCCCGCTTTAATTTGTGGTACCATGATGGCCGCATTCGTGTCAGACGCTATGCCGGTGAACGCCACCTTCCGGAGTGCATTATCGAACGCCACAGTGGACGAACACCCGGAGTTATGGTCTGGGGCGCCATAGCATATCATAGACGATCTCAATTGCTACGAATTGTGGGCAATCTGAACAGCAACCGGTATATCCGTGAAGTTCTACAGCCCGAAGCTGTTCCCTTCCTTCAAAGCTTGCCAGGCGCTGTATTTCAACAGGACAATGCCCGCCCTCATACTGCTCGGATTGTTAAATCCTTCTTTGCAGCGCAGCAGGTACAGCTTCTTCCTTGGCCTGCGTGTTCCCCGGATATGTCGCCAATTGAACATGTGTGGGATGTCATTGGTCGGCGTCTTGCTCGTGATCCTCGTCCTGTTGCGTCTGCAGACGAACTTTGGGTACGCGTACAAACGATATGGAATGCTCTTCCTCAGTCAGACATTCAAACTTTGTTTGACTCCATGCCACGTCGTGTAGCAGCACTTATTGCGGCGCGTGGTGGCCACACAAAATACTGATTCTGATCTCTTGTTCTTGTTTGTTTGCTTTGAACATTTAATCATTTATTTGTACCACTACCACTCAACTGTGTATTAAATTGCATTCAATTATGACGATTCCTTCTTGGTGTTGCAATTTTCACAAACGTGAGTGTATATTGAATCATATATTTCCTAGAACAGATATTTGAGACGCTCACACTAATTTTTTACGCCGCGTTAGTTTTTAAGATGCCGGAAAGTATGTGAACGAAGAACGCTGCATTGTATGTCGGAAATGAGAGGTAAAGTCAGTATGTAACTCTGTAAATCATGTTATCCATAGAATATGTTAACCAGCAAACATGAATGTAATAATAAATATAAACAGCCCTTGTATGGCCATGTAATTGGTCTTTTGAAAGATTCAAGGTTCAACTCTAGATATTGGTGGACGTGGCGGTACACCAATTAACCGACGGTAAAGGTGTGGTGCCCACGTCCCCCGTCGCATGTCGCATGTGTAAGCACACAAAATAGCACTTCAAAATGATTCCGCTAAAGATTAATTTCTGACTGTAACACAACATCTCTTACGAATCAGTGGCGACATTTTATGCAGTTTAGTTTATAAGTTTGAGCTCGTGCATCTGGATATTTATTACAACGTATATATTCTTTTCATTTCAGCATTGCTTGCTACTTAGAAAGTACATCGAAACGAAGAAAGTACATCGAATAGCAGGAATTTTTTTGTGAAAATTTTTATAAAGATTTGAAGCTCGATCGAGAGCATCACTACCAGACTTTCTCTAACATAGCTTCTTTAGCAGCTGTGCATGGGTTTTTGTTCTTGAAATTTCTCCAAAATCTTAAAAATTTAGTTTTCAAAAATTTAATCTTTTGCGAATTGGTTTCTATTACGGCATATACGTGTATATATATATATATATTACATAAACATTATATAACACTAAAATATATATTTTTGTGCTCAGTTCCCACTCTTATATTTTAGCTGTATTATTACCCTGTATCTTATAGCTTCATTTCAAGTGCCTGAAGATTCAACTTCTTTATTGTCGCATGTACTTGCCTGCCAGTATCCTCGACAGAGTGAAAACACTTTATATTGCATCGAAACTGGATCGATGGAACTAATACCAAAAAAGCACCTTCCCTACGTAGTTCCCGTATTAGCTGTAAAATATATTATTATTTCGGAAGCTGTAATGAAATCTTTTTAATTAGATAAATTAAAAAAACTTGAAAATGTGTGCTTTATTTTGCGAAATAAATGCATCAAATGAAATAAAAACTGTATAAAACTCTCTCATTAAACCTTGGGCGAATTTTTTTTTATCGAAGAGCAGGTATCTGTCTTTCTAGCCCTCGACACTCCTAAGGCCGGAAGTGGTGGGTACTTTTTTTGCAGAGGCACGTAATAGGCGGCCACCGTTACCTCCTATGAGGCGACAGAAAAATGACATCCATGCTTTCTCTGGGATTTGAGCCCGGGTCCTTCGGTATGGTACTCGGCTCCCCTAACCACTATACCGTCTGGGCGGCTGGTATAAAAAAGAAATATCTAGGGCGTTAGACTTCTTGGTTGCTTGTCACCATTACAGTGGAGCATTATTGATTGAATCTTTTATTTCGCCTATGTTTCTGTCACTCAAAGCATTTCTTTCAAGGAAGATAAATATTTTAAAATTGAGGTATTTTATTGAATGCATCTAACCAGCAACAAATCATGCGACACTCAGAATTAGAAATGCCGTTATTTATGTTTAAACATTTCTTAGGAAGAATTTCAGGAACGAAATTGTAATATGGTGAAAGCACTGTGATATTAGTCTTTGTTCGGACACATGCTTGTTAAGAGTTATTTCATTTTTAGAAAATTTTAGGAAGCCTATAAGACATGTATAGCGATGATTTTAAGCCTATAATTGCATATATACTACATTGTAAATCTCTCACAATATCTCTATTCTCAGGTAGCAGCATTTACTTCAATATTTGTTTTATATAATTTATCCTAGCAATAAGATGAATAGAAGAGAATATTAAAAATATTTAAAATTTAACTGTCATAGTATCAAACTGTAGAGATATTAGGATATTTCGAAGCAGGAGACATGAAAAATGAGCAATGCCCTCGCCGAAACTCGAACCTCAAGACTTTTTGAACACGCGTAGAGTTTATTGACCATTACACCACGAAGGCATGCTAAGAAGGCGGGAGAAATAGCTTATAAAACTGCTAGTGAAATATTTTAAGACATATATTCTAATTATTTCACTAACAGTTTAACACAATGACACTTAAATTTTAAACATTTTTAAAGTTCAGTTCTAATCGGCTTATTGCCAGGTTAAATTATACAATATTTTATAACCCAAAAATGCAAGTAGTCAGTTAGGGAATTAGCTGAGGATGTATTTGCAGCAGCTGCAAAATATATCAGTGAAGACTCGATAGAGAATTCTAGGCTATATAACTTAAAGAAAATATGAAACTCACAAAATTTCTTGAGACTCTATAAGAGCTGACAATAAAACTGAGGTACAAAAGATAAGGTCCATCTTCATTCGACAGTGCTGTTATATGGAAAATGCATTAAATGGTAAAAATATACTTGAACAGTATAAAGTCTGAATATAATTTAGAAATTAACGCACTCCTTAAAGAATGAATTAAATGTGATAAAATTATTCAAGAACTAAAGAATAAAGTAAATCACGTTTCTCAAAAAATTGCGATAAGTACTCCTGATACAAGAATCAATCACAATGCTTTCATATCTCATAACAGAGAAATATTCGAGTGAAATATCCTGGATTACAGCACCTGTTTGTTCATTTGCATTTGAAATCGAATGCAAATGAATAAGCTTTGCTGATTTATGCCCTGGTTAAAATAAGGTAAATATCAGTTTTAGTCTTACATTGATTTCGAAGAAAAGTCCTGTGAAATTCATTGCAATATGGATTTCTCTGTTTTAAAGGGCAAACCTACTCTGCTCGGCGATTAGACGGATAACAAAGTTTTAATTAAAGTAATAGGAGAAAGGAACAGTAGTTATACACTCTACAGAGCAAAACAGAAATGAAATGCTTGAAAATTTCAACAAGGCTTTATGAAGTTAAGGCCTACTAGAGACCGAGAGGTAAAGCTGCTGAACACTCATAGTTTGATTCGGGGTTCGAATGCTGGAGAACGGGCTGGTTTTATGGGTGTATTTGTAGTTTTCCCCATGTATAATGTATATACGAGTCAGTCTCTCTTAGAAGGTCCACCACGAAAGTATCCCTTCTCTTAGGCAAATAGCTGTCAAATGCTTTACCATAGAAACCAAACAATTTATAAAATATAGTAATTTTGAGAAAAAGGTTCTTTAGTTCCTTATTAAAATTTGTGTCACCACCTTAATTGTTAAATTTTGAAGGCCTTGAGGAAAACTGACTGATACATATTAAACTAAATCTTCAAGGAGTGTAAAGATTTTCCAATCATGCGATCAATAAAATTTGAAATTAGATCTGTAAGTATTAAATAACGTAAGTTATTAATAGAAGTAAAAATAATATGGAAATTGAAGGGAATTTGCGTATTTTTGCAGCTAATAGAAGTGGCAAATGGAAGACAACAGCATTATTATAATTGCTTTTAATAAGGATAATTAAAGGTAAAAGGAAAAATTTTAAATTCCTAAAAGATAAACAGAGGAAGAAATAACATCTTAATGGCAACGCAACAGTTTTTAAATAGTTTTGAGGTTAGCGCGAGCCTTTCTGAAAAACAAACCTTTAAGGCACAAAACAAGTAAGAATGGAAAGCAACAATTTTACGCTTAGCATTGTGACAAGGTACGACATGGGAGGCTTTGCAAAGTGAAAAAGATTTTAGGATTTATTGGGGTTATTGGGGTTACTGGATTTGAAAGTGGTGCGTATCATTTGACGACATGGTACAGAAATTATTGATATTGTTGTGACTGACCTCATTTCTCTGACGGTAGCATCAGAACAAGCCCCAAGCCCACGAAATTCATCGTCGCAAGGAGTACAAAATTATGCCTGGCGTTGACAAGGACCTTGAGCAACATACAGCCAACAATACGACTTTGCTCAGTTGCTTGCTGCCTTCCGCCTCAATTTTGATAGAGAGCCCCCGGGAGGGACGGGTACGAGTGTTTCCCACTTCTGTTCCCCTAACACCAACCTCTCGAGAGAACTTTCGGCTCGCCGCATATTTAGAGTGTCCCCATGCCGCGTGGATACTATACATTTACAAACAGCCATACCTTCTCCGGGATTCGAACCCGGGGCTTTCGGTACGGTAGTCAGCGTTGCTAACCACTATCCCGGTTGGGCGGCTGTACTGAAATTATTTGCGTCTGATGTTTATGTGTTCGATTCAGTTTTAAGCAAACTACATGTGCTGTGGAATAAAGAATATATTTAATGGAAAGGAATATACAAAATGCAGTTGAAGAGACATTCTCAATTTGCTTTCCATTTTAGGATATACTGAAGATTTACTACGACGCATATATTTTATTTTATTTTAACCGCTGAGCTGACTATCGACTTAAGGTAATGACCAAACGGAATAATGTTTGATCAGCGGAAGGAAAATCTATATTCTTCGCTAGCAGAAAGAAATAATTACAGTAGCAAGGTTTGTTACATTGACAACTTTGCACGTAGTGCTCCAAATAATACATATATATGTTGGAGTTTTTTAACTTAAGAGTTTAGGTTTTAAGTTCAATATCAAAAGAAAGTCAAAATTTGGATAACCATTCTAAATCACATGAATAAGACAAATATTGTATAGGTGTAAAAGTCTGTGACATACATGATAACAACAAATATACAGTAAAAATAGTGTGTTCTAGTTAACAGTAAATAGTGACCGAGTACTCCAACAGAGCAAGTAAGTATTGCGTTGTGAAACTTAAAATACTATTGGGTCCAGTGTTCTAAATTAAAAAGTGAAAACATTACAAGAGTAGTTAAAATTTAAATATAGGATTTATTAAGAGATAACTGACTTAATACAAATTTTTACATAGGTGGTGGTGGTGAGGGAACAAAATAAACAAAATTTTTCATACCGAATTTGACAATGGTAAGGGTACATGCCGATACGTGGATACAGAATCATGGCAGTAGACGTCAACAAAATTTGCGGTGTTTGCCATTTCACTTGCTTTCTATAAGGAGAGAAAAGAAAATTTAGTAAAGAAATGATTTTGACATTTGCGTCGCCCTCCATAGGTGCCTTCTCTCATCCATTTCTTCCGACATCGTTCGTTCTATGATAACGCAGACAGCTACTCTCGTGGCTCACAGATAGTACTTTTCTCGTCGTCTCCACGTCTCTCCATCTCCCCTCGTAGCTCGCTCCAAGGCTTTTTTCTCCTTTCGCCAAATCTCGGTTAGCGATTTTAGATGGAACAAGACAGGCCAAAAGCCCGGCAACCCTAGGGGAAAAAGCACACAGGAAGGTGAAACCATGTAGTTCGAACTCCTGAAATTGGCGAATAATCGCTGATCCAGCAAGGTCAACCACCTGTCAGTGGAACTAGCCTCGTCGAGGGGTCTCACTCCAGCACAGAAAAAGCCTGCGAATAAGCAAATCAGCCCGTCCCCTCGACCTTGGCGTATAGTAAGTAAGGTTGAAATTACCCTCTCCAGCAGGGTGCAAAAGTTTCCATTGATGACAGATGCTACCCAGACCACTGTCTGGCGAGTGAAGCAATTCGTAAACAAAATCATAAATCTTGATTCCCCAAATGTCAAAGGTTTTCGAAAGAATTAAAAGATTTGTTCTTTAAATACTAATTAATACTTCAATGGAGAAAAGTACTTCAATTAATATATAATAACCACATAGATAATTTTCTTAGGTTTATTACAACACCAAACACGACCACCATAGTAAGAAAATAAAAAATTACTTCAAGTAAAATAAAATGATCAAGTAGGAAAAATTTTATGTTGTCCACAACACCAAAACGACCACCATAGACAGAAAATATGGATCCCAAATTTAGCAGAAAAGGGGGCACATTAAAAACTTAATTAAAACTTTAAACACCAACTTGTGTAAACAAAACTTTAAAAGAACTTAAAAAGAATTGACCTTAAGGGTCAACTTAACAAGAGATTAAACATTAAGCAACCAAGTTAAGAAAAATATTAACTAAACAAAAATTTAAATAGTTAACCAAACCAAAAGTAAAAGAAGAAAAATTAATTACTCAAGCAACTTAAAAAAAATCAGAGTTAACCAAAACTGTCAAGAAAACAAATTAAATGACAACAATTACTTTTCAACAAGGCAAAGAAACTTAAGTTCAACTAGAAAATAAAAGCAAATTAATCTTTAAGTCTGAAGCAGAAATAAGTTAAATCATTACAATTAAAACATTTTAATTCACAACTGAAATATGTAATACATAACATATACATAATATCATAATCTAGTAAGAATGACACAGTAGCAAGGTTTGTTACACTAACAACTTTGCACATAGTGCTACAAATAATTCATATATGCATAATATCATAATCTAATAAGAATGTTCTTATTCCTGATATTGAATTGGCTGCCTTCAGTCTTATGAATCTCATGAGAAATACAATACTTATAAAATGGCGCAATACAACAATAATATTTGCAAGCAGATTGTCCATAAAGCGTCTACAAACAAATTGTCCATGATGGGGCCATAACATATCATAAATTTCATTCGTTCTAATGTTTCACAATACTAAATTAATTATATTCCAAAGTCAATATTTATAGTTCAAAAATGCGTTCATAATGGGTCTATGAATTGCTATGAATTCAATTCTTGAATTCCAGTACTACTAATTCAAGAAACAAAACTCGTCCAGAATGAGCCCATAATAAATACATAAAAAATAAATAAATCGCAATAATGCAAAATAATATGTTCATAATTAAATTCTTTACAAAATCAGGTACAAATTTGTTCACGTTTCGAAATACATAAGTATCCATGATATTAGTAAAATAACATTATGTAGATTACAATTCATAATCATGTTATTAATGCAAAAGGGAGGCAAACAGCAAAATTATTTTTAAGCTTAATAATAACAGTTGAAACAGTTCAAAGTAAATAATCCTGAGAACAAATTTTGTGACTGAGATTGTAGTCGACTAGTAAATTGGATATTATCTAGAACTAGCAACTTGATCAGTACCAAAGTTTATGCTTCGAACATGATGTAACCTAGCACATGAAGGTCCAGTGTGACATTCTGAACCCAAACTGCTATGTGTTTGTTCGCAATGTGCACAAAGATAAGCTTGGCTACAATTACGTGCGACATGACCAAAGGCCTGGCAGCTATAGCATTTAAGCACTTGTACAAACTTGCAAAAATAACAGGAGGTAAAGCCCATGAAAATTTTACCATGCAGTCCCAGTTCTACCAGATAGTGTCTATTTATGTTCATTACCCAAGTTGAATCCTGATCTGATTATCTAATTATTGTTCAAAGAGAGATGAAACCTGCAACCGATTGTGGAGTCACTGCTATTAAGGCTGTAATTACAACTTCAACCGTAGAATCTTGTCGGACTCCGAAGACTACGATTGAGTCCATCAGAGGTTTAGACTCTCTTTACCGTAAGTTCGGAGCTGACTTCATTAGAGGAAAAAGGGTGTAGACTCTAGCTTTCTGAGTTGCTTTCTTGAAGGAGCAACTTACTAAAAGTTGGTTCATGTTATTATCTTGATATTCTGGATTGAAACTCCAATCTTTTGTGGATTCATCTTTGAAGCTAGCTGATGCTACAGTCTTGCTGATGTACATGAAGGATTCTTAGATTTAATAATGCATAGTTTCGAGCGTATTTTCTTCTTACGGGTTACAGTATTAAATGCACGTCTCTTTATTGAGGTGTTATTGGAACTAAGCTTTATGGTTGTGTGCTTGAGTTGCTCTCTTGAAGGAGCAACTAACTAAATGTTGGTTGCATTTTATTGTCTTGATATTCTGGATTGAAACTTAAATCTTTTGTGGTTAATCTTTAAAGCTAGCTGATGTTGCAGGCTTGCTGATGTATACGAACGATTCTTAGATTTAATACTTAATGCATGGTCCGAGCGTCTTTTCTTCTTACGGGTTACTGTATGAAATGCACGTCTCTCTTCTTGAGGTTTTATTGGAACTAAGATTTGTCGTTGTTTAACGCTTAGACTCGTAGAACGAGCAAACGAATCCACGTCCGTTTGCATTTCAGTACTAGATACGAATGGCATGACCTGAGTAGTTTTGTTTATATCGAAATGGTTAGTTTGCACATTATTATCTAAAGAACACAACTCCAAAGCATCATTTTGCACATTCTTATCATCACAACACTTGTTCAAAGCATCAGTATTTGGTTTGCGATTCGCAAAATCACATATGGTGGCCAACCTCTCCTCTAACACAGTTTTTAAGGAAGTAAGTAAACTTAGAGGTGATTCCCGAGTTTTATACATAGCAATAGTCTGATTCAAATGATCGATTAAATCATCCTTTAATTTTAACATGAGATTAAAATTTTACAAAAGGTTGCCAGGCCTTTTTGTATCCTTTTAAAGAAGCCTGCGAATTAGTAACTTTAATAACAAGGGAATGCAATTGCTAATTAAAATTTGCCAGACTCTCTTTATCTGTTTGATTAATGCCACCTTCAGCCATAATTTCAATTATAAAATTACAGAAATATTAATAATATAATGTAAAATACTTTGAAGTTGTTTTTCTAATAGTGAAAATGATAAAGATGCAAACTTCTCGAGGCAAAGAAACTTTAATACATTACGGAAGAAGCATATTGTAAACTTGTTACAGTTACGAGAATAGAACCAATAATTTTAATTTAAACAATTTTTATAAATTTAAATATTCAGGATGTTAAAAAGTGTTCCAAAGGAGAACTGAAATATTTTAAATAGAGATTATTAAGAAAATTTCGAAGCTCTACTTAATAAGCATGCATACTTAATTTGAAAATTTTATCACACATAGTATTAAGTTATAACTAAAAGAACCAATATAAAAATAATGCACAAAAATCGTCTTAGTTATGTAAAAAGAACCAAAATTATTGAATAATATTGTACATTTTTAAGAACATTTGTGGCAGCAGTGAACAAAACTTTAACAATTACTAAAACAATTACTCTACTATTAATATCCCAACGACAGAAATAAGCTTTAAAAAGTGTCCAGTATGGCTGACCTTAATATAGCTAAATATTCGTTACAGGGGTAGAAGCCAAAAAAACAATGGAATTTAATGAAAGTCTTGTCAAATGAAGGGAAATAAAGAGGTAATTAATTATAAAAATCCTCCCTTGTTATGCAAATTATTTCAAATTCAATTTCATAGTGCAATGTTTTAGAATGTTAACTGAACACTATGCAAACGTCACTATAATATGATGTCAACAAAGGATAAAATGTCATTTATCTTGAGCACTAATCATTGAAACCACATATATTATGTATCTCTCTATGCAATTGGAATAATCTGTAGAATAAATTTTTTGTAGTAGCTGAAGTCTCAAAAATCACTGAAAGGCACTATTGTTAAAAAAAGGCATTGGCTAAGGAAGCACCATATGCGATAAAATGACGATCACGAAAAAGGCAATATCTTCAATATGAATCAACACAGAATCGCAAACGTGGTATCTTCATATGCACGAAGACTTCACCTAACTAATGAGCACAAAAGGAAACGTCAAGGATTGGGTTTTCCTCCGTCTGTAGCACAAAAAGCACGGAGCAAACATTTACACGTTCACACAGGCCTAAGGCAGTTATTGTTGTATATGACGCATATGTTTAAGTCAACGCTTTGTTGCTTTAAGAACACAAGAATTCGTTGACAAATCCCATACACAATTTCAAGAAGACCGTCTAAAACTTTCGCAGCCTACCAGGTTGTGCAAAGCAGTATTTAATGTGTAAGTGGAAAATTCTTGGAACTATTATAATGTTGAGATTTATGATCTTAATTTAGCATTTCAAGTACTACTACTACCTTAAAAGGATTTTAGAGTAATTACACTACATTAAAACTTCAAAATTTATCATTGTGTAAAAGTCAGTAGACATCTTAAAAACAAAACATTATGCAAATATAATTAAAAGCAATGAATAATTACAGTGATGAAAGCGATTACTTTGCTAGTCGATCTGAATAAGTTTTGCTAAATGAGAGTGAATGATTTTCTGAAATTAATTAAAAAGGATTAGAGACATTAATTAAATTAATTTGCTTTTATGCACGTGAAGATGAAATGTTTCGTCCAAATGTTCACTACACTCCATCTATGAATATTTCTAAAAATTACTGAAATTCATAACTTCCCCACCCCGTCAAAAAATCTGGTACTGTGGTAAGCGCAGCAGCAATCGTTTTTTACTTAGACTCAGCTTTTCAACAGACTTCAAAAAATATTTATAAGGCAAAATTTTAATTTTATTTCTGTTTTGAATTAATCGAATTCATTTGTAGCACATTTGTTTCAGATAATAATAATTTAGAAAAAAAAATCCCACTATGTGCTGTGTTTCTGTGTTTACTGAAAACAATAAAGCGCACGAGACCTATTTGCTCAAAGTGATGCACACTTCCTTGGAGGATTTTTCTGAAGTAAACTGGCTTATAGTTGCATGCTACATGGGGAAAACTGTGAAAATGCCTCCGCAGTCAGCTCCTGTTTGCCACGATTCGAATTTGAATCCAATGCTTAGTGTTAAGGTGTTGCCATTCAGTCATAGTGAGCCGAATTTTTCCATTATATTTATATAGCTTCATGATACAATATTACATTATGAAGCATTTTCTAATGCAGAAGTAGGCTTAAAAACATGAATATCCCGTTTTTAGATACCTTTCAAGCAGATATAATTTTCATTATTGTTATATGCTATAATTCTTAGCGTGCTTTGTTAAATACGTGTGTATGTAATGATATTTTAAATGAGGGTGACGTACATCATGAGGAAGGAGATGTTGTATGAAGATATATTTGCATTCATAACCTGTTGAAACTGATTTTTGAACAAAACTTACACAGTCTAGCTAAAGCAAAACCTGTGTCCGTTATTCAGTAGTTACATTAGACTCTTCACGTCTTTATAACAATAGATTAGAAGTAAGAAAAAGAAAAGGCCGAATGCATGTTATAAGGGACAGAAGAGAAGAATGATTAGCTTATAATATGGATATTAGAGAAATTTTGACATTTAACAGTTATGCATCACGTAGTCTCTCAGACCAAAAATTTATGCAAATTTTACTCAAGCATTAATGGTTAAATCTAGGATGTAACCCCAACCAGTACGTCAGCAGAATTTTGTCCATTACTTGCTGTGAAGAGCCGTCCATCCAAGCAAAACATTTGAAAGGTGAACGTTCGGTAACTGTTTGAAAGCTAGTCGGTGTTGAAATTCAGCAACGGTTAATTTTCATAAATGGCAGTGCAATAGCTTCTGATTTCCTCAGCAGGCATTCACTAAATAGAGTAATCAGTTACTTTTCCAGATTTCAACCCTATAGGATATACGTAGGATGTCTAGGATAAGCTATCTTGCGTATCAGCCCACTCACAGGACGCTCTATGTCTTAAAACCATGTTTTGTATTAAGTGAGGCTTATTTCAACAAGCTTCTTTCAAAATCTCAATCAGTATCATGAGAGGTCGCTGTGAGTTGTTAGGATGGGCATGCTCCATGTTAGCTTTTTTTCTTGGGAGATGTGCTGTTTCATATTTAGGATGTCTTTGTATGGATTTTCTTATTAAAGGGATTTGATCTTTCTCGTTGCATACTTATATATTGTTCCTTCATGATATGTTGTGTATCTGAACAAGATTTTATTCAGATTTACCTAGTGCATTTTTAAATGATATGCAGATAGAGTTCGTTATCGTAAAGTTGCATGACAGGGTTAAATAAGAGTTCGCGATGTAAAAATTTGAAAGTTCCTGATAGTTAAAAGGTTCCTTTTTTTCTTTTGGTGACACAAAATGAATGTATTCATTTATGAAAATTGTTAATAAAATTCAAGTTACATAACTGGAAGTTTTTATACTACACATTTTTAAAGTAATGGCGTGTTTCACCCAATGTAG
This sequence comes from Stegodyphus mimosarum, assembly GCA_000611955.2. Taxonomy (NCBI): domain Eukaryota; kingdom Metazoa; phylum Arthropoda; class Arachnida; order Araneae; family Eresidae; genus Stegodyphus; species Stegodyphus mimosarum. The sequence continues at coordinate 146,627 of KK118220.1, read as the reverse complement.
TCTGATGAAATTAATTTTTTGTTTTGCAAATAAATTAACTTTAATGGCCCCTTTAATATTAAAAGCAGGAGAGATTTGATCCTCTCTATGAAGAGACTGCTTTAAATATAAAAGCGTAAATAAAATTTTCAGCCTGTTTAAAATAGCTTGTACTACAGTTCCAATTTCAGCTTTCTAATTTCGAAATGTTTTACAATGGTCTGTAATACCGAGACAAAAACCCAGCCAGATGGGGCAAAGTATTGATTTTTCTTTCTATCTAAAGTTAACAAACTTATTCATGATAAAATTAATACCTTGTGATGTAGAGGAACAACAGACTGAAATTAATTTTCTACTCAAATTTTTCCGCTGAGCATATATTTGAAGCATTAAAAGTAACAAAAGAGACTTTAACATGAATTAATTTATAGGTAATGTAAAAAAGATAAAATTAATGTTAAGAATGCTAAGTATTGTGGTCGATAATCTCTCATTATCTCGTTTATGCAGCATAATCTTGCATTAATCACGTCTAAGGAAGTTTAACCAAGAAGAGAATATTAATATATTAGAATATGCCCGTGTTAAATGGAGGGGAAGCTTTAATTTTCCTTTTCTGTACTTATCAAATTATATTTATTATTTTTAATTAAGACTGATGACGACGGGAATGTGAAGAGAAAGTTAAAATAGTCTCTTTGCGTCAAAAATATAAGCCTTAAATCTTGCTTAATTTAAAACTAGTTTTGAGTTTTGGTAATTGCTTCTGTTATAATCGAATTTAATTGCTTCTAATCAATTTGCAATTCATAATCTTATGATTAGAATTTGAAAATCGCCTCTTTTGCTTAAGGCTTTTATGAGACTATTTATCAAATTACTTGGGAATTTAAAAATTGGAGAAATAAGCATGTACTGTGAAAGCGGATATGTTTCTATCAATGTCTAACTTGGCGTTCCATGTTTCTGCTGATATCTCATTAATAGAGGATCACTCTTCTGTGTTTTTGCCGAAATATATTTAACTCTGTTACATGTTTAAATTTACCTTCTAATATTTAGTGGACCATAACGTCTAAATAAATGAGCAAAATATGCAAAAGTATGTCTGTATTTCTTTATTTCATATGAATAACCAGTTTTCAACTAGATTATTTTCATAAATTTTGACAGTTTACGATAATGAATTTGATTGAGAAAAGCAAGTAATCTTTTAAGTTCTCAAACATGAACATTTAAAGGAAAACTAGTAATTTTATTTGGTCTCAAATTCCGCTGAAGGGGTGGCTGCATAGTGAGAATTTTTGTTGTTTTCCACATGCATAACGCTAATACTTACACACAAATAAGTAAGTTTACTTCACAAATTCTCTACAAAATTATACTTCCCTTAACCAGGCAGACTTCAAGCGCTTTGTCTTCATCTAAATTATGAAATCCAGCAAAACCCGATCCGTATATCTCATGTTAATTCAGAAAAAAAAGTGTCAGAAGATTGTAAAACAGCCAGCTAAACCAGTCTCTGAAAACCTTGATTTTTAAGAAATACAATTAATTATTAGTACCTGGAAGTTGTACTGCTGAAATAAGTAAAGTCACACTCCAGATCAATAATTGACGACGTCTTGAATGCTGACGGTAATTTCCAACTGATTTACATATACTTTCGACTATCTGGCGTAGAAAAGTCCAGAGAAATGTAGAAGAGGTTAAATTAAATTTGCAGACTTGTTAAAAGGAAATAAACGTCACCAACATTGTAAATAACCTTGCTTTTTTAATTCGTATTAAAATTTTTCATTTAAATTCATATTATGCAGACTTTTGAGCTTTGTTTAAGAACTGAGTGCTGAAATAATATATTTTTTAATTAATTAAAATAGTAAATGTGAAAACTAGGAATATTATCTTTACCTTTTGCTTTAACAATTAAAGTTTTAAATTAGCTTTTCTCTTCAAGGAACATTTACAAACAATATTAAAAACTTTCCAAAACACTTGCCTAGTTTTTATTTTCTAATTTTTTTCTTTATTTATATAAATATTATTTTGTGTTTGAACATTTTGCACTTTTGCTTTGTTATTTTGGAATATATTGGCAACAAGAAAGAGTGTTGTTTCCTTTTGGTGTTGGTTCGGAAAAAATGAATCCTTTTATCTCTGTCAGAAGATTCGTGGTTACACAGAATTCTTGGTTACACAGAATGGTTACATTCTTGGTTATTCCTGGTTTTCTTGGTTACATTCTTGGTCTACACACACACCCAATTCTGCTTTGTAACCGTGTATATTAGGAGCTATTCTAACGTCACTGCTTGTGACGCGACAAAGAGTTAAAATGATTGTTTACATATTTTCCTGTGAGAATAAATTCATGTGTGATTATAATAATTTGCCAAAACAGAGGATGTTTGTGAATGTGGTGAAGAAATCTCATTAATAAACAAAGTCTTTACTTTCTGCAATTGTTCAAATGAGTATAAGCATAGTAACAGATGTCTGCTTATACATCTGGAAGTATTTCGCATTGAGAAAATCAGAAACTGTAAATCTGTATTCACCCAGGACGTGGCAGACATTTTTCGGTTTAAACTTGCAAAATGCTGCTGCTTAGTGTATTGCATAATTGACGGTGTGCAAACGAAAGGAAACATAATGTCTGGTGCATTCGTTCGACTGCTCAAAACTCGAAAAGAACTTGTAAGATTTAAAGGGCTGTAGATGAACAAGATAATTCACCCCAGACACCTTTGTGTCTGTTCTGCAGAAATTTTGCTTCACTAAAACTAAGGAAATTTCCTCGGGCCTTAATAAATTGGTTTCATCGATATTGGTGAAGAATATCGAATTCTGGGCAAACTTGTGAGTAAGTACGAATTTGGTACGTTCGTCGAAGAATTAAAACCTTGTGAGAAAGTTTAGACTGAATTATGTCTCGACAAACTGGTAGACAGTACTAGACTAAATAGTTATGTAAGATTGAATGAAAAAGTCTGTTATCTGAATTTTTACAATTCTTTCACAAAACTGTGAAATAGAGAATCATCGGCCTTCTGTATGAAGGCACACTGCGCACTTAAAATTATGTGAAGAAAGAAGTCAAATTCCCTAAATATGTGTAAATGCGGGACTGTTTCAGGCATTCTATCACTGATGATTTGGTTTTATATGGATGGGACTTCAGCGTTATAGTATCATCACGCAACTGTTTCAACTGTTTGTTGCGTTTTTTGCTTTACTTGGCTCACTTGGTCAGCATGGATCATCGTTTTTTCGACAGGATACCTCCATATGACATACTACACACTCTATAGATGCTTAGCTTTGAAAAAAAACTAAATCGAAGTCTTGATCTGAGTCTTGAGGTCTACCCATTCGAAGAACTATGACCTGTTTCAGTAAAGAAATACAAAAACATAAGTATCGAGTCAAAAATAGCTAAAGAATGGTTTTCAAAAACCTCGGGAGAACGTTCTGTAACTCTTTTCTCGTATATTCGTCAAATCCTTGTTTTGAAAAGCTGCAGACATGCAGGCTACAAAAGAAATGATGATTGTTCTTGAAATGCGGATGCTAGTCAGCCATTTGCAAAGCCTATGAGGCGATAATAGTTAGTTTCTTGTTATAGTTCCAGCAACTGAATCCATTGATTTTCTGGGAGTTTCGCGCGTGTAACGTGGATTAGAGTGTTCTAATTGTGTAATTATCGCTCCGTCTGAAATATTACAACAAAGTCTTAAGGCGGTTTTACATAACTTTTTTATTTAAATCTTAAAATGAAAAGAAAGTACTACTTGTGCGTACAAACAACAGTCCACAATTTGTGGTTACTTATAATAAAAAAGTTGAAACTTCAGTTTAAATTTTTATAGGGAAGACCATAAAAATTAGCCTGCTTAAGCTAGCTGAAAACTTTAACGGCGTGTTTTAACGCAGGCTAGCAAAGTGGCTAAGACCGGAATATCAAGGGGCATGACTGGGCGATAGAACGTAAACTGCAGGTATCTCTGTCAAAAGCTCTACATATGAAATATTTAAGAACCCTAACTTTAAATACTTTTCCGTATAATTTGCATTTTGGTGAGGGCTGTGAGAAGAAGAAGTTATAGTAAAGGTTTAAGTCATAATAATTAGATAATTAGCATAAAATACCTTACATGATACGAGTCAATACCGTAAGAGGCCTCAACAAGTGCATTCTACCTTTGAAAGTGACACTCTGGGCAATTTGTTTTGTTTAAATCAACGAACCAAAAGTGGTTGGCTCTGAGATCGGAAAGAATAGCATATCCAGGTATATATTGAAATGCATGGGCCTTAGCATTGTCCATATGTTCTGAATTACAGTATAAGTAGAGTACTTTGTTTATTAAATAGGTTTCTTTGAAAAGAACAAACGATTGCGTTTTCCTTACCATTTATATGAAAATTATATTTATATAAAATGCACCTATAGTGCAAATACATTTACTGCCAGCTAGAAGACATAAGAGACATATTCCAGCAAATGAATACGTTCACGTTGCTTAAAACTGCTGTTTCAGATCAGCAAAAAGAAATCATTTAGCTCATTATATGTTAAAATGTTTATAACAAAAATGAAGAAAAATGTAATTCTAATCTCTTTAAAATTTAATCTAAAGTTTTCTATCATTTAATATATATGTAACCATCATATTACTTAGCCATAACTGCTATTTAAACATTGTTTCTGAAATTTCACTATTGAATAAATACTTCTTTGCCCGTATGCAGACAAGCAAATAATTTATTTCATCTTTAATTGTGTGCGGAATGCAGAAAAGCGAGGCATAGTATTTATTGTGACTGTAAGTACTTACTGTAAGAATTGTTTTCCAAACCTCTGAGCTCTTGAATTATTTTATACGAGCATTTAATTGGATATAGATATTTCTGAAGAAATTCTGCTTTGGAGAGATGCTTTATGTTTACATTTTTCAAAGTGGAGAAAAGAATTAAATTTTAGATTTACCTAAATTGTAAGTAATTATATATATTTCGTACTATGAATATGCCCGATTAGCAAATCTTTGAAATATTAAAGTTGGGTAAACATTTTATGAAAATTTCCAAAGGCAATTGTTAAATTAATTCTTAAATCTGTGGAAATATGAAAAAGATCAAAACTTTAAAATGACTTTTTAAATAACTTTACAACATATCAGAAGCAATCAAGTTAGACAATGCACATCATTATCACCTAAGCTAAGTTATTTTAGTTTTATTAAGTATAAATATAATTTTTTTATACATATCGGAAAAATTTGTGTGAAATTCCTTTTGAGCCAGCAATATCCAAATAAAATTCTATAAAGGTAAAATATTAATATGAAAGTGGTATTAATTTGTCTTTTTCTGTCAAAGTCTAAATAAACATTTTAATGAATGGCCTTTGCGTATCTTATTTAAAGAACTGTTTTAATTGGAAGCTACGTTATAGATTTGATGCCCAAATATCTTTAACCACTTAAAACTTTCGTCCGAGCACCATTCGGATGCTGCGAAAGGGGACTTCTCTGATTTGCCCGTACGCCATTCGGGCAGTATATTTTCCTACGAGATCTTCTGATTTGTCCGGCCTTTTTCATTTTTTTACTTTTCAGTTTCGCTTCTGAATGTCTCTAAGTAGTCCAAGACAGACTGGATAGTAAAACTGATTCAAGGACAGGTGTTACTGCTTTTCGTTTAATCTTTGTCTCTTGCTAGAAAAGGAAAGATAGCCGAAAACATGCCAGAAAATAAACCAGATGTATTTATCACGATTGTAATATTGGACTCGGCTTATCTCCATAAGTTAAAATATGTCATACCAAAGCTGAATTTTGAAAAGAAATAAAAATTTAAGTATTGAGAAATACATGTTTTTCCTAACCATTATGGCCTGTAAAGTGTTCGAGTTTCACAACTTTGTCAGAGAAAAGCCAACATTAAGTAAAAATGTCCTTTTTACGCCGTATTTAAAAATTATATTAAATTTATAAATGCAGTACTTGAAACAGTTTTGACTGTTGCTTTGAATGCATGCAATCGATTTCAATACGAAATTGTTTGTACAAAATATGCTTATTTTTTATCCCAATATGGCAGAAAAATGAAATACATATGTGGTTAAGAATTCATACCATCTTTCCTGGAGACCATTTAAAACATTCTACATATTTATGAAACGTTTGGTTGATTTATTAAGATTGGGTAAAGTTGCTCAAACCTATAATGTGCTTTAAATTAACCAATTAAGATTGGATTTGTTTCTTCTTACGGACTGTAACCAGCATGCTAATGTCAAATTTTAAAGGTAGGTAATTTACAGAAACTCAAATATAATACTTTTTACAGAATGTGGTCGAAAACAAATAAGGTTTGCCGGTTTAAAAGCTAAACTACGAGACCACCAATAATTATTACTTATGCTCACTTCCTTACAACCTATAAGTACATCACATCAAGTCTTTACAAAATACGCTCGAAATTGCAGCTCTTTTCAGAACTGCATGAGTGCGCTTTTTTACTGTGTTTGAGGCCAATTTGTGGAGTATTTGTACATTGGTGTTGTTAGCTGCAGTTGTTGTATTTCTCTTTAGGTCGTTTAATATATACGAATTACTTGCATAGACCTATTCTTTAATGTATCGCATCAGGAAAAGAAAACTCTGCGGGTAAAAAATCGGCTGAACGCGATAAACCCGAGTTAAAATTACTCGGTTTTATTGGATGCGTGACAAACAGCACCATCTTCTAGGAACCAAGACTTATGCTCCTAGACTTAAAGAAGAGCAATAAACTGTACATTGATATTTTGGTACATTTAGACGTACCATACATCCGGGATTAGGCAGCAGAGTAATGGTGTTTTAGCGCTGTCCGGGATAGTGTCTGGGGTTGCAAAAGTGTCCGGGGTTGGAGAATTTTATGACCGACGTATTTTTTTATTTTAGACCTACCTTTCTAATTTAGGTGTTCAACATGGCATTTTTAAAAATTCTCTTACGGCCATGTACCTGTTAGTCGACTCTGGAGCAAGCACTGCAGTCGATTTTCACGGACACGTAGCTACCGGTCTTGCGACAAACTTTTACTTAGTTACTTGGCAACGCAACAGCGGCAATGTATTTATATTGTTTACCTGTGCGAAATAACGCATCTACACGTTTTTGATCATTTTATCGCTACTAGTTTTTTGTCCCGTCGTTGAGCAATGAATGCGCAAAAGAAAATGTGTGTTTAACTTTAACCTGCAACAGGAATCCAAATTTTGGAAATGGTGTAATGACAGTAACAATGAACGTATTTATTGCACACTAAGAACTGGAGAATTTTTAGTTGCACAAAAAGGAAAGTTTTTAGAGTGATATTGAAGACAACGGGGAAAATAGAAGTGCTATTATTGCTACTGCTTTAGCAAACATACATGACAAAAACATGACATTTTTTTTACAAAGATGAAAATAACAATAAAGTAATATTGAGGTGTGCTGTTATAGAAGCTACATTTTCTTATCACACTGCTGTGCACGAACTTGGCATCAAGACATCGGACTGTACACCTAAACTAGTTAAAAATTTATATGACCCAAACTTTTCATCTGCGAGAATCAAAACTGAGGCAGTTATTGTTAATGTTATTTACCACTTCATATTTGATAATATGTTGCGCTCTTTGGAAAAATTAATTATGTGACAGTAACTATGGATAGTTCAAACTGAAGTGAAGTAAAACATGTTTCGATTGTTATAAGATATTTCAGTCTGGAGAAGGAAATTTAAGTTAAACTTTTAAATTTCAATAAAGTATGAGGTGAAACTGCTCAAATTTTGACTCATCATCTTTCGCAGTGCGTACAAACTTTCAAAAATTTCGTTTCATATACGTTGATAATACTGACAGTAATTTGAGTGGTGTGAAGTGAAAAGGCGAATGAAAATGTGTTCAGAAAAGTTCAAAGTGATTTAGATAGACATATTTTAAGAATTTGTTGTTCAGTCGACATTGTACGCAAATCAGTACAAACAGCATGTGAATTTTTACTCCTCGTTATCGTTATAAATATATATAAATATTTTCACATATACGCTAAGTGTAACGAAACTTCAAGAGATCTGTGAATTTGTGGAACTAGATTACAAAAATTATTATCTCATAGCAACTCGAGGTTCCTTAGTTTGTTACATGTGATAGAAAGAATTCTTTCCATTTTTATATCAAAAAATTATACTTTTCATCTCGTGACAAATTCTCAAAAGTATTTTTTGAATTTTTGTGAAAATCTGGAAAGTGAATTTTTTTAACATTTTATATGGTATTCTATAGTTATAAATTAATGTAATTCTGAAATTGGAAACTAATTCTATCACAGCAACAAAAGCATTTCAGACATATTCTGAAAAAATTTGTAAATTACAGTAAAGAAAACCCACAAATTTATACCGTCTTTTGCCAAAAATCGCTATGCACTCCAAATGAAAGCAATGATGATCGGGAACAATACTCCTAGCGTAGATAATTTTTATAATTCTAGTATCCAATACTTAGAATTGTGCAGAATCAGTTTTGCCAAAGTTAGTGAGTTTCAGTTGATACATTTACTCACTGAAACTGCTTGGTCTGATTTAGAAGAGTGTGCACAAGTTGCTAATGAAATTATAAAAAATACCATAAATATTGACGAACACATGTTGTTGAACCAGATAATTCAAAATCAAAGGTGGTTTATAGTTCAGGTTCTGAAGTGTGTATTATTAAAGAGATGTTTCAAAGACGGAGTTTACGATATCTTTGTCTCATCAGCGGCCCAGGGGTAAAGTCGTTGAACACCGGTAGCTTGATTCGAGCTTTCAATCACGGCAAGTGGGCTGGCTGCAAAGGCATTCTCGTGTTTTGCCCTATGTGTATCGAGTATGCGAACCATTTTCTGTTAGAATTTCCTCCACGAAGGTATTCCTCCTCTTAGGTAGATAGCTTTCGAATGCTTTGCCATAATTATACACTGCTAGCCACCGTAAATGCAACACCCTGAAGGAAGCATGCATATAACATGAAATATACAACATGCATTAGTGGAGGTGAGATATGCAAATGATTAGAATTTCAGCGCAGACGCCCATCACGCGCGCCTGTGGCGCCGCTTCAAAGCGCTATTTAAGGCTTGGAGTTTTCGACGATTTTAAGTTCGGCAATTGTGTTTTTCTTGTGGTTTAAAAAAAAACCATCAATTATGTCTCGTAGCAAACAGCGATCATCGTTTGATCAAGTATCCGAGTTCGACAGAGGAAGGATAGTGGTCTACCGGGAGTGTGGATTATCTTTCAGGGAAATCGGTAGTCGTGTTGGACGAAACCAAACAACGTAATGCGGATATGGGACCGTTGGATGCAGGAGGGGACGACTGACCGACGTGTTCGATCGCATCCACCTCAGGGCACCACTTCACGTGATGACAGGAACATTGTACGCATGGCAGTGACGGATCGCTTAGTCACGAACTCTACGAAACATACCACAGCATATTCAGTCTGTAGCGCATCATCCAGTGTCTGCACGTACCATTTGACGGTACGTGCAGACACTGGATAGCAGAGTGGTCTGTTCGCAAAACGTCCATTGCTTCGTCTACCCTTGATGCAGAACCACAGACGTCTGCGCTGCCAATGGTGCGATGAAAGAACGATGTGGACGGCAGAATGGACTGAAATTGTCTTTACTGACGAGTCACGCTTCTGTCTGCAACACCACGATAGTCGGATTCGAGTCTGGAGACACCGTGGAGAGAGGATGCTGAACAGCTGCATTATCCACCGCCACACTGGTCCTGCACCGGGCGGTATTGGATATCACTCTCGCACTCCTCTAGTACGCATTGCCGGTACTTTAAACAGCCAGCGCTATATCTCCGAGGTGTTGGAGCCAGTTGTCCTTCCCTCCTTCAGGCCTTGCCCACAGCCATATTTCAACAGGATAATGCGCGACCACACGTGGCACGCGCTGTCCAAGGAACCTTCGTCAATCACCAGATTGAATTGCTTCACTGGTCGGCTCACTCTCCGCACCTTTTGCCGATAGAAAACATGTAGTCCATGGTTGCTGAACGATTGACGCAGATTGCATCCCAAGCTGCCACACCAGATCAACTTGGCAACGTGTGGAAGCTGCTTGGTCTGCTGTACCCCAAGAACACATCCAAAGTCTCTTTGAATCAATGCCGAGGCTCCAACAATGGCGGCTACTCTGGCTACTGAATCTGGAAGGAACCACACTTCAAAGAAGTCTATAAATTTAATCATTTGATACTTGGTCAACATGTTATCTACTTAATAAATTTTGTTATGATATCTCTTGTCTTTCTTGGTGTTGCAATTTGGGTGGCCGGCAGTGGATAAATGAAACAAAACCTGCTCCAACTGAGAGAATTGTTTTCAATTACGGGGAACATTTGGCCCGCAGAAAGAGTTAGACTTTCAGTAGCTACTGTTAAACCTCTGCGAAATGTAAAAATTAATTCAGAACTTTCTTGTGAACTTTATGATGTACGCTGGTGTGCAAAACGTAAGCAACAGGCGTTCTTTTTGCCATAACTCCACGAGAAATCGTCCGAGAGGCATGAAATTTAGAAATGAGAGACAGCATTTTGTACTTAAATGATGACGAAAGCATGGTTTCTCAAAAATGAATACAATGCTACAGTACGGAATCAAACAAAATAAAAGGCTTTACTGAACTCATAGTATCATTATACATGATTGGCTGCACAAGAGGAAGAACAAAAAGCAGATGTTCTTTAGTATGGGATATGCGCTCTCCTTACTTCAATGGTTGCTTCGCACCGTCTCTGCATACTCAGCACCAGATTGTCCAACAGATCTTGGGGTACGCGTGCTCATTCCTCAATCAACATTTGTTTCAATTGGGTGTTACCAGGGCGATATGATCGTACCAAAAAGCGTCTCCTCAAAGTATCCCACACATGTGCTATAAGATTTAAACCAGGGGAATACATTGGCCAATCCATTCGAGTGATATCTTCACTTTCCAATAGCTTCTGAAAGGCAGGAGTCTGGAGTGGCCTTGCATTGTCATCCATAAAAATGAAATCTGCTCCAATGACACCTTGGAACAGACGCACATTAAGAAGGATCACCTCCTGACAATAGGGATCTCCGGTTACAGAACATCTGTTGAAAACGTGGAGCTCTGTCTGCCCTTTCAGCATAATGCCACGCCAGACGAGAACTCCAGCATGTGGCATTAAAACGACTCTCATCCGTATAGAGGACACGACTGCAGTGATGAGATGTCCAGTTTTCGTGCTCCTTGCACCACTCTAAACGGTGGCGCCAATGGCCAACTTTCAAAGGAATGTAGCGTTCAGGACGGCAGGCGAATAGGCCACCTTTGTGAAGGCGTCTGGACACAGTAAACTGCGACACTTGTCGCCCTGTTGCTGTACACAGTTGCTGAGCCATGGCGCTTGCTAACTGGTTTTGGGCTCTTTTCGCCTGCAGGACGATATATCGGTCATCCACTGCAGTTGTTTTCTTGGGATGGGCACCACCAACCTTTCTAACAACTGTACCTATGATTTGGAAGGCCTTTCCAAGCACGCGAAAAGACACTTTTGTTGATTCCGAACTCTTCAGCTACACTTGTCACACTACTCTTCTCTTACAGCTTTCTGATCGTTCTTCCAAGTATGAAATCATCCAGGGGATTTCTTCCAGCCATATTTCACGAAAGAACGCATTTGCATTTGCAGGGAATATTTTCAGTTGGGCATCCATCCTTCCTTTTATCGTAGTCCTAAGCTTAGCTCTCCGATTGCCCGTGTTTTGCGTGCTCTCACACCACTTGTGACGTTTTGTTCCTGACACTTGCATATGCACGACCTTTCTACTGAATTGCGTGTTCATTGTACTGATCTCAAGAACTCTTTTCTGCAGTTTCATGGCTATCTGATTAAAATTTACATTGTTGCTTAAGTTTTGCACAGTGTAATTAAAACAAACAATCATTTCTAGTGTAAAGTCATTTCTAGTGAAATTTACAGCTGAATTATTAAAAGTTTAATGTTTCAGTGAACTGTTAAAAGTTTTAAATAATTTCATTTAATATATATGTCCGGTTCTGGAACCAAAAACAAAAATCCGAAAAAGCTTAGGTACATCGCATTTTAAATTTTAGTTTGAAATACTGTTCAACAATGAAAACAGTAAAATATTGTATAAGTTTAGAAATGGGTTAATTTTGAGAAAACAGCATTTCTGCCTGGCAGCATAGTCAGAGCCTGACTGCAGATGTCATATGACCATTAGAAGACAAGTACATATTCGTTATTTGTACATTTACAGTCCCATCTAGCAAAAAATGACACAATTAATACAACTGCAGCTCAGCTTACAGTAAGACATTTAATTGGTACGCGACTTTTCGATCTATCTGTATATTCCTTAGGAAAATCAGTACTCTTACCTGATTAGGTGTAATTATAAAATTATAATTTCAATATACAATTAAACTTTCGCATTCTGTATAAAAGATGTATAAAGTATGTATAAAGTATGAATGGGTGATTTTCCATAACATTTTCCAGTAAGATCGCAGCTTTTCTCTGTCAAATACCGTTCATTCAATATTTTAAATTTCATTTCTTGTATTTAACTAATGTGCTATACTTGTGTTTCGCGAGTATGTAGGTTTCAGAATTGTAGGCTTATAAGGTATTTCTCCTGCCTTCTTCGCATGTCTTCTTGGTGTAGTGGTCAGCACGCTCGACACGTAAGCGAGAGGTCCGTGGTTCGATTCCCAGGGAAGGCTCTGGTCATTTATCTCTCCTGCTTCGAAAAATCCTAATGTCTCTACAATTGGCGCCCGAACTAAAAAAAAAGAGGTGGCGGATATATAAGGTATTTCTCCCGCCTTCTTCCCACGCCTACGTGGTGTAGTGGTGAGCCCATTCGACGCGTAACCAAGAGGTTCGTGGTTCGAGTCCCGGCGAAGGCGTTGCTAATTTTTCATCTCTCCTGCTACCAAATAAAACCTAATGTCTCTACACTGGCGTCCGAACTAAAAAGATCTTGGATGATGACTCTCAACCACCGGAATTTGGCTATTGGGTCCCCAAAACACTCGACTCGCCCTTTAAAAGGGTAGTATATAAGGTATTTCTCCCGCTTTCTTCGCTTGACTTCTTGGTGTAGTGGTCAGCACGCTTGACGCCTTGGTTTAGTGGTCAGCACGCTTGACGCGTAACCAAGAGGTCCGTGGTTCGATTTAGAGCGAGGGCATTGCTTATGTTTCATCTCTCCTGCTTCGAAATAACCTAATGACTCTACAGTCTTATTAATAGTCATCCTTTGCTATTCTGCTCTTAATACTGCTATCTATCGCTTCAAGTGATGTACTTATCCAATCTCCAACAGGTCGCAAAAATATATATGTTGTATGCATTGACGTACTTAAAGGCTAACTTCCAAATAAATGAAACTAAATTGAAGAACAGAATTTTTATTTATTTATTTATTTGGTCCAGCGATACGAGGAAAAATTTTCAGCTTCAAATTTCCAAAGAAGATAACCTATACTGGAAAAGACGCATAGAATGGATTCAAGGCCAGTGTGTGCAAACTTAAATGAAAACAAAAGAGCATATAGCTGTGAATGTACTTACATGGTAAAATCGTTTAAAAAATTATGTGTAATCCTTCACTTTTAACTGCACTTTCTTGACAGTCGTGCAGACGTTTCTTTTCACTAAAGTAGAAGTAATGAATACGGTTAATGCTTAAATCAAAAGATTTATGATCTTAACGCCTAAAAAGATTAAAGAGTACTTATTTCTATCTGCTGCAAGTCTAACAGCTTGGCTCCCGCTGAGAAAATCTTGTACCATTCATGAATGTTTTACAACTTCTGTTTCTTGCGAACGGTACTTATTAAAACACTTTTGCTTAAATACTTTTATTCAGCTTGGTAACGCTTCACTTCACACATTTTCACTAAACGTGTACAGAATTGTTTAAATTTCGTTCAGTTGAATTTCAGATTTTGCACAGCCATACACTCGCAAAACGGATATTTTTAGCTGCGTTTTAGTCTGTGTAGGCAATATGAAGATGCTTAATTTATCAAAAATGTTAATCCTTTATACCTGCAGAGATTACACTCGATACATTTACTTCGATGTACCTTTAGAATGAAAAAGGTTAAAAATGGATTTTTAGGTTATAATGAAATTTCGCGTATACATGCTTTTCAGTTAATATTTTAACTTACATTCAATATTGTTTCAAGCGGTGCTTATACACAAACACATACGTATATACCACTTGTAGTAATATTGATTATAAATTTACAATTTTCAAACTCTCTCTAACCCTGTCCTAGAGATGCACAATATTATTGAAAATACTTCTTATATTATGGCATCATTTATCCATGTTTATCTCATTTGAGAAATGAACAGGGTAAAAGAATGAGAAATACGTGCATAAATGCTAAATTATTGGTACTTTAACGACAAAAGTAAGATGTAGGAATTTATATTTATTTTAAATAACCAGTTAAATTTAATTTGAAGTTTTTTCCTGTAAGCCTTCATTCCCCTAATTGTCAGTGCCAGTAATTTGGTAGCGCGCGTAAGAAATGCAAATTCTACCAGTGG
>KK118220.1:53712-117000 GCA_000611955.2 Stegodyphus mimosarum | reverse complement strand
GCATGAAAATTATTTCTCTTACACTTGCTTAACTTACTCAAAATTTCAGTAACAAGGCGGGAGAGCTCATTTGAAAAATAACTCGCATTCACCAAAATTTTAAGGAATTATCCAACCATTATTATTGCTATCGTGGCTATCAACTTGGCTCGAATCCTAGAGAAAGCACTGTGGATTTTTCTTGCTCCCTTTTTCTAAAACTAAATAGAATTTATAAATTTAATCACCTTTTCTCCTATATGAAAGCAGCAAAAGATGAATATATCTCATAAAATCCTTCACTGTTTGGAACTGTGAGTAAATTTTAGATAGGTTGACAGCGAATTATCGCTAAGTCTAAAATAACCATTGAAACTTAGACAGGGTGTAAAAGACCTTATATTTAAAACTACATAAGATGAACAAAAGGTACTCCTGGTGCTTACGACTCCGCCAGCATTTATGGCGAGAATCTTAAAAGTGGTAAGTCAAATGTTAAGCTTAAATTTAAATAACCCAGTAGTCGAAGGCTACACAAATAATTTCACGCAAAACTGGTTCAGAACTTCACTGGCGTGGATTTCAGCTACCGGCAATTATAATGTAAGACAAAAGTCAGACCTTTTCTCTATAAAAGGCCCTACAGCGACCGAAGAGTAAAGTCGCTGGACAGTGGTAGTTGTTCGATGTGGAGTTCTAATCCCGCTGCATGCTTCGCTGCCATTGCCATCTTCCTATGCGCTGGCTGCATAGACATTTTCGTGGTTTTCCCGATGTGTAACGTGTATATGAGCCAGTTTCCCTTAGAAAGTTCTCCACGAAGGACTACCTAAGCAAAATACCTAAGCATCCCTCTCCTTAGGTAGATAGTCGTCTTTTACTTTGCAAATCTCAACTTACCCTAGAGTTTAAAATACCTAAACCAGTGACATCAATTTTTCAACAATTATTGAAAGTGAAATTATTATAATATTGTTAACAACTGGTGTATTGACAGTCTGATATACTAACTTTTCATTTTAATTTCATATTTTGTTGACATATTCAACTTTAAAGCCAAATTTTCATATTTCTTTAGAATATTTTCGCTCATTTTCCATAAAAGGGAGAATATGTTTGTTTATTTCAATATGGCAAACGTACGAGAACTATTTGCCCAAGAAGAAGGAGGCTTTCGTGGAGGTTGTTCTGATGGAAATAGACCTGTATTTAAATAAGGAAAATACCCGTTTAAATTCATACTGTTCAAACATAGAAAACAATGCCATTGAAGCTTTGAAGCTGTTTTTCATTCTGTTCTTGCCATAAATACGATTATCTACGTCTTCTACAGGAAATTTAAGTATGTAATTCAGACTTAATTGAAGGTGCCAGGAATATTTCTAGAGATATAACATTGGAAACCACTTTTTAAATTCCTCTAAATAGGTCATAAACTTTAGACACAAAATAATAACATCATTAATGCGAAAAACACAATTAAAGGTATAAGTGTCAAGGTTTTTTAAGGTTTTTAAGGTTTTTTAGCCCATAGTTTACGGCTTTATTGCGGTCGAGATAGGGTGTTCCAGTTGAATATGAAAACTACGAGAAGAAATGTCGTATATTTCAATTTCAACGTAAATCAAATAATCGAATATATACAGAAATGTCGAATGATTTGAGAAACCCTGAAAGATATCTCTCTTTTTCAAAGAACGTGATTATTTTTTTCCAAGAATTTCGCTTTTTAAGTGGACGAATAATAATAAATAAGTAATTACGATTCAGATTTTGATTAAGATATGTTTATTTAAGATTTGTTCACAATAAAAATTTGGCCTATTTAACCGAGGTCTAATCATCGGAATTTACTTTACATACAACAAATATTAATGCTACTGTACCACAGTTTGATGTTGCATGAAATGTGGAGGAAAAAGAACTTCAGAGTTTCTTTAGTTGTTGTGAAAACAGTACAACACGTTTTATTAAAGCGCCTGTTTCTTAACAGGGACATGAGGAATAAAATATACAAGTAAATGAAGTTCACAAACTAAACTCGAATATTTTTTTATTGCTGAAAGAAGAAAAATTTCGTTACCTTTTTGCTTCAGTGCATTAAATGGAAAAATAGGAAAGAAGGAACTACGTTTTCAAAGATTTCGAAATACACTCAAATTGAATGAAAGGTACAATTCTGTTTTTACTTTATTGTAAATTCAGAATAAATACGACGAATATAGAAAAGGATACAGCATGCAATTTACAGATGTAAAGTTTTTGATTTTGATAATGTACTATACAGATTTAAATAAAAGTTCTCATGTAACTGTTTTTATTAAAACGTACATAAACATATATAACATGCGTGTACATACATACATTCATCAAGCAAACGTTTTGAAAATATTCTGAAACAAAGTAGTATGTTTGGAGAAATATAAACTGATATAATCACAGCTTTAACTAACCAAATAATCAAAATATAAACGGTCGGTTGCACTTTCATAGAACCTAAAGGAGTCTCACGTTTTCAAAGAATGAAATTATTTGCGCCATTTTCGAAGATTTCTACTATTTAAGTAAATGAAATAACAATAAATAAATAATCCTAGAACGACAATTGTAATGTCATGTAAAGATGAAAACAGTAATGCCCAAGAACAAATTATGAAATATGGCTTTTAAATCCCTTAAGACAGTGAGTGAAATTAAAATTTTTAAATGAAGATGACAGTTTTTGACATACTTAAAAGGCTTCAAAAATTTTAACTTACCAGTTGAGTTTTCCAGTAAACTTCAGTAGAAGTTGAAAATAATTAAGCGCCTAACAATGTTAAGCAGCGGGAGATAAATTAATATCTCCTTGTCCTAAAGGAATCTTTTATTTTTTATGCTAAATTTTAGAATGCCCTTAGTTTGGCTGGCGTATATTAAATAAAAAAGGCAAAGAAATAAATCTGTAAGCTTTTGCTAATCTTTTATAGCCGAGAATGTTTTAACTCTTGGCTATAAAATAGCGAAGAGTAAAAACTGAATATAAGCCTTTATTGGTCGGATAAGAAGCGTAGTTTTGTAATTAATAAACGGTAAAGAGAGAACAAAAGATCACTGCAGTTGGTTTTTATTAAAACTGGATATAAGTCTTTATCGGTTGGATAAGAAGCGCAGTTTTGCAATTAATAGAAGGGGAAGAGGGAACAAAAGATAATTGCAGTTGTTTTTAAAAAATAATGTTGTAAAAGGTTAATGTTATCCGTTGTGGTAGAAACAGAACTGTATTATAGCAGTAACAGTAATTCTTAATAATGGTTCTTAATAATTTTCTTAATTTAGTAACAAGAACAGATATAATTTTGAGACTCAGAAATAGCTTGCAAATAATTCAATTTTTAATGAAAAGGAGATACTAAACCTTAAAGAAAGAGTCAGTGTATTTTGATTATATATACAATTTCTAAACGAAATTATATATACGATACAAATATATTATTATATAAATATACAAATATAATATTATATAAATATACAAATATAATATTACATAAATATACAAATATATTATTATTTGAAATTTCTCATATTTCTTATGATGTCATAATTTTAATAAAAGAGAAATCATGTGTAGTACAATATAACGTATTAGCAGAGTAATGATTTGAGAGGCTAAAATGTGGATACTTTTCGTGCATAAAATTTTAATTAGATTTATTATTTATGACGCAACAATTTCAGCAAGTATTTGTGCGTATTTGCTGAGCATGCTTTTACTTAGAATGGAAAAAAAAAACTAAGTTGTTACGGTTTCAAAAATGGAGGCTGACAAATATGAAATCATCTACATTTTAGATGTTGCAAGTTTTCTATATCTGTCTTTACTTTGATCTTTGGAATCACCATTTTGTGTGACTGGAGTATTTGGCTTCGGGAAAAAATACTGGACGATGTTCTACCGAAGCTTATTTTTCATGCATTATTTTCCAAGGGTGCTTACTGCTTACCAGTACTGTAAGCGTTATTTTTTGACGTTATTCGAAACTTCTGTAGACATACCAAGACCTCTTGAGATGAAGACTTGATACGATATAGTTATGTCATATTTTTCAAGAAATCTACTCACGTTTCTGGATAATGCTGAAGCAACATATATTATAAAATGCAGTTCAAATAGGGTTAAACTTGCAGTATATATCTGAATACAAAGACGTGCTATAGCATAGGATATGCATTATTTTACTATACGACTTCTATAATGACTAAGAATAATATAATAAATAATTCAAGCGTTTTACATATGAACAATTATAGTTTGTTTAAATACAAGTATTAGTAGTAAAATGGCAATTAATAAATCTAAATAAGCTGGTAAGAAATCTGACTTAACGTTAATTACTTATTTTCGAAGTAAACTAAATACACTTGCGAGTTAAATAAATTAAAGAAAATTTAAAACTACCTTCCATGATTCACATACCCATGAAACGTGCTTGTTAAATCGATTCTTTAAGCTTTACGACCCTAGTTCGAAGAATGTCGTAAATAACGCACACAGAACCTAGAGCACAACCACGGAAAGCTTGATTCTCCTTGGCGCTCTGCAAACACTTACCATTATTCAGTTAGGTACAGAAAGAGAATCTTATTTCTTAAAGGATTCAAAACTCCCTTTTTAGTTGAATGTAAAGAGGTTTTAAGGTTTTGTTATACTGTAACGATGAAATCTTTTAAGTTCTTTTGCTCATTAATTCTCTACTAATTGTAAAATACGAAGAATAAGCAGCTTTAAAGATGAAAAGGAGTCTGTCTGAAAAATCATGCTTCTCTACTATCTGGTAAATCCAACTGTCTTATTCCCTCATACGGGATTGTCAATATTTTACGCATTTATACGCGAACGTGATTTAATATTGCGGTTGCTCTTGAGCGTTTGCTATGAAAAGTTAGTTTCACTAGTAAAATATTAAATTAATAGTAATAAATAATATAAACTTTGATAAAAGTCTCTAAGAGGTATAAAAGCATCCGAACTGTCAAAATCATTATTCATTGTTATCATTTTTAAGATTTTGTAGGGCATTTAAGAAACATTTCGGTATTTTAGCAGAACATGTTTCATATTTATTGTTTAATTTATAAAGTACTATACAACAAAATTCTAAAATATTCAAAATTATTTTAAATATACAGTTACTTTTGAGTTTCATGACAAAAACATTTATAAAAAACATGCAACCACTTTAGCTGTAACCACCCCCTAGTCATCAGAAAATATTTCGATGTATTATTCTCCATTATGATGCTTACATACACAGAGATAAAATGGATTTTCCTAAAATATATTCTTACATATTGATTATCTACATATCATCATATATTCTGAAGCAAAAACGTTCACATGAAAATGCAAACCAGTATCTCTGTAATACCACAGGTGATTGAGTCATTGTTGAAGTTAGCTAACTGTTAAGCTCCCTCCCTAGTTCTGAGGGATAGCACTCCGGGAGGCAATCCGAAGTTCTCCTACCATTAACTCCTCTAGAAAACTCTCGGCTGGCAGTGTATTTTCAGTGCCCCTTTGCAGCACAGATGTTATACGTTTACAAATATCTATGTCTTGGCTGGGATTCTAACTCGAGCCTATCCTTACAGCAGTCAGCATCGCTAACCAGCGTCCCAGTAGAACGGTTACTGAGTGCACTGGAAGTAAAGACCCATGACTATACACATCATGAACAGCAACTGAACATACAAAGCCCGTGTACGGTGCACCGGAATGAGGCAATCTGGGAGGTATGAAAATCGTCATTTATTTCCATTCTGTATTTTGCAATTTATTTTTGAATTCGTATGCGATTAGAAATTTCAGCGACTTTGAACCTTGCACCCAATCGGACGATTCACAGCAGTCGAGATGACTTTCATTACTTAGCAGAAATTGTATCCCTTGACCAACTAGGCTTTTGTTCACGTAATAGTGGTCACTTCCCTCTTCCAAACCTGAACTCATTACCTGGTACGGTAATGGAATGTCACGTTCAGAAATGCTATCATCATGAACTTTTAGTATACTGAAAGAGCTAGGACATGTTGTGAAAATCCAGCGTTATAATCTCGATATAAAGTGGAACGGGAAACCAGAAACGTCATTTATATGGAAACCGATCTGCGTTGTAGTGCTGTTGCCGACGAAAACCGAACGCACAAAGACCCACCCAACAAGGTCACACGCAAGTGAGTGAATTCTGAAGAATTTGAGTCAATTTTCTCCGGGAAGCAGGATGATCATACTACAGAGAAACGAATCTCTCCTTCTTCCGTGAGTCTTACCGCCGAAAAGGGAGGCTGGCGAGTTCGGAGAAATAAAATAACGGGATGATGATGTCAGCAGCGATTTCAACTCGCCATCCATCGGAAGGCAGCGGCAAGCTGCGGAAAACGACTCGATGTATGGATCATAGTGCGTACATTCCGACTACGCTGTTGGTGGGAGCGACCAGTTAATTGTTGACCACTCCATGTCCTAGGGCAAGAAGGAAGGAACTTTATCGTTCTTAACGATCAACGTTTTGTCTATACTTTCAACAGCCTGAGTACCTCAGCTATTTCGAAAATAAAACAACAGTACTACAAAATGATTGCACCATGGAGGTCGGAAGTTTGTTCTTACCTCCATAATGGATTACACAGGAAATCTCTAGAAAACAAATCCCCTACGCCTTTGAAAGTGTAAGTATGCAACACTCTGCTTATCCAGTACTCACAAATATAACCAAATTCCACATCTAGCAACTGCAACGTGTTTGATGTACTGTATGTAGTAGTATAACGCAGTATAGTGCATTAAGTATTTCGGCAGATTGTAATGTAATTACATTGATATATCACTTACCTAATGTAATGACCCGTTGAAATGTACTGTCATGCTCCATATATAACGCGAAATTTTAATGCCACCTACCAATAATCTACATATCTAGCATCCAAGCATATATCGAAAATTTATAAGAATCAATATTTAGCCACAGCAACCGTAACGTATTTAATGTAACGGATATTTTGTAATGTCCCGCTGTTAATATTTTGTTATAATACACATTAATACGACGTACCTAATGTAATGTCATAGTGTAATGTATTGTCGTTATGGTCGTGAACCAAATATAAATTAAATGTCACGTACCAGATTTAATGCTATAGTTTATTGTAATGTCATATAGTAATGTATAATGTCATATAGCAATGTATATATTATAAGGTATTTCTCCCGCCTTCTTCGCATGCCTTCGTGGTGTAGTGGTCTGCATGCTCGACGCGTAACCGAGAGGTCCGTGGTTCGATTCCCGGCGAAAGCGTTGCTCATTTTTCATGTCTCCTGCTTCGTAATAACCTAATGTCTCTACAATATGTGTAAAGTTTACTGTAATGTCTTATAGTATAGTATGTCAAGCAAGTAATGTATTGGTATTATGTAATGCAAAGCATTATGCCTAAACTAATGCATATTGATGTATTGTAATATAACTGAATTGTTAAATAAATCCTAGTATCTAGATTGAAGACAAAGCTCTCTAGGGTTGCGTCCAGAACGGACAGAGTTCGCGCTGATACATGCAGAAGTCCAATGTTTCTTAGTGACTCCCGAGTGTCCTCGGGACTTCGAGAAAGGCATCACTCTGGATCAGTGTTTCTTAAACTGTGAGTCACGACCCTAAATTAGATAAAAAAAACAAAATGTTTCAGATTCATGAAATCTAATAAAATGATCTCAATGCTTTAATTATCCTTAATTTAATATATTGCATTTCCTGCGAAGTGAAACTTTAAAATCCTACACTGGCTAAGTTTTCAATATGTAAACTGATTACTTATATTTACATATTGAAAAATACCTTAATGGCATCATAATAGCCATGTGATATTGCAATTTCAACATACAAGTTATTTCAGAATCAAAATGTGCATCAAACTCACAATGCATTAAGTTCTGCTTCTTAAGCATGCCGAGAATAAGGTCCTCACCGCTTCGATTAGCGATAATGCTTTTCTAGTACAGTTTTCCGTTTTTTCTGTTTCATTTCAAAACGTGTGTACATCACAAGAACAATACCGTATTAAATTTTGCTGTTTTGCGGGACTGAGGTTGGCATTTATTTGAATAATTATTATGAGCAAGCACGGAAATTCTGAAACAGTAGAACGGAGTCTACTCGATTATTATGTAAAAGCTTACCCCTTGACTGCATTATACCACATTCGACTACCATTATCGAATGCCAGTGCCTACGACTGTGCAACATTATTAATATCCTGGCGTCTCTCTAGCAAGAAATTTTTGCTACAACATAATCAGCCAGAACCTTTGTTTCATAAGGCCACCATGGTATGCATTTTCGTTGACTTCCATACACAATATCTGTGACTCTTGTGCTCTAACATTCTGTTTTTGCCTCCAAATGTATTTTACCAAGCTTGTGTTACTGCAATCACGAAGCATAGGTTCAGACAGTGCTTCCTTGTACTTAGCAAACAAGACAAATTCTAACAAAGGAACTTAATAAAGAGTATTTTCATAGTCATATTGTAACTCTCGCACGGACTAGTAACATGAGTTTAATTTAGTTTTACTACAAAATCTATCCCCTGTCACGTCACCTACTCATAAGCATTTAAATAAAGTCTGTAGTGCAGGCAGTTTTAATACGTCTTATGCATTGAGTACCATATTTTTATCTATGTGTTGCTTGCCTTACACAAATTTGTACCATAGTATATGTACACATAGTTTGAGTAAGAACCATTAAGTGCATTTTGCAGCAAATTATCTAGACAATAGTAAGTGGAAAAGCGCGTATGTACACTGCTGTTCATTATAATTGTTGCATCATGGCAACGGCATGCAAGAAACATCAGATTTACGTAAAAGGTACTATATGCTGGAATATGCAAATGATACGCAGGTTTCTCATTTGAAAATCGTATATAGACGTTGCTTGTTTGTGCAAAAGTCGTCTTATCTCTCGTGCGAGAAGATTAAATCCTATCAGAACGAATCGGAATTGGACCTCTTCACGATCATAGAGTATTGGGTCTGCGTTTCAACTTTCGTGATATTGCTGTTCGTGTTAGTTAGGACCCCATGACTGTCAGGCGAATATGAATCGAGCAGTCCAGAAGGGCCATACTCAAGGCCATGCAGGATTATAGGCACTAGCACCTAACAGGAAAGACATAATGTCTTCTTGGACGTGCAGGAAGAATCACGTCATATAACTTGAGTAAGAAACGTGGATCGTCGATCGGACGCCAAGAGTCCACACGGACGGACAGTGCGACGATGTCCGTAGCACCAAGGAATACTGGTATAGCAACCACTGTTGTAGGTTCCTTTGAAGCTACAACAGATCGCCTACAATGAACACTGGAGTTACTCCACGCAATCTTATTAAACAGATACCGCTTCTGCTTGCAGCGTCGTTACAGACGTATCCGTGCATAAAAACATCGAGGAGAAGAAATGTTCGTAGCTTGCATTCGTCATCGTCGTATCTGCTCAGCACCTGGCGTGATGGTTTGGGATGCCATTGAGTGTACATCCCGGCCACTTGTTGATCGCATAATCGGTAATATGGACAGCCGCCGTTACATTTCTGATGTGTCAAGAGTAGTGACTTTGCTCGGTCTTCGAGGTTTGCATGACACCATCTTTCACCAAGCTAATGCGCGGTAGTATATTACGCTTGATTTCCTGACCTCCATTAACACTGAGTGTGTCCGACTGTTGCCCTTGTCAGAGCATTCTCTAGATATCTCACCATTTGAAAACATATGGTCATGGTTTTCCGAGAGATTTTTCCACCACCACTAGTTAACCAATAGGATAGATGAAATCTAGCTTAGAGCTGAAACCTCACAGAATGAAGTACCCGTATCTTTCATCCAAGCACAGTGTGAATCGATGCGCAGCCGGATTGCAGCCGTTGTTGCTGCCAGAGTTGGCAGTTGTAAATATTGAATTTTGCACGTTGTGTACCAAACAATTAACTGAAAATTTAATCATGTCTTTTCCCGTTATATTTTATATGTACAATAAGCTTTTGATATTTGCTTCCCTTTCAGGTGAAGCAATTTTAATGGGCAACAGCTTATTTTGATACAAATATGCATAAATAAATGCGCGTTTTATGCGATGAATATATTAGAATGGTTTATTCATACATAGGAAGATATTTTCTTCGAATAATGTGATCACAGAGCATTTTTATGGACTTTCTAAGCTCTTTTTGCACTTTGTCGTCCAGATTAGTATATTGGTTTTTGCTCTTAGTTGCTGTATCGTCCGTTAGGATCAGGTTGAATTCCGAAGAAGACATGGATGTTTGTAAATACATAGAGCAAGAGTTCTCAAGCGGAGGGGCGAAATTTCATAGTTTTAGAAGTAAATGGGTCAACCTTTTATTTAACCGTTCAGTATTTAGTTTTAAGTTATAAATATAAAAAAATTATTCAAGTTTTAGTATTTATCAACATTATTTAATTAATAAAACCTTTTAAAATATTCCAAATCTAAGTAAATGCACATGTATTTTTTAAATTTTGGAAAGGAGGGAATGAACTTCTAGCAGTATTTGGGTGCATGGGGCAGAAAAAGTTGAGACCACTGGTACAGAGTCTTGTACCGCATGAGAACACTCAAAATATATTAGGGGCGGGCGAAAGTCTTCTTGAGTGGTTTGGCGGTAGGAGAAAAGGAGCGGGAGTCCTGCTGCCTGTGTCTCGGGATACTTTCTGTCAATATTGGTGGGTGGAGTTGTGAAAGGGCGTATTTTCACCTCTATAGTGTAAAGGCTCATGCCAACGAGAGACGCTGTCTTGCACTCCTTGCCGAGATAAAGTTTGCATACTTTTAGATAAGGTCAGACAATTGAGATAAGCCTCAAAAACACAACAGAAAATATGCAGTACACTGCAACATCTAAAATATTTGGAAGAATTAGCAACTCTCACTTAACACTTCTTCAAAATAAGTTCTGTACAATTTCACTGAAATATAAGTAAAATAATCTAAACAGGACAGTAATTCTATAAGTAGCTGTTTTTATGTCTGATCCTATTTATTTAATTTTTTAAGTGTTTAGATTATCAGACTAAAACATTTTCTGAAATCCCTAACTACGCATATTTACGAACCTATTTTTCAATGTAAAAAAGATTCGTATTTGTTATGAAATCGAGAGCATTTAAATTTCAACGACGCGTTCTTACTGTACGTCCTAATACATTTTTCAAAATGAATAACATTATCCAATAGTTGAACGATTCGTTTAAATCTTGGTAAGAATGTTGCAGACAATACTATATTTTGTTCATACAAATAAATAAACCAGATAAACTTGCGTAGTAACTTTCTGTATACATATATTGTTCTATAATAACTTTCTAAGTTCTTAATTTCAGATTAAATTAACTACCTTTCTCTGGCGTACACTAAAAAACTGTTCCAATATCTCTGATGATAATCTTCTGTAATAAACATGTGAGTCAATAGTAATGAAATTAACTGTGTAAAGAGTAAAGATTACACTCGAATGATTTCCTTAAAATGCTTTCGTAAGAAAGAAATAACAGCAAACAACGAAGAACTGGCTGACGGAAATATTTATAATTTCAGAAGAAATAGCATATTTATTCAATTTCAATCTATTTACGAGGGAGAAAATTCTCCCATCTTACGACTTCATCTTATCGATTCATCTTACAACTGATATAATCAAACTACTCTTACTTTCCTATGAACGTACACTTTTGAATATTTTCTCTATTTTCTCTCATGCAGAGAAGATCTAGTTGGCTATTGATCAACGACTCTTCAACTTATGAATTAAACAGAATTTCACAACAAGATTACGCAGAAACAAAACAGCATACAGTAGAAACCAAATCACTATTTAGAATTTGTATCAATGATAAAAGACGGTTAAGTGTTCAGCGAAATTTATTGTCCGAGTTAAAATCCTATGAAAAGAAGTAACTTAAATGAACAATGATGATGCTGAATGAATATATTCATAAAACACTTAATGCAGTTCTAAATACATTTACATTTTCAAAATACAATGACCCATGGTATTTACTTTAAATTCCTGTAAGGTTTCCCTTATGTTAACTAGCAGTTATTTTAAGTTTTGTATATTTCCTATCTTATTCTGATTTCAGCTTACAATTTCCTGCCTGAATGTGAATCCAGAAACGCAGATAATGCAAATGAGAATGAGTCGTCACTTAACCGACTTCAAGAGAGAGAGTCTGATTTCCTGACGAGCGCGCGTTTGCCTTCTGGCTACATCTCTCTTAGCTATTATTATGCTTGGCCATATCTTAGGCCCTTGCTAGGCTTCGCCGATTTAATTAATACTTAAGGGCCAACTAGTTAGATTCTGATAGCTTCGGCTATATTTTTTAAGAGTTTTAGTTAAGCTAGTTTTAGTTCACATTATTAGTATTTAAGTTCAAGCCCGAGTGGCGGCTTATGTAAAGTTCCAAGTCGGAACTGATTGTAAATATACTGAATAATAAAGGGTTTTGAACCCTTCTCAAGTCTCACGTGTTCTGTTCACACTTAAAGCGATTATTCGCTTGTTAAGTGTTTGTGGGGTTCGGACTTAGAACTTTAGATTTAAAGAGTTGAACCTCACATCCCTTTTCGAAATTTCAAATAGGATGTGAAGAAAAATTACAGAACCCTATAATTGGGATAGACTAAAGATCAAAGCTTCTAATGCATGTGCTATTAGAAATCTTAAATTATTTCAAATCTTAGAAAACAGAAAATGCAAAGTTTTAAGAGTAATTTAAATGATTTAATTATTA
This sequence comes from Stegodyphus mimosarum, assembly GCA_000611955.2. Taxonomy (NCBI): domain Eukaryota; kingdom Metazoa; phylum Arthropoda; class Arachnida; order Araneae; family Eresidae; genus Stegodyphus; species Stegodyphus mimosarum. Next base: position 104,172 of record KK118220.1, on the reverse strand, counting down.
ATAACAAATGAAGCAAAAATAATAAAACTCAAATGAAAGAAGTGTTATTGGTATGAACACTGATCATATACTGGGGTAAAATTACAGACGATGCACCAATAATTTTAGTTATTATTAATTTTAATTATTTAATTTTCCCATGGATTTTATTTTATAAAGGATTACACCAGGTATAAAAGTAAACATACTTCATGGAATTTTCAAAAATGTTTTGCTGTTATTATACCAAAGTATGAATACATTTATTTTACAGTGCAGTAAAAATTCTCACATAGAAAGCTAAAACGTAATTAAATTCTGATTGCATTTCTAGCATGACAGTTATCTAAAATACATTTGACATTTTTATGCAGATACTGTGATAGTTTAAGAAAACTAAAGTTTCATATGTATATTAAACTTGAGCGTCTGCTGCAGACATACAATACAAATTACTCCCAAAATGATAAGAAATGTATTGACAGACCAAGGACAGACAGATAAGCTGTGTGGGAGATTTCGTACTTTATGCATAACTGCAAGATCACAACTGCAAACTTGAAATAAAAACCTGTTATGGATTTATATTTTAAAAGATTTTGAATACACAGCTCTATTCTGCTGAAATTATCGACAGGAGGTTTCGAAAAGACTGCATAAATGACCCTAGTTCCGAAGTAAATCTTATGGAGATAGGCTTTCCTCTTATGACATAACGATTTTATTAAACATACACGCAATTGAAATTTTCGAGCGGACCGTCTAGGAAGGACATTCCTGTTAGTAAACTGTTCTTTATCCCCGTGAATATCTTTCATAAACAGATACGAGTCTGCGGTATGCAAAAGGGTCTATAGTATTTTTAAATGGCCCTTTCGCAAAATAAAAAAAAACATCAGTTTTAGGCGTTTTATAAAAGTCAATTTATAACAGGCAAAATTCCAAATTGCAACAATTCGATAAATGTTAAACTCAGTGTTTGTAGTTCCACATTTTCTGATGTTTACGTCCCCGCTTTTGAAAATTATTCCTAAAAAATTAACATAGGTCACTGTTTGCAACATATTATAACAACTCCAAAGATTCGAATTAATCATGTTTCCGTTAATTCTTATTGCATGAGGAGTATTTTTGCTTTGGGAGAAAAGTATTTCAGATATGGAAAACATTCTTCTCATTGTCAAATGTCTCTGCGGGAGTCGTTAATTTTTACGTTTCAGATATCTTTACTTATCGTGTTTCTAGTACTAAAATTTTGCTAGTGTAAGGGTTTACCTTTTTTGATTCATTTTTTAAGACTGGAATTGTGGGTCTATGACCAACTAGTGAAGCAATACTTCGTTATGCGATTGTTTTGAATTAGCATTGTATAAAGTGAGTTAATCGAAATTTAAAAAGCAATTTCTACACAAGTAGTTGAAATAAAAGACATAAACCATCAAGAATGATTACCATGTATTTAACAGAGGAAATGATTACGTTGCTTTGACAAGAAAATTCTTGCTTAAACGTTTTGAACGTATATTGCAGCTCGCGTAAGTTCATTACTTATTTCTCAACTGCCTCTCTTTCTTTCGACACACTCTCAATTAGTCTAATGATATGAAAGAAATGTTGTTAATAAGGGAAATGCTCGTCACATGAAGAATTGAAGATTTCTTATTTCCAGTTATCATTAAAGTAAACAAATTTCTTTATTATTAGTCCAAAGCGACTTTGTCCCTGAAGGACTATTGTTTTGGTTTTGCGTAGAAACATTAAATATAGGTTCACGTTTCAAACTGTTGTCATCAAATATTGCAGCCCTGTATTATATTTAAAGAAATTAAATAAAGAACAATGTGCATGTATATGTTTCTCGCATTGTGATGAAACGACGGTACCTAGAGCCGTCGAACTTTGAATGACGTAATTCTGCTGCAAATATGGGCATCTGGAAGCCCAAATTTGAAATTTGGAATTTGTTTTATTACTGATTTTATATTTTGTAAAACTTTAACGAATTTTTTATTAACAAACTCAAGGATTTCAAAGCGAGCAATGGCAACGTTGTACAGAAAAAACCTTCTTATCTCCAGCGCGTGAGACTGTATAGAAAATTTTAAAGATATGCTCAGTTTAATATTTTTTTGCGATATTGTTCTTTGGCTGAATTTTAGGGTTTAATTGCGAAGAACATGATATTTAATAAATAAAGGTAACACAAAATGTTAAAAAAAGTCCTCCTTGTATGTAATTTAAAATCTGAAACACTTCAGATTTTCTTCTTTTTTTTAAATTCATTTTGACTTAACCGACTTTTCAATCATTTTGCATGCATATACCTGCATAAGTCATTAACAATATATGAGATTAAACATTCCTCTAAAAGGTCTATAAAATATCAAAAAAATTAACATCAAAGTGTGAAAGCTTAACTATTTTACACATTTCTTATGTATTACAAACAATTCCAAAACCTGCAAAGCCTAAAATAGTTTTAGTAGTGACATTTTTATTATTACATGACGACACACATGATTTTTCATGCTCGCCCCAACGGGAGAACATTGAGTACTTCGCCATTCGCACTTCAGTCTAGCTTCGGCAAAAGCGAAATACGTAGGTCTGGATTTTGGTAAGCGATACTAACTTATAATACATGGGAATAAAGGAGTACGTAAGAATGTGCTGACAACAACCACGGAGTGTTTGCATGCAACGATCTTTCATTTTCATATGCATATTTTCAAAAAATAGCTTTCCATTTTTGTATAATGCATAGATATTATTTATAACACCTAAGGAAAATATGTATCATGTCAAAATGGCGCAAATATTTTAGGATGAGCTTAAAAGTTTCAGGTATTATATTTTCAGATACCTGCTTTTCACACTATTTTTTTTAAACATTGCTCTAGACCACGGTTTCTCAAGCGAAGCGAATACGCTCAGCCTTTTAGTTACCTGTTCAGTATTTAGGTTTTTTTTATGAATATAAAATACTTTCGTTTAAGAATTCGTATTTATCAACATTTTCTATACTTTTCATGTTTAATTTACAAAAAATATTAAAAATAATCTAAATTTAACTAAACATATATATACTTTTCGAGTTTTGGAAAGGAGCGGGTGATAATAGTCTAACAATAAATTTAAGGCATGGGGCAGAAAAGGCTGAGGGTCACTGTTCTAAACATTTAATGCCAGCTTCAATGCTTCTTGAATAAGGTAGGGAATTTTAAGAAAAGTGTTCCAGCTCTGGATGTGTAAGAATTCTCTAACGTGAGAATTTAGCGTTTTTATGAGATCACGGTGGAGCAAAAATTTCTGTTACTGAAACGTTTAATATGGTTTAGTAAGTTAAACACAGGTTTTCTTTACATTTACATGTAAGATTCATGTCTATATTAATAATGAATCATTTCAGAGATCACGTTAAAAACAAGGATTATTTTAGACAGTACATAACCATTAATAGTCAAAAAGAAAAATGTTTGTTTTCTTGTTTCTCTCGAAACTTGGCGAAAATCTATTCGATATAGCTTAAGAGTAAAACACAATCCGTGTCACTAAATGTTTTTCCGAATAATTCCGCGATGCACAGGTGAATATAGAACATTTTGTTAGTTGGACTTCTTGATTTACGACCACGCTACAAATGTTAGATTTTGTATTTTACCCACTTCAGAAGCAGACTTCAGAATCCTTCCACTTCAGAAGCAGACGCTATTATTGAAAAGTTTTTCTTTATTTTGCTTCGAGAAGATTTATAGTTGAAAATACATGTCTGTAATAAATGTTTAAAGAAATAAAATCTGTAATAAACGTTTCTGACTATTATGTAAACAGAACGTACGTAAGAAGTGGAGATCAATACACATACATTATTTTCTTTCGGTTTGCGATGATACGAATGTTAAAAATAGAAACTCAATTTCCAACTTTTTACATTTCATGAGTTTAAAGTGGTATCAAAGACTTTGAAGCAGAACGAAATATACTCGAATCTTCTGGTAAATTCTACATTTTGTGCAGTGAATTTTGCTAGAATTGCTTATTAAGCCTAGTCTGAAGATCTGAACCTTGAAGCTGTTCTATACAGACGGCTCTCAAGCATTAATGGAGATCACTCGAAAGAAGAGCGAAATCTAAGCCGAAACATTCCTGCACAGATTTTGCGAAGAAGCTTCAAATGACGCACACTGCTCTGAAAAGTAAGTTCCTTGCAATAAAAAAATGCATTATCACCTGGCATAGCAGCAATCGTAGGGGAAAGTTTTACTGAGCTCCTTGCTACTCTTGAGGCGTTAGGTATACGATTTATTAAATAAATGGTAACAAATAACAAAATCTTCAGCTTGTATAACAACAGAAAAGGTTAGGGCATTCTGTAAAACACAACGAATGTCTTTTATCTTCGCGGAAATTGGAGCTAGCACTTGAAGAAGTTTAAACTCAGAGCTTGGTCATCTGAGGCCGGCCTAATTCGTAACGGCCTTCTGAAAGCAAGCGCAGGTTGCGCTTCAAAACCGTAGATTAATGAATTAGAGTTATGCACCAAAAGCTGAAAGCCAACACTTATGAATAAGAAAAGATTCTATTCATCTTCATGATAGTATCATATCACATGTTGCAGCACACACAGAGCAGTAGCACCCTAGAAAAATGATATGAGCTGATGCTGACGTTTTATTCCTCATAGTCTCCTGATCAAGGAGGATTGATTATTATTTCTTTCGTTATTTGGTAAACCTTCTAAAATAGATGTATTTGTTGAAACCTCAGACTACGGACTGTTTTACATGAATTTAGGAATTCTGGAAAGACGGATGTTTATGCATCTGCAGTAAATTCGCTGATGATATAAGGTGGTAATTTGGTAATTTTTCTTAGCATCATGTCAGACATTGGCTAAAACTCTTGAGTCATTGCTTAGCTATATTGTCTCATATTTGACAGCTATAAAGAGGAGACATATTTTTAAGGATTCCCGATAAAGAAAAACTCATATTTTATAGCTTAGCACACTAAGTTTATACTCATATTTGGAGCTCAAATCATTCATTGAAAATGGATACTAAATAAATGATTTTTGTCTTCGAGAAACTAAAAACTCTGTATTGGCCCTAAAAAGTAGTTTGATGGAATATATAAAAACTGAATTCTGCACTAATATTTTTAAGATCAATAATATAAAACCATATTTTATTTTACGATGCAAAATTTCTGCAATTTTGCAAGTTAGACTATCATGTGACAAATTTCCGTCTCTGTCAATAACAATGATTTTAGTATACAGAATGAAAACTTGAGCTATGGAAATCCTACTTTAGAAACATATTCGATGTTGGAATAAGTCATCAAAGTTGATAGTAAGAAAGGAAAAAAAAACTTGAGGTGTATATCCAGGATTGGTGTCTCAAGATATCGGAAATTCGAAATTAAATTTTCCTATGAACTGCACAATATTTCACACATTCTTTCATATTCGGTTGTAGAACGTTCCTCAGTGGTTTCTGTTTCATTGCCTGTCGTCATGGTAACCGATATAATTAGCAATCTTCGAAGTTATCCCTGGGGAGAAATGGGTTTTCTCCATCAGAAAGAAATCAAAATATTCGTCATCTTCATAATCTTAAATCGTAAGAATTTCTGGTCAAAATTAATGAAGTGCTCCAATAACCAGAAGTGCCAATTGCTACAAAGAATTGAACGAAATAATTGAAAGAGAACTTTGAGAGGGAATATGAGAGCAAATGGAGCTTTCTTAAAGCCTATGATATCCTAAAGAGCTCGAGGATGACCTTTTGCAGTATATGTATTGAAACATATTAGATTCGAACTGTTTATCGTTTTTTAAACATCTGAAGTGACTCGATATAGAGCAATTATTTGCTTGCATTCCAAGACAAACAAGTTTGAATCGCGAATAAGTTCTGTATAAACTACACTTCTTTGAAAGATAGTACGCCAAAAGCATTATTATTAAAAAAAGTAGCTGGAATTCTTGAAGATCAAGTCTGCTTAATACTGACAGAAGACTAATTAAAAGTCCATTCAGTGAGAAGAAGGGACAAAAATAGCGAATACATCGTTTTGTTCTGTTTTTGTATGGGCTTTTAGAAAGATTTTTATTTGAAATTTAAAGAAAGCATGAAGCTTTCATTTTCATTTTCCTTTTTCGAATTTGAATAATAGTTAGATACAACAATAAATTCTTTTACAAATTCTGTGTACTGATGATAAGAATTTAGTTCACTGGAGACCTTTTCTGTTCACATGCCAGATAAATGTTTTTAAGCAAACAAAATCAAGATTTATTTTTATATTAAAAATAATGCCAGGGATGGTTGGAGTTAAATACAAAGAAGCTTTATAATACTAGGATTGTAGAAACATTAGTTTCTTTGAGGCAGAAGACGTGAAAAATGTACGATGCCCTCGTCGGGACTCCAGTACTGGACCTCTCGAATACGCTCCGAGTATGCCTTCCAATTACACCACGAAGGCATACGGAAAGGAGGTTAGGTTATTCAATTATGGCAAAGCACACGAGGGCTATCTGCCTAAAGGGAGGGATGCCTTCGTGGAGGACTTTCTAAGGGAAACTGGCTCGTATACACGTTACACATGGGGAAAACCACGAAAATGCCCATGCAGCCAGTCCGTTCGCGGGATTCGAACCTCGGACCGAACTACCAGTGTTCAGCGTCTTTACCGCTCGGCCGCTGGTGGGCTACGGAAAGGAGGAAGTAAATACCTTATAAGATAAGCTCGGTTCTTAAGCAGCAAATTGAAAACTCTCATCAATACTATTCGATTTATCTATTAAAGAAGATATTAAAGTTTAAATTCCAGCAAAATTTAATTTTGGCAGACGTTGGTCTTATGGGAAATGTTTCTCACGTGCAGTCGACACGTGTCGTCCTCAAAATTATACGCTTTAGTCTTTTTAAAGATAAAAAGAGAGAGAAACCTATCAGTAGACTTCGAAATATTTTCAGAAACTAGCTAGAAAACTAATGTCAATCCAAAGTTAAATTTAATCTATATTTAAACCTCAAACAGTCGTGCTGCTCATTCACGGGAAATAAAATCATAAAATGCTAGCTGCGTAAAAAACGACATAGGATGTAAACTGAAATTTGAGAGTTGTTTAAGGTAAAGATGCTGATAAATGTTTAATCCCAGTAGAAATGAAATTTAAAGGTATTGAAAGTGTTTCTGGTATAACTGCAAAGCGAGAGAATTAAGTCTACAGAATGACGGTAATAACAGCATTTCCTAGAAAGCTTCATAACATGTCTAATATAATTAATCTCAGAGTATTCTTTACTTTTCTAGTAATAGGCAAAATTACTTTATTTCTATTGACAGAAAAACATATAGAATCATAACAGTTCCTTCCGCTGCCAGAAATTAATTTTTTGTTTGCTTGTTAAATAGATTATGAGAAACATGCGAAGACTATTTGCCTCAGGAGAGGCATGTATATAAAGACTATTGTATGTGAAGACAAGCATATATGTAAAGACTATTTGCCTCAGGAAATGTCTTCTTGGAGTTTTTTTCTGAGGTGAACTAGCTAATATTAGAGTCGTACATGAAGAAAATCATAGAAACAACCACACATCCAACCCTTACAACGGAATTAAAACCAGCGTCGCACTACCAGAATTCAGTATCCTTATCCACTTGGCCACTGGTAACTGAATCGAATTTTTGACACAAGTGTCAGTTTCCGAAAATGTATAGCCACTTAGGAGTCAGTTCTCAAACTGGACTATCTATCTATATGCGGTAGTGTAAAGCTTTCGACATCAGTCCGAATAAACCCAATATTTGAAATAGAGTAGACTCCGCTTAGTGTGATCATATTAGTCTACGCTATTGTGATTAAATTAGCCGAATGGTAACATTAAACAATGAGAAAAAATATCTTTTAAAACAGCAATGAAATTTAAATAATTTAATATAAATATAACTAAAAACACATATAAGGTATTTCTGCCGCCTTCTTGGCATGCTTTCGTGGTATAGTGGTCTGCACGCTCGGCGCGTATTCGAGAGGTCCATGGTTTGAGTCCCGGTGATGGCACTGCTCATTTTTCACATTTCCTGTTTCCAGAAAATCCTAATGTCTCTACAGTGGCGCTCGAACTAAAAAAGGTGGGGGATGATGATTCTCCACCACCAGGATTTGGCGATTGGGGCCCCTAATCCCTAGTTGCCCTTTAAAAAGGGGAATATATAAGGTATTTCTCCCGCCTTCTTGGCATGCCTTCGTGGTGTCGTGGTCAGCATACACGGGACATATTCGGAGGTCCGTGGTTCGAGTCCCGGCGATGACATTGCTCATTTTTCACATCTTCTGCTTCCAAAATTCCCATCTCCTGCTTCCTCCTAATATCTCTACACACATGTATAATTGCTTTCAAAATATTTTCATTAAGAAAATATAAAAGTTCATGTATGAACTGTTCATACCGTTTCTGGAAATTATTTGGTTGATACTGTACCCATAATCTAAATATTCGGAAGACAACCTTCATTAAAACAGAACACGCCGATGTAAAAGTTTAAAATAAGTGAAAAGCAACCTTAATTTGGCTTAGATGTTCTCAGAAAAGTTCATTTTACAGAACAAAGAGGAAGAGGGAGAAAAAAGAAAAAAATCGCTCCTGATGAAGTGGGACCTGTGTCTAATTGCCCTCAAAATCGATAGCGTTATTCAAAATCTATGCCAAACAGTATTTGCTTCGTTACCTAATTTTAAATTGTTCACTTAAATCGAAACCAAGCTGTTTAGCGAATTAATTATTTACAAGGCGACATTTCTTTGTCACTTGGCAATTTTTAGTTTCTATTTTGACCTTATTTTGCAACTTTACTTCAGTTTGAAAAATATATTCCATAATATTTGTATCATATTAGCCAAATTGTTGATCACAATAAGCGATTTATTTTCCATGTTTTCCTATACAAAAGGGAGGGGGATTTCCACATTCGATAAAAATATCCGATCGATCTGATAAATCAAATAGTATCAGTGACAACATCAATCGCAATTACATTAAGTGGTGTCTACTATATGTTAATAAACACTGAAGGGCTGTTATAATTCAGATTAAGAGAAAACATATTTTATCTCAACAGACAACTGGAAGCTGTCGGACCTCCAGAAGACAATCGTCACGAAACTTCGAGAGGTAAGGACAATCATGTGAACAAAGCATCAAGTGTGATGTGGAATAATTTTACCGTGTTTGTGTGTTGCAAGGTCATTGTCTCACAGACACAGCACTTGTCTGGGTGTTTCTCTGATGTGCAGATTGGTCGTCAGTGACTCTTGTGCTACAAAACATGGATCCGTTTGCCCCTAACGCAGTAATGGGAGTGTAGTACGATTAGCCAAATGGTTTGTAATAGTCACGCTGTGGTATAAAATTTAGTTACAAATGAGACGCAAAATTAAGCAATAGCTGACGCAGCTCCAGCATGCATTGGGAAGCGCATTACGCATGAGTTGTTTGTTTGTCAAAGTAATAAAATTTCACAGTGGCATCTCTTTAAAAATGCAAGGCTACGCTGGGTAAACTATTTCAAACTGCAACCTGTTAAATGCGCCGAGGTTTTCTTTAGACTTGTAATTTGTCATGGTAGAAATTAGCCAGCAAGTAGTTACTTTGAGATTAATCTTCGAGAGCCTTCTTTTCTCAGTAAAGGATTTTATTTATGACGAGAGTCAGTATGTTTCCGAGACGATCACGTTTTGCCATTTTTGCCACTTGCTGATGTCGTACTTCCAGCCTCTTCTTAAAGAGATTTTTTCCTATGTGAAAAATGACCGGCGTCCTTTCAGTGGAATGATTTCTTCAACTAATTTTCCTTATTCATATTTTTGTAAATGCAGTTTTTAGGAAGATGAAAATAGATATCTACACGGCTTAATAAAGTTCCTTTGCCGTACTTCGTTCTATTCACAAGGACTGTTAAGAGGGTGATGATATTTGCATTTTCGCTTTAGTAATCCTTTACATTGCCATATTGATCACACTTAAGTAGCTACTAGTAAATAAATAATCGCATATGGAAACGCAGTTATGTTTCTAATTCTTACTGCAGTATATGGTAAGTATAGTTATTATCTTATAACCTAACAGTAGATTGTTGAGTCATTTAGATTTTTTTGAAGTCATTGAACTTCAGAAATCCGCAGTACCCTAGAGGGAATTCGAACTCTGGACGTCGAATACGAATCGAATGTGCTTTCAGTTACACCACAAAGGTTTGTGGAAAAGAGAAAGACAATACCTTATAAGATTAGGAAAGATTAATTTTCATCATTCCCTAAATTTTGGATTATTGCATCAACGCAACGCAATAATGTATTGGTTTTTTTATCTAGGATATATTTATTTATTAGGCACACATAAAATTCTTATAACGTGCACCTTTTAACAACGTTTGGTACCGTGACATTTAGGACACGGTACCAACATAACGCAATGCATTGGTTTCTATCTAGGAAATATTTGTTTATTAGGCACATATATAATGTTTATAAGATGCACTCTTTAATAACGTTTGGTATTGTGACATTTTGGTGCTATAACATTTTGGTGCGGTGACCAATTTGGAACCCCTCTTAAAAATGTAAATGCGCGAAAATATGTAAATAAAATATTGGAAGATGCGTAGGAACTCACAATTCTCTGCTAACATACGTAGAAGAGTGCCAAAAAAGAGGTATCTAGATGGAAATTCCTAATTATAAACAAAGTTTATATTCCCTGTACTCCTTCAGGCATCTCTTTCGCTGTGGACATAAATTTTACTATGCGTGACGTGTGCAACCGGTGTGTATAGTGACATCATTACTTCTGCATGACGAGCGCATAATGATCACAGAACGATTTAAAGAAATCTCATTAACTAAATGAGGAAGCACTTTTGGAAATTTGTAACAGAGCTTAACCAGAATTAATAACTGAAATAGGCTTTAGTTATTAAAAAGCAAATTTTGTTGAAATAAAGAAAATGACGTGGATTTTCCTGAAGCTAAACTTGCTATGAATATGAGAGTTGAAGGAAAAGAAATCGAATATCACTTGAACTGCGTTCTTTAATTTTTGTTTAACTTTAGAACTACTGATTGCATCTTATGTGAGAATTCTCATTACAATATTAATTTTTCTAAAAGCCTTAACAATATCAGAAGGAGATTAACCGCTTTTAGTTTTCAAATAATTGAATCCTTGAAGAAAAGAAGATAGGAGAGGTTAAATCCTAAGAAGAAAAAAATCACGCTAAATGAAACCTTTAAGAACAGCAAAGTAATAAAATTTGGCGTAAAAAGGAAGCGGAAGGAAAAAAATGTTTTTGACAGACTGTAACGCTGAAACTAAAGTTATATCTTCTGATAATAAAAGAGAACAGACAAGTAAAAAATTTGAACGCTTCAGCTTCAAGAGTGAGTGATAACAACTAATTATAAACAATTATTTATGAATATATCATACTTCGAAGGGTTATGAATATATCATACTTCGAAGGGTTCGTCCGTGGCTCGAGGCCTGGCGAGGGCATTGCTCATTTATCACGTCTCCTGCTTCGAAATTATCTAATGTCTCTGCAAACTGCTTGATTGGCATTAGGCCGAAACCATTATAACTGAAAATATATGAATTTCTTTTGAAGTCCAGAATATAAATGCGCCTTGGTATGGTGATTGCTTCACAGCTGAATAATATTTTAGTATTAACCACCGTTACAGATATAACATGATCATTTTACATCATTACGTTTTTCCTTTTTAACTGTTATCGTTAACTTTCGCAATATTTATGTGAATCACTGCAATGAAACATTTACATCAGTTATTTCATTTTTCTGTTGATGCCAAATCATTATCTATCGTATTCTGAAAGAACGTGCCGACAAATACCCCGAAAACATAACTCTATCGGAGCATAAAATAAATGCAAATATTGAAACAGAAATTAATATAATTTCATGTGTAGGCAAGAATGTGAAAGTATAAAACACAGATTGTACAACGGTACTACGAGAAATCGCATACTACGAAAGTCATTCATCCAAAGTTTTACTTTTAATTCAAAAATGGAAAATATCATTTCTAATCAAAACCCAACGGGTGTAGAGAAATATGATGTCATACAGCGATAGTAGCTCCCCCACCTGAAGTAGGAAACATTCAGTGGCGTGCGGTATGTTTTCATGCAGGGTGTGCAGAGAACAACAACAACAATAATAATAAAACCATAAAAATGTACATTAAACACTTCTTTAACTTTTTATTATTCATTTGTGCACAAAATCCATACGTCTATCCGTATTACTAACAAAATCATCAATTACATGATCATAAAACTATGGTTTTGACTTATTACAGTCAAAATTTCTTTTTCTATTGTTATTAGAGATAAATTGCTTAACCTATCCTCGCTCATTGTATTGCGTGCACAATTTTTTACTCTTTTCAATGCTGAAAATGATCTCTCCACCGAAGTAGTTGAAAATGGAATTATACAAATTAAATGTGTCAATTGTATTTACTTCGCTTAGGGCATCTGTCAAACCATTCAGCATTATATGCTGAATAAGTTTCGATAAATTCATTTCGTGGTATGACTCACTACGATAAAGAAAGATAATTCATTGGTTAGCTTTACAAAATCGAAAGGTTTTGCATAAGCGTTCTTTAACGAATTAAGGCATTTATCCGAAAATTTACTTTCATATTTCTTAAAAAAACTGAACTTCAATAGTTCAAAAATTTGAGCGAATTTAATCTTTTAAAACGGACATCTAACTGACAGTAAATAGTGCTCATTATTTCATAATATAAATTTTTAAAATGTTGGTCTTGGTCTACACTTGAGTTTTGTAAATTTACAGTACTTTTTTTTTAAATTTGGAGGACCCATTACAGAAATAGTCTCTTCATAAACTTCATCAAATGCAACAGAAGTTCGCATATTTTGAATTGTATCTTTTACTTCCTCTATTTTGTGACTAAAATGTGCTATATCTACGTTAGGTTTTTGTAAACTATCAAGTAGAACATCAGTATAACTAAACACTTTGGCAAAAATAATTAGGAGAAAATTACCGTTAAATTCTTCAAAAAACATGTGATAACTCTTTGCAATATTAATTGTATCGTTATCCCAGCCTTCTGGATTCTCAATAATATTTTCAAATAAATCAGATAGGCATTGCCTTTCGCTTTTTATGGTATTTACCAAACGAGATGAATAATTCCAACGTTTTGTAGCTAATTTTGGACATTTTCTTTTAATAATTTCATTTAAAACATGATTTCTTTTTGTAGACACCGAAAAAAATGAGGCTATGCCAGAAATTGTTGCAAAACATAATTTACAATCTTTTATAAACAATACAGATTGCGACAGAACTAAATTAAGTACACGTGCGCAACAATGCGCAAACATAGCTTCTGCGAAAATGTGTTTTACTTTTTTCTACGTCCCATTCAACGCTCCTGCCATGACTGCCGCCCCATCGTACGTTTGAGGAATCAGTTTATTCTCACACCCCCAACTGAAAATCGTTTTTTGCACAACATTACACAAAGCTTTCACTGAACGATCACCACTAACATCTTTAAAAAACAAAAATCTTTCCAGTGGTGCACAACAATTATTAACATATCGTAGCACAACCGATAATTGCGATTTGTGAGATATGTCAGTGTAGTAAAAATATTTATATGTAGTAAAAATACTTCAATATTTTAATTTCTTATGTAATGAAAATTGTGTTAATTTCTGTAGGTTATGAGAAATATTAATTATAATTATTCTGGTGTATAAATGATAACCAAAATTTTGAATATTAATTTTATCAGCGATGAACCGCCAATAAGAATGAAGAAATCCAACTACCCAGTATAGGATTATAACATGTGATTAAGAGTACATCATGTTGTTTCCGCAATAACCCGAATGATAGGGATAAAATATGTGACCTACAGAGGATAGCAAAATAATGTACTTACCCCAGACGTTGTGATAGTTCAAGAAGAAAATACAAGTTAATCATCTACAATTCACTCTATTTATTTTTCCTATCAAAAATTTTACTGTAATAAATAACTTGCAATAAACTTGTCTTGAAATTTCTTCTGATTTTGAAGTTTCTACCAGTGAATTAATTTTGAGCAGTGCACCACGTGAGATCGTTCATGATTCTTGCTTAAAAAACATCATTCAATCCTGGATGAATTTTCAGAAACTGCATATAGAATGAATATATTCAATAAAAAAACTACAGTTGGCTTTCTATAAATCAGGAACCATATCATCGGACTTTTCAGGAGAGTTAAACGTGCATCATGAAACGAGGTGGTAGGTGAAGAGACAGTCGGTGAAGAGACAGGCCGAAGCCTGTCTTTCACCCTTGAACTCCCAGCAGCGAAGAGGGCAGAAACCGGTCCAACAACTGCCACCAAGGGCTTGGACGAAACGATGACGATTCTTGAAGCGATATACAACCGGTTAACCATTTAAATTTTTCATACAAAAATTTTGAAAATGTCGTACACACTGTTGTCCTTTAATCTTAACGTTTTGTGATAGAATAATATCCGGCATCAAAAATCATGTATTGTGTTGTATGGTGTCATATCGGTGGCGAAAAAGCAACGATTCGGGCTTCCACGAAAAACATATTTTCAGCAAACGTAGCACCACGCGGCGCCCGCCGCTGCGGTACCTCATCATCAGCCTGATGACATCAGGATGAGTCATCAGGATGCTCATTGGTGTCGACAAATCGAACGTCTATTGCACGTGCAGAGGATTTCACTGGACGCTGGCACAATAGAACGAACTGTTACTTGTTCGGTCAGTGGATTAAATTATATTTATCAATTGTTTTTAACATTTGGAAATCATATATTCTGCGAAAAACATCTTAACAATTTTTAAATACAAAACCAGGAATATGGTGTTAAAGATATAACTTATGTACTGTCTGTAAGACACAATGAATGGTGAAATTTGGACTGTTCTGTTAAAATTCGTTTCTTTTTTGTCTAACAAAACAAAATTGTTTTTCAGCGAATTATTTCTATAAATATAATACATCACCGAAATTACTTTACCACACTAAAACATTTCCCTTTATATTGATGGAATACTTCTTTTATATTTCCGTAAAAACAAAATCTTACAACATATAAATTTAAACATTAACTGTCTGCAAAATCGTATGGCCAGTTAATAAGTTAAAAAAACAAAAGCGCTTCAGCGCGTAAGTCCCCGCTCTAATACAACGCTTAATAAACCGTACCTTCGGATGATTCTGAATGCTAAGTGCAGGAAAAATAGCTGCACTAGCCGCAGTGCTATAGTGTGCTATGCTTCTCCAGTAGCCCATACATATAAAGCGTGATTTCTATTAGTGCGCAGTGCGTACACATCAAAACTTCTTATGCTCGTTTGCTTTTAAACGCGCTACGTGGTGCAGCACCTAGTACCGCACGCACTGCGGGAATACGAGCAAGCAAATTAACATAATATTTGAAAATATTATGAATAATATTTACTTTATACCATATAAAGATAGGTAGACATAGGTGCAGAAATTATTGTCTCTCATAATTTTGCTAGGGTGTGCAATGGACCGCACGCCACTGAAAAAATTAATTAGATGTTAGATGCTAGACGGGAAAGGCGTATTAAGCCTTATCCTTTGTTTTGTAGAATTCCATATGTAGATTTATTAACTGTTTAACTGTATATAGTGTAAATAAATATTAAAATTAACGTTTCTTCGAATCAATCATAGATATATAGTTCTTCGTACAGATAGATTTTAGATAGGATAGAATTTCGACTTAAAATTAGCCTTTCGCCATAATGGTGCATCCATGCAGGGAATGAATGAATCTTTGGGTAATTTGAAAATTTGTGTTTTCTAATTTTTGGATTAACACTTTAGAACTGTGCGAAGAGTGCCAAGATAAGCCTGTATTTTCTATTTTGGTATAATGGAAGATCTTATTGCTAAATTCAAATCGAAACGAAAAGTATTCAGGACCGCAGTGTCCAAGATATTAAAGAAAATCGAGACTGAATTAAATAAAGATGATATTAGTATAAACGTAAGTGTATTAGAAGAAAATTTAGATCAATTAAACGAAAAATCAAGTTTTGAAAGATTTAGACTCTCAAATAGAACGAGATTTAAAACTCGAAACGGAGGAATTTGAACTTGAAATCACAACGGTTCTAGAATACGATGAGAAAATTCAACTGTGGCAATTTAGAGGAAAGAAAAAATTGAAGGAATTGAATAAGCTTGAAAATTCGGACATTGAAAATAGGAACATTTCTAATGAAACCACTACAGATTCGAAAAAGAAAATAATACATTCACTCGTCTTCCTAAATTATCCATTTCTAAATTTTATGGTCATCCTTCAGATTGGTTAGAATTTAGAGGTTAGTTCGAAAATGCGATTGAAAAAACCCAAGTTTATCAAAAATAGAAAAATTAATTTATTTCAAAAGCTTTCTTGGTGGCTCAGCTGACAAATCCATTTCTGGTTTTCGCTCTTATCGAAAATAATTACGAAGCTGCTCTTGAACTGTTACGTTCCAGATTTAGGCAAACGAACATTTTAATTAATTCACATTTATGGCAACTCTTAAGTATTTCACCTGTTAGAAATCCTAATGATGTAAACGGATTAAGAAAACTTCTCGATCACACCGAAGTGCAGATAAGAAATCTTGAAGCATTAAAAATAGACTCTAATTCCTAAGGAAATCTTTTTTAACGGCTTTAATTTTGAAATTACTTCCTAATGATATCGTTCTTGATTATAGCCGAAAAATGAAAGACGAAAATTGGGATTTAAAATGTCTATTAGGCTTTTTGAGGAACGAAGTACTCAGTAGAGAACGCGCAGCTTCTGTTAATTATAACTCTTAAAGAGAAATTCCCGCGATTAGAAAAGCTTTAAAAATCGAAACTTTTTTCAGTCAAAACAAGTAAGCCGTCGACAGTTGAATTATTAGCAGCGTCAGCCGAATCACAGTGTCTGTTCTGCGGGAACTGAAGTCATAAATCTATGGATTGCGAAACTTTAAGTGTGGAAAAGAAAAAAGAGATTTTGAAGAAGCAAGGCAGATGTTTTTTATGTTTGGATAAAAAGCACAGAATTAAAGACTGTAAACAAAAGGTAAACTGTAGCTGCTGCTGTAATAAACATTCGAAAGCCATGTTATTCATTTCATCAGGAAAAAGATAATGATAAACTTGAAAACAAAACGTCGGATTCCAACGCTATTTTCGCTGTTTGGTCCTATAATTCCGATGAAAATAGATCTAATAAAATATTATTACAAACTGCTTCTGCATTAATTCGAAATAATGATTAAGTAAGTCTAGAAATGTGAGAATTCTTTTTGATAATGGCTCAATGAGACCTTTCATTTGAGATCTTTCATAACTAAAAATGGATCTTCCAATCGTTAAAAAAGAATCACTTTCTGTTTACTCATTTGGAGATAAAACTGCGTTAGAAGAAACCTTCAATGTTGTTAAAGCCAAACTAGAAAATGTTAGCGATCCCAAACTTAGTATATATGTTGAATTTTTCGAAGTCGAAAATATATCCAATGCTGTCCTTTGCCCTCCAGATTTGAACTTTGCTAAGGAAAATAAAGTTTCACAAAATTTACAATTAGCTGACTGTTGTGGACTAAGTGATAAAATTGACATTCTCATAGGGGTAGATTTCTACTATTCTAAATTACAGGTAAAATTAAAAGAATTTCAAGAAATGTAGTAACTACAGAATCTTTATTTGGGTGGTGTTTGCAGGGTAAAGTAAATAATGAATTTAGTGAATTATTAACTATGAAATTATTAGTAAATGAAAACTTGATATCAGACCAGTTACAACAGTTTTGGAAGCTAGAAAACTTAGGTTTAGAAAGTGATACTCAAAACGACAAAACTGTTGATTTAGGAATTATGAAATCCTTCGAATCTGATATCAAGTATAAGAACGGCAGATACCAAGTATAATTACCATGGAAACTAAGTTCAAAACATCTAATGGAAGATAATAGGGGTATAGCCCTTGAAAGATTTAAGAAATTAAATAACAAATTTAAAATTGATAATCCTTTGTTTGTTCAATATACAGAGGTTTTAAAGGGTTACGAGTTAAAACATATCATTGAACCAGTTAAGGAAGACAATCGAAATGACAAGGCCCTATTTTATTTACCTCATAGGGCAAACATCAGAAATGATAGAACAAAAAGCAGACTAAGAAAAGTTTATGATGCTTCAACCCACAGACCAAAAACACTTTCTTTAAACGACTATTTATATACCGGTCCGAACTTATAACCTGATATTTTTGATTTACTGATAAAATTTAGACAAAACTCGATAGCCTTTACGGCTGACATTACACAAGCCTTTTTACAGACAGAGTTGAGTGAAGAAGACAGGGACGTTACACGATTCTTTTGGAAAGATGATCCTGATAATAGCAATGAAAACTTGAAAACCTTTAGATTTACAAGAGTTTTGTTCGGAGTAAAATCTAGTCCCTTCCTACTCGCTGCTACCATTAAGCATCACCTTAAAACATATTCAGAAATATATCCTGAAACAGTAGAACTCTTAAACAACTGTCTGTATTTTGATGATATTATTGGTGGTCAACAAAATTTAGAACAAGCCCTGAAAAGAAGTTTAGAAATTGTGAACATTTTTAATGAAACTAGCAAGTCACTTCATAAGTGACATACTAATTCAAAAGAACTCAAAGACATTTGGCATCACAAAGAATTTTCGATACAAGAATCTGCTGAAATTGTCCCGATCAAAGTGTTAACTGGGATACGGATAATGATAATTTTTATTTTGACACTCAACAACTAACAAATTTCATATCCTCGTCAATTAATTCAAAACGGTTTCTATTACAAACCGCAGGGCGTATTTTTGATTCTGTCGGATTTTACGGCCCTTTCACCATTAGAATAAAGTGTCTGATTCAAGAAATTTAGTCTGCCAAAATTGATTGGGGTAAAGAACTGCCACCTGATCTTCGTTATAAATGGAAAGTCTGGTACGAAGAAATTGAAGAACTGAACCACCTCAGAATTCCCCGTTACTATTTAGAGGGAATATTAGATGTAGATGTGAAACAGATAGAACTCCATAGCTTTTCTGATGCTAGTCTGAAAGTTTATGGATGCGTGGTATATCTGAGAACAGTTTTGAACAGTGAAACTTTTAAAATAATTTTTGTTGCTTCCAAGAGTAGGGTTGCACCTCTCAAATCACTTACACTTCCCAGATTGGAACTCTTAGGCGCCAGATTGAGAGATAAAATCGCAAAATGTTTCAAATACAAAGTAATCCCCTTCCATTGGACTGATTCTCAAATAACTTATTTTTGGATTCATGGATCTCCCGAAAGATTTAAACCTTTCGTCAAAAACAGAATTTATGAAATTCAGAAACTAACTGAAAGCAATAATTGGCATTATTGTTGTGGGAAAGACAACCCAGACGACCTCATTTCACGAGGAACTAGTGTTGCCAATTTAAGAAATTGCCAACTTTGGTGGCATGGACCACTCTGGCTTTTACAGTCTTCGGAATTTTGGCCCTGTGGTAATGTAGACGTTGTTAAAGAAGAAAATTTAAATTGTGGAAAAAAACTCTTCTTGTGCCCAACAATATAAATGTATAGTACAAGAGAAAAATGAATTGTTTGATATTTACAAGTACAGTAATCTTATGGAAATATTAAGAATAACATCTTGGATTAGACGCTTCACTTTGAAAGCTAGGAAACTTGCAAACTCAACAGATGTTCCCACAGGTGAAGAGCTTAAAGATGCAGAAGAATTCTGGATCCTTAGAATTCAAAGCGGAGCATATAATTCGGAAATTTCGGCATTAGAAACTGATAAAAGCATATTTAAAAAGTCATCCATATATTCCTTTTCCCCGTTTTTAGACGATAAAGGAAACTTACGGCTTGGAGGAAGATTACAATTTTCCGATTTCAGTACCGAAGAAAATCATCCTATCCTCTTGCCTCGAAATTCAAAATTTACGGAACTGATTATTGAAAGAGAACATAGCAAATTGATGCACAGCGGAGTTACAACCACTTTGACCAGCCTTCGAAAAGAACACTGGATACCGAAAGGCAGACAGCTTGTGAAGAAGATACCTAAACTGTCTTATTTGTAGAAAAGTATACAGCAAAACCTGCCCCACCATTTCTTGTTTCTGGTGTGGAATTCGCGACTCTATTTGGGTTAGATCTGCAACCGGAACTGATAAATAGTACATAGTTCTTCTCACCTGTACTGTTACTAGAGCCCTTCATTTAGAGCTAGTCTCCAGTATATCAACAGAAAATTTTTTGTTGGCTTTTAGACGATTCGTATCAAGGCGAGGACATTGTGACACAATTTACTCGGATAATGCCAAAACCTTTCAAAAGGTAAATCGACAATTCCAGTATTTTTCAAAAATACTGAAGGATTCCAAATTTCAAGATTTTATTACCAGTAAAAAGATAAACTGGAAATTTATCGCAGAACGTGCTGCATGGTGGGGTGGATTTTACGAACGTTTAGTGAAGTCTGTGAAGGATTGTTTGAGAAACATACTTGGAAAAGCCCTATTAAATTTTGAAGAGTTGCCTACCATTTTGACAGAAGTTGAATATGTCATAAATCAAAGACCTTTAACTTATACTTACAATGACTTAGAAGAACTAGAGTCTCTGACACCAGCGCATTTTGTCAACTTTGGTCGAAAAAATCATGAATATCCACTTCATTTTGTCGAGATGATTGACAAGAATTCGAATAAAAGTTATCTGATGAAATGCCAAGTGTACCAAACAAGACTTTTAGACCATCTCTGGAAAACATGGAAGGAAGAATATCTACTTGACTTGCGAACGGCTCACCATTCGGATACTTCTAACCCTAGTAAAGAATTAAAGGTTG
Organism: Stegodyphus mimosarum; assembly: GCA_000611955.2. Lineage (NCBI taxonomy): Eukaryota > Metazoa > Arthropoda > Arachnida > Araneae > Eresidae > Stegodyphus > Stegodyphus mimosarum. The sequence continues at coordinate 83,155 of KK118220.1, read as the reverse complement.
GAGATGTTCTTTTGGAAGGATCTACAAAGTCCGAACTCTTATGGGAACTTGGTGTAGTAATATAGTAGTTATATAGAGAATGAGATTAACATGTTACTTCATGTTTAATTAAGACGTCCAAAGAACAAATTAAGAGACCCATACAACTATCCTTTAGAAGTTGTGAACCAACTTGAGAACTATTGGCTGAACTACCTACTCCCGCATTTAAGAACTTTTTGAACTTATTGATTATTCAGTAATTTATTATGTTTATTTGATTAATTTATTTTGCTTTATATTTTAGAAGATGTTAATGATCTTTTTTCCTTTTTTTAAATTTGAGACAGTAAGTAATTGCAAGTATTTTCATTTTATTTGAATTTAATTGTTACTCTTCTTAATTGTGTGAACTCCAAGAGTTCAGGTTAGGAGCGTAGAGAAATATGGCATACAGCGATAATAACTCCCTCACCTGAAGTAGAAAAAGTTAATTAGATGTTAGATGCTAGACAGGAAAGGCGTATTAAAGTAAATTAACTAAATTAGTAATGCCCTCACTGAGATTCAAATGCTGGATTTTCCGAAGCCAGTTGGACGTGCTTCCAATAAGACACGAAGGCACAGAACAAAAGAAAACAAAATTACTTTCATTCTTCCTTACTTAAAGGGCGACTGGGGAGGACTAGAAAAAATCGCCAAATCCAGGTGGTGACGAATTATAGTCGAACACATTTTAGTTCGGGTGCCCCCAATAAGATTTATTAAGTTTACTTCGGATCAGGAAAGTCAAAAAATCCACAGTGACCTTGCCGGGATTTGAATTCCGGACCTTCCATTTCTAGCCAGATGTGCTCTTATTACACCCCGAAGGCACTCGGTAAGGGAGGAGAAACTTCCGTATAGGTTCTTCCATACATCAAATAATTCTAGAACGGAACCTGCAAGAAGCTTGTGCTGTATCTCTGCCATTGGATAAAACATCAGCAGAATCTCGATATCCAAAATGATAACTGAACAATTGATTGTAATACACGGAACCAAGTTGCATCTTATAATTAATTAATTATGCCTGCCTTACCCTAGCGTAAGCCAACACAATCCATGAAAATAGTCGACAACTTATCTCAAGTGTTGCAAATTCAGAAAACTATAAAAGTGTTCGGAAGAATAGCCAAGCAGTTTAAAAAGTATTAGGAAAGCAAATGAAGAAATAATGCTTTTACTGAGATCTGCAGCACATTTTGCAAAGAACTCAGTGGCAATGTATTACCATGTAGAGTCATTAGGTTATTTGGAAGCCGGAGATGTGAAAAATGAGCAATGCCCTCGCCGGGACTCGAACCACGGACCTCTCGAATACGCGTCGAGTGTACTGACCACTACACCACGAAGCCCTGTGAAGAAGGTGGGAGAAATACCTTATAATCGTAACTACTTACTCCTCCTAATAATTGTATATATCTTCTGTTTGTTTTAATGTGAAATCTCTTGTCTGAGTGTTTTCTTTTCGTAAAACTTGATAATATCACTGAAAATAAATTTGTTTTGACGCTGGTGCGCACAGCAGAGTAACCTGGAGAAAATTTTAAAAAGATTTAAACCTGTGTATAATTCAGTCTTATGCTGACTGTGGTTTCATAGAAAAATTGTACTTTTTGAAGGAGCCTCAAACAAAGCTTACTTCTTCAAACATCGATATTCTCCTTTATATATTACCAATAGAGACTCTTTTGGACACATGTTTCTAATAAATATGTGTTTCGAAGTAACTTGAAGCCTTCGTGAGAAGTAGTGTTAATTTCTTAATGTCGATTGTTAATAAGTGGATCTCTGTTCATGCGATTAACAGGGCTCCTTGGAAACTTAAACAGTGATTGTAAATATGCGAATGTGGCATGATTCCTGAACAACAGAATCATTGCTAATTTTAAAATCATTTTATAACCCAATTTTTGGAATGTGGATTCGACGTTATCTCAAACTTTTCATCATTATGAAGTATACAACTTCTTGAAACAATTGTAATATCGAAAATACACACTTGTTTCTTCTTGAATTAAGCAAGGGGATTCAGGCAACAAGGATGAAGTAAGAATCGAAGCGGCAACAAGCGTCAAAGTAAAATGCTCAGATGGGAAAAATGAAATTTAAAATTAGAAAGTAACCTAATCATAAGGTGAAGGAATCTGAACAACCTAATCATATCAAGAAGAAATATTAACGTCTGAGTGTTTAAATTTATTTCCTGGAATCGAACCAGGTACTAATATTCTCAAGATAAGACTATTTTCAATAATAAGTATATTTCATTTCATAATGTTCTTACATACATTTAGACTTTTTTCCTTCATTTATTTGACCTTTGTCTGTATTACTTTCAATAGTATAATGAAGTAAAACTTGCCGCAAATTTTATGTCTTTTATCATGTAAGGTTTATCCTAATTTTATAACAGTTATTTTAAGTTTATGCATCTTTCCTATCCCTTCTAGCTTAAGCTTACAATTTCCTACCAGAATGTATTTTCAGAAACGTGGTTAATGCAAATGAGTAAGAGTAGTATTTAAGCCGGTGTTTCACTGACTTCGTTAGAGAGCCCGAGTTCCTACCTAGCGCGCGTTTGCCTACGTCTCTATCTAAGCTATTGCTACACTCGGCCGTACTTTAGGCCCTTGTTTGGCTTCACCGACTTAATTAAGATTTAGGGGCCAACTACTTAAAATCTTGATAGCTTCGGCTATATCTTTCAGTTAGCTTTAGTTAGGCTTAGTTAACTTTAATTTCATATTAATTTGAGTTCAAGCCCAAATGGAGGTTTTGCTGTGCACTCCGAGTTAGGAGCTGATAGTGTCATACTTATTTTGAGAAATAAAGGGTAGTTAACCCTTCTTAAGTCTCTGTTTACACACTGTAGCAATTATTCGCTTACCAGTGTTTGGGGTTTCAAGGATTGAACTGTGAAATAAGAAGGCGAAACCCCTCAGTCATAACAGACATATTTAAAACCCATATTTTCTAACATGGCTAAACTTCTTGTTATTTTGAAGAATAATAGGATTGTCAATGGATACATAAAATGGATATATAAAATAGGTTGGTAAATCAGTTTTAAACATTAGAATATATCATCACAATCATTATATATTATCTATTTCTGTCGATATATTTTTACATGATTTCAACGTTAAAGCTTTAAAATACCAAATAATGCTTTCTGCATTTCCAGGGAAACGAACTAACTTTTCGTCTACTTTTTCTCCATTCTGCATTTAAAATATGAAGTTGAAAATAATTTCAAACGTGCTTGATTTTCTTTCGAAATACGTAATGAGCTTTTCTTCTTCATTCGTTTGTGTATACAGGGTCGATTTATCAAGCAGTTATTAATGGTGATGAATAGCTCTGTCATGATCTCTTAAGGCCTAGATGTGATGATATGCATTCGGGTATGCAATTTTAATCGTTTCCCAAGCGTTGAAAAATTATGGAACTGCGCATTTGAGGGAAAAAATATAATAAATTAAACATATCACCATCCTTTATTTATATGAAAAATAACCTTGAGCAAGTTCAAAAACATTTCACTAGTCAGAAGGATAACTGTTTAAATTGCAAAACGATGGGAAATTTGAATTACAACTAAGTTCGAAACCAGAACTTAGCCCACATGAACTGTCAGTCACAGAGTACAAAATTTCTAAACATTACGGTTATATGTTAAGCTTAAAATATTTCCATTTGGATGAAAGTGATATTTTAGCTTTTCGCTGAATACGGAATCCTCATTAAAATTTTACAGCTCAAATTTCTTGCAGGACTTCAGTATTCAGCGAACAGCGAAAGTATTGACATCACGCAAGTAAAAGCAATGGGAGGCAATGAAGACCCACACTGCGTCCATCAGGGTCCATCATCCAACATTCTCCCGGTTTGTGTTATTTTACTCTTTCAGACAGATCAATTATTAGGCTGATGGAGAAAATATTTTTGAGGGAGTACTATTTTAATTTGCATATATCTTGCGTGTAAGAAAATAGGAACGAGAAATAAAAGGTAGCTAAAAATAAAATGTAAACGATTTTTGTGCAGTTATTAAAATGAGATTTAAGCATTTTTTTAAAACCTTACAGGTTTCTCATTTACGTTTAGGAAACTTTAATAGTCTTATTTATTTCATACATTTTACGAATAAAAGACTAAATATTTGGTTACTTTTCTATGAGAAATTACGCAATGGATTATCTAGTACTTAAGAAGAAGGAAGTATTTGCAGAATATATTATGCAGGAAACTATCCCGCACTCATTTTACACATAAGAACCAGGAGTCAGTCACCGAGATCAAATTTAATTGCTTTAGAATGGCAGAAGCTAAGAAATCTATATGACCAGTCTTTCTTACACATTTGATCAAGAATATCCTGTAGTATGAAATTCAAGGTTCTTGCACGCAATTTTCCTGACGTTTGGACCCACATATTTTAATACTTCGATTCCACAAAGACGTTATAGCCACACATATGCATGCCTTATCTAAAATTCCAAGCCTAATTCAATAGCGTATCAAATAATTTATGGTAGTCACTATACCGTTTGCAACGGCACTAGGAGTAGATACCTAGACGAATGAAGCAATAAATAGTTATTCCACAGCTTTTTATAACTACACTGATGTTTTATGCCAGTAATTCGACAGTTTGTCCTGCGTCCCATTTCCAACGAACGGGCTGGCTGCATGAAAGTTTCCTAGCTTTTCTATGTGTAACAAAAATATCAGAGAATTTCCCTTAAATCAAATGTCTTCCACGAAGTTTTCCATTTTTGACAGTTAGACCTTGTGTGCTTTGATTGAGCTGAAAGTAACCAATAAACCATCTTAGTCGTACAAACGATGGGCTACACAAAATTTAGGGAAACGCAACAGTGATTCATAATTTAATAGGTCTTAAAATATCACTTCAAGACTGAACAGGACTTGAGATTTTTCTTATATTCTTCTTATTTTTGGTAACGTAAATGGTAGCATAGTAAATCTCAGTAACAAAGACAAGCTAGGCTTGAGGTTTGTGCAATATTTTAGAAAGATAACAGTGGTATGATATTTAAAAAAAGAAACTACTATTAAGGAAATTAAAAAGAAAACATTCTTGCATATTGACAGTAATTACTATATAAGGTATTTCTTCCGCCTTTCTGGCATGCCTTCGTGGTGTAGAGGTCCGTGCACTCGGCGTGTATTCGAGAGGTCCGTGGTTCGAGTCCCGGCGTGGGCATTGCTCATATTTTCATCTCTCCTGCTTCGAAAAAACTTAATGTCTCTACAACTGAAATAATAAGTAATTAAAGAATAATTCAGTGGAGCGTCTTAACCAAATCACATAAAATAAATGTTTAGGAAATGTTTTAAAATTTAAGAGAATACTTTGTAATTTTTGTTTTTAATCCAAAAGTAAAAACTCTCATGCTGGTTCTTTTTCTTTCTCTCTCTCTCTCAGTACTTACAATGGGTTTCACAATTTAAGCAACTAACTGAAAAATAACAACAAACCTGTTATAAGTAGTTCGAAATTCTTGTAATTTGGATATGACACAAATTTAAGCAAGTTGCATCAAGTATCATTATACAAAAAGGCGTAACCACTATCGCTTTACGTAAGTATGCTTAAAACCAGAAGTTTAGGAGGGAATCGCTGTTCAGTGAACGACGGAATGTTAAACAATTTCGAAATAGCTAAAGTTTTAACATGAGTTCGAGGCAGCTTTTGCCACCAGAATTGCTTTATTGTGCTACAAGCTTCTTGGAAGTAGGTCAACGACAATCCGGCATTTCAAGATGACGGAATGTCGAATGTTCTGTACTAAGACTGCTCTGGAAGCAATTTTTACTGCTGGTTCAGCTTCTTGAAGACTTACCCAAGGTAGTCTAAAGCTACCATTTCTGTAGATGACCAGTGTTTGCGACTTAGTGCACGTTGCAATACGACTGCAACTCCATCTTGTTGTTGTTGTTGTTTTTGCTTATGCTCACTTGTCTGACGTAGTCAGTCCAAGCCCACGAAATTCCTCGTGGAAAGGAGCACTAGATTATGCCTGTCGTTGGCAACAGCCTTGAACACCTTACAGGTGACAGTGTGATTTGGCTCAGTTCCGCCAATTTTGATGGAGAGCACCCTGGGGGGACGGGTTCGAGGGTCTGCCACCCGTCTACCCTTCCACCAAACCACACGAGAGGACTTTCGGCTCGCCGCATGTTTAAAGTGCCGCCATGCCGCACCGACACTATACATTTACAAACATACATGCCTTCTCCGGGATTTGAACCCAGGCCCTTCGGCACGGCAGTCAGCGACGCTAACCACTATATCAGTTGGGCGGCTAGATCCGAGCTCATTTCTGCTACAGGAAGAACAGTGTTACCCACGTAGTATGTAGAAGGCTGCATGAAAGAGGTTTGTATGCTCGGCGACCGGCATCGTGCATTTCTCTTACCTCCACTCTCCATCTTGCATCTCTCTTACCACCCTCGCTACCACGGCGGGAGCGTTTGAACTGGGTATGCAGTAAAATAAAGTGCACTGAAAGTCAGTGGAATTCTCATGTTCAGTGCTAAGTGTAAGTAAATGCAGAGAGCTGTATGTGTTATCACATGGAACTCTCAATGCTCAAATGTACAGAGTCGGCATACTGAATCCCATTTTCTTCCGTATGCTACCGTAACTGGCGATACCTTTATTTTGCACGTAGTTAATACCCACTCTCACATATTACCCCTCATGCACCTATTTTTTTAAAGAAAGCATAGTGTAAATGCAATGGCCAGCACGTTTTCCCGACTTTAATCCCAGTGTCAGACGCCATAGGCAGGCAGGTTGCTGGTCAAAAATCTAGTATCCAAACCCTAGAAGGTCGTAGATCAGCTTTACATCATCAATGGGCATTGCTACCTATGTAGCTCATTGACAATATCATAAACATCAGAAGACATCGCTGCCAGGCCTGTATTGCTGTTCGGAGTGATCCTTCTCACAACTGAGAAAAATGTTCTTGTACTTAATTTTTATGTCAGAACTCAGTAGATTTTATATTCCTGTTCATAACACAAAATGTAAATGCCTTGTATAAAATTTTCCTTGCGTTTTTATGTTGAAAGTGGTATAATAAATAGTATCAAGTTTCGTCCATTCAGCAGGTTTCGGCAAGCGTTTTGAGTCATCATCAGTTTTCTGTTTGTTGCTTAGTTTTTGGAAACCAGTGTATACTATACATATATGTGCATGTAGATATATATATGTAATGCTAAATTATTGCTTTCACTAGAAAAGAGAGACAAAGCCTTCAGATTTGGTTCAGTTGATTATGGCAAAGCATGGCAGGGTTATCTGCCTAAAGAGTGGGACAAATTCATCAAGGACTTTCTAAGGAAACCCTGCTCATATCCATGTTACAAGTAGGGAAAACCGGGAAAACACCCTTCCAGCCTACTCGTTCACCTAAAATCGAACCCAGATTTAACTGCCAGTTTTCAACAGCTTTGTCGCTCGACTGCAGGTTAGAGCTCTTCAAAATGTGTGCGAATCGATTAAGTTTGTTACATAGCTTCTCGTTACTCCCAAAAATTATTTTCTAGCTTTGAATTAATAATCTAGACATTATTAATTAGACATTACAAACGGACTGTAAATTAACTGCAAGTTTTTTCATACATTCTTGAAAAAAAAAATTGAGAATCACAGGGTAGTACTGAGAGTTACGGTTTATATTAATGCCTGCCCACTTTTATCGCGTTACCTTTTAATTCACTGGAGCGGCTTACTTCACTGTGCTGATATGTCTGTAGGGGCGATTGTTTTCAAGATGATAGTATATGTGACAAAAATCTAATAGTGATGTAACCATGTACCAGGTCGTTCGACAGGATTCGCACCCGGTCGAACTACCAATATTCAGCGACTTTACCGCTCAGTCGCTATTAAGAATCACATATATTACGTATCATAAAAAATACTGTATTTTCTTATATCATGAAAGTTCTGAATGCAATATATTATGCGTAAATATGTCTTTAACTAGTTATATTTCACTACTTATGCTCTAATATCATAGCGTAAATATAATAATTATACCTGTTTATCTGCATTTTCTATTCTTTTTACCTATAATGTTCTTATGCCATCTTTGTTGTAATAACATGAATCCAGACTATCAATCTGTCATACATATAAACATTAAAAGCGTAACCTCTGCAGTTCAGCACGAATATCAAAATAGATCATCTTCAATGGGAACAACACAATCTCATTCGAATATTGATTTGAACAAAATTTGTTCCTGCTGCATAGGAATTGTTTCTGAGAACAAATATGCTTGTTCTTCCCCCGTCATGAATGCTGAATATTTCATGCACATTCAATGGAAAAATGAGTATTCGCATTTCATCCACATAAAATTACAATTAAACTCTGTTTCTAGGATTTTTTTTTTGGACTAACGAAACTTTTTGTTAAATCAGGAGTAAATCAAAGACATATCCTAATACAGCTTGTATGATTTAAAACATAAAATGATAACACTTTTGTTTATACTTACCAGTTATATAGCCAGTTTATATTTTAAGGGAAAATGTACCTTTTATAATACGCATCTTTAAAAAACACTTTTATACCGTTTGCTTCATTTCACCTTTTTAAGCAATATTAGTCATTGTCTTATCAACACTAAAGAATAATGTAAACACAGCCTTGATCTCATTCCATACTATAAGCTATTTTTTTTACACATTGCAAGCTATATCTGTTTTCTCTTCTCTACAGTGTGAATGTATGCACATGAATGTTTCATTCATTTTGTCTTCCCTTTCGAAGTTGAATGACTTTCTGTTCGTTTTTTCTTTATCACAAATATCTTCAACAATCTGATTTCCTGGAATATCCAGTGAATCATGACGTTTTCGTTTCTAACTCGGAGGTTCTAAGCTCATCATCTCGATCAAGGTTTATGAAAGAGTAAATCTATCTTAAAAAAACAGCGTTTAATAGTCGATTTAGTAACAGCATAACTGTTTCTGAGAAAAAGGTCTGCAATTGATAAAACATTAATGTTTAGCTTGCTGACGCCATTTCCAAAATAATCCAAAGTTTACAAAATTTTCGAAGCTGAAAGTTGTCAGTAATGTTACCTTTCAAACATTAAATTTCAAAGATATTCATAGGCTGCACTTCTAGTCTTGGTTGGTTAGAAATTTCATTTCGACTGATTTTAGCAGGTAATGTCTGCATAAGCAGGAAAGTTGTAGGTAAGAAACAAAAGGATTTTATTTTTCTCTTTAAAAATAAATAAATACGTTTCCTAAGGAAAAGGTTAAAGAACAATTTGGAGAAAAATATAATACTTTTTACAATTCGAGAGCTACATATAGATATTATATAAAAAAGTTTTCTTTGCTGAGGAAATCCGTTCTAAATCGTGGATAATTTGGCTTATTTACATTTAGGACTAGATAAATGAAACCAGCTGTTAGTTTGAAGATTAAATCTCTTGAACTGTACTCTGAGAATCATATTTAAAATGAAGCTTCACTCTTCAGTGAAAGAATTATAATACCAGTATTTAGCCTTCAATGATAATATAAGTGACCGACTGTCTCTTATATTACTTTATGTTGCAGTTATAAGTCATATGAAGTTCTTCTAGACCTAGCAGGTTAACCTGAAAATTTTAATTTACTCACGGGTAATAATTATCTATTGATTTAATTTTGTAAAAATTATCTGCTCAGTGAAAAATGTCGTGTACCTTTCTGAAAAAAGTGATCCACTTCTTCAGCTATTACATGCTTGTAGACTAGACGGTTCCTTAAATATCAGGCAGTTATTAATAATTATTTCGAAGAATCTTTTCTTGAAAGACAAAAGACTTTCCTATGAGTGTTTATTGCTAGAGCCCAAATGATATCGTGAAGTTAAAATTGGCCATATTCTTGCGACCTAGTGGAGAATTTAGGTTTCACTTGACAACTTGGTTGCAATTCAAAGAAAAATATTCTGACATCATTTGTGTATCAGCTTTCTGAATATTATTTGTGATCTGTAAGAGTAGCTTTTCACCAAGAGGCACAGATTTTTTTTTATTTTATTGCATGGCAAATTACCTCATTATTTATCTCAAGATTAGTTTTAGAGCTGATAGTCTGTGCTTTCTGAATAGAAATCTGTTTACGTTGTTCTTCGTTTGCGACATTGAACATCAATATTCAGCTTCCATAAAAAATTCTTAACGCTTCGTCAGTGTGAGATTAAAAGACTGTTAAAAAGCAATATATACGAAACAAATGCCAGATGGTACAGAGATTGCAAATCTTTGATAAAAGCAGCAAATAAAAAGTTGACCTCAAAGCAGAGCCTTAGAAAATTGTATTCTTAAAGAATTTCTTATTAGAGAAAGTATTGGTATTCTCGATTTTTAATGTTAATCTTCTCAACTTGTTGAAAATTTCTGCAGGCTGCTCAATTGTTCTAAATACTTGCACGGATCATAAATTTTGTCTCGAAAATTAAGTTGATGTTTTATAATGATAATGCTCCTTCCTATGGAGTTATTATTAGGGCGAAGTAAAATCTATTTAAAAGTTACACCAAGTTAGTATCTTTCGTTTGGAAAAGGACAAAGCAAAATAAGACGTAATGGTCACGTTTTGCATACTTGCAGTTTCTAGATTTTACTTACTTTCGGAAATTTAACTTATTTCCGTGCCAGTTGTTGTTGTAAGTTTACCTGTGAGTTATACTGAAGAAGGATGATGATTAAATATTAGGCAAAATGCAAACTTATTTTAGCATAGATTTTTTAGTAAAACTTTATAGATTTCGAGGGTGATCAGATACATGTAATTTTTCTTCAGGAGCAAAAACATTTCTGTTACTTTGTAGAATGATTTCATTTCGCCAAACTGATGGCTTCTCAGATGCCATATTAGATCATAATCATCTTTGGCATCCCAATGGCAAGTATTTACAATGCTAAAATTATCTCTTGATTGCAGAATTGAAGTTTAATGAAATGTTTAAATCTTTGGAGACATCCAACAGGCAACGAAGTAACTTCAAATCCACTATCCTCTCGACATCGCGAATATATTATAAAAACATGTGTTTAAAACATGTAGAATAACGCCTAAACATTTAATGACACAGAACTCTTAACCTTTATACCCTAATAGGCATTCGTATATCAATCATTACCTTTCTCATATGCATATTCTGCGCTTTAATTGAGAAGGGCAGCTACATTTTAATATTCTGAATGGCTTCAAGAAGGCTTGTTTCTGTAGAATTTTTAATCGGTATTTGTATGTTAAGAATTTTTTCCGAAGGTATATTTTAGCTTTGCACATTACTGTAATTTGGTCAAAAGGTCATTCAATGTCTTATTAAAAAATATGAAGCAGCAAGAGCGCAAATGAATGTATAAAAAAACTGAGACCTTAAAATTTTATTTATCTTAGTTTAAATTACCCCCAAATGAACTTCAAATTAAAAATAACAGAATAAAGTGTATTATTATCTGATAATAATAAATCGCTTCTCTCACTGCTTTTATAATAGCAGATTTGACTTTGCTTCCTATTTACTTCTTTCTGCTGACTGAAAGCCGTTTCATTAAAATACTTAAAAAAGATGTTTTAGCTCTGTTGTTGTTGTTGTTTCAAATCCTCTTCCTGGGGCAGGAAAGCCTACACCAAGTCTAAGAGACCTTGCCGCACAAGTAAATCGTTGACGTCGTTCTGCTCAGCCGATAGGTGTCTCAGGAAGACGCCTATACAATCCAGTAGGTGAGCGGGAGAGGCAGGGAGGGAACAGGCACACAAGGGGAAGGTCTTTTCCCTCTCCCTCTCTGAATTTCATGCATCGAACATACCCACTTCTGAATCTGGCCATGGCCGTTTGGATAGGCCTAGATCTTTTACTCAGAAGTGACAGGCCTGGTTGTTCAGCGAAATACCATCGGTGAACAGGAGAAATTTTCCGGGCCATGTAATAGGAATGAATTTCGGTTGGGCATAAATCAGTGGAAGTGGGTGTGTGGTGATCACAACATTTTCTTGCCAGATCGTCAGCTTTTCCGTCACCATACACCCCTACATGGGACAGTATCCACTGCAGATATATTGATTTACGCTGTCCAAGCTCGAAAAGTTTAGATAAAATATCCTGATCCGTCTTATCCATGATCTTAGGCCAGTTTTTAAGGTACTGAATGGAGCTTCTGCTGTCTGTCAGAATCCATATAATGTCACTACTTGAAGAGAGAGCATAATCAAGTGCTTTGCTGATGGCGATAAGTTCCGATCTGAAGACGGAGCAATGATCAGAGTTTCTGATGCTGCATCTGATATCTCCTTCAGGGGTGTTACAATAAATGCCACACCCTGCTCTACTCTTATCTGATCTAATTCCATCTGTATATATCACAAGGGCCTGGGTTGGAGTACCATTAATGATTCCAAGAGCCATTTGCCTGAGGAGTTCTGGGTGATAGTTGCCATTGACAATATTAGTCAACAATTCCTCACGGATGTTAACATGATTAAAAGAAGTATCTGGAGCAAACCGGCTAAACGGTATAGATATTTCAATATTTAAACTGATAAAAGCCAAATTTCACGCATAACTAAGTGGGCTGTTTCTCTTTAGGCGTTTATTGTTTGTCCAATTTAAAATAAAAACTGAGGTCCGATTAAAATAAAAACTGAGGACCAAAACTCTTAAGCTTGTTAAAATACTTGTAGGAATTCACCTTAAAACGCATTCCCAAAGGCTGGATGGTCGACTCATAGCGAACAACGTCGTTTGGGCAACTATTTCTAAGGCCTATGATGATTCTCGTTGCACTGAGCTGTACTCTCTCCAATTTCCTCAAGTTAGTACTTGAAGTCAATTGATAGATTTGGTAACCATATTCAAGGACAGGACGGACTAGGGTGATGTAGGTTATTCTATGGGTAGTGGCGTTAGAACCCCAGTTTCTACCCGAGATATACTTCATGATCCGAAGTCTTTTTCTTGCTTTATCGGCCAATTTCTCGATATGCTTACTGCAGTTTAGTTCGGGATCCAAAGTGAATCCGAGATAGGAAGGGTGTTTATTACAGTTCAAGCGCATTCTATTCAGAGAAATGTCAGGAAAGTAATTATAAAGATGTCTGTTTGTAATGAAGAGGCAGGTGGAGGATTTGGAAGCATTAAAATTAAGTTTGTGGGTGTCTGCAAACTCTTGAACTGCCACCATAATTTTATTCATCTGAAGTTCCACTTTAGTTATGCCGGAGCCACTGATCCACATTGCAACATCATCAGCAAAAGGTGCTACTTCACAAGGATAGATGCTTTTTCCTATGCCTCAAATAAACAACGAAAAAAGGATGGGGCTCAGTACAGTGCCTTAGGGTATTTCCTGATGCATTTTGAAAAAGCCTGAAAAGCTGTCTTGTAGTTTAACACAGAAGTTTCGGTGATTCAAAAAGTTCGAGATCCAGGGCAGTGTTCTGCCTCTAATGTCAAAATCTTGATAGCACTTATTTAAGAGCTTATATTTCCAAACCCTGTGAAACGCTTTAGACAGGTCTAGGAATGCTCACGGTGTGTCTAGTAGGCCTGTGATCCTGAGCATCTCTGATGCGCTGTGTAAAGTACAAAATTTGATCAATAGTGCTGTGGCCCCTTCGGAGAGCAAATTGCTCGGGCGGAAGCAATTTATTGGTTAAGGAGTTAGTCTCCTCAGATTAATATTTTCAATCAGCTTGCATGGGGTACAGGTATGGACGACTGGTCGATAACGTTTTGTAGAACTGGCCTGCTTGTTTGGTTTGCATATAGGGATAATGATGGCCGATTTCCATTGTCTTGGAAGTTTACCTGGTTTCCAAGACAAGTTAAGTATGTGCAAAATTTTCTCTCCACCTAAGGTACCGAGACCGAGGTGGTACAGGAAATGTCCGTGGATACCGTCTGGGCCGGGTGTTTTAGAGGGGTCCAAATTCGGGAGGGCATACAATAATTCAGATAAGGTGAAATCCCCATTGAAAAGCCGGTTGGCAGCTGGCGCATCGCGGCAAGATTTGACTCGATTTCTAGTGGTCCTGGATAAAATTTTATCAGATCTCTTAAAGTTCAGCCTACTAACTTTGGCTTAGTGCTTCACTAGTGCATCAGCCCCTCCTCAATCATCCACTGAAACATGGCCGTTATAATCAATGATGGCATTAGTATCCTCATTAGCAGGCTTCAGTTGGTCTATCTTTTTGGCCAACTTCCATAGTTTAGTATTCGGAGATCTGTAGTCCAGGCTTTTGCATAGATTTTGCCAAGTTTGTTCTTTTTACTATTACGTAATTTCTTTTAATCTCTGCATTAAGTTTGTTAAGTTCAATTCTTTTGTCGTTACCGCTATTCTGAGTTATTTCTTTTAACAGGCAATCTCTCCTGACTTGATGTGTTTGGATAGGATCTTCTTTGTGTACATGGCGAGTTCGAAATCTTTTATGTTTTCCTCTAGAGATGGTAGCCTTGGCGGCCTTAAAGATGATGCACTTGAAGCTGGCTCATTCTCCTTCCAAGTCGTACGACAGAGGTTCTTGAGAGAAAAGGTCATTTGACAAGTGTTCAAACAATTTCCAGTCAGCCCTCTTGAAATTCCAAAGGAGATCCCCTTTTCCTGCAGAATTTATCTAGAGATCAATGCAAGTTAATATGGGTAAGTGATCGCTACCGATACTTGCGAGAATCTTCCAGGAGCTGTATGGGAATAAACCAGGACTAACTAGTGTTAAATCCAACAAATCAGTTGTGCCATAGCTATGGGAACGGTAAGTATGAGTTCCGTCATTAAAGGACAGGAAGGTCTTGTCATTGATCAAACTGTCAAGGTCGGGACCTCTAGTGTTAGTAGTGGTGCTTCCTAAAAATAAGATGCTTATAAATGAGGTCCCCTAGGATCACAGTGTTTTCTTCAAACAAGTTTTTCATCATAACTGTGTTGAATTTCAGATTATTGGGAGGATGGTATAAATTTTTTATGGTGATGTTGCGATCCTTAGAAAGTATAGTAATGCCTTGATATTCGAGGCCTGAGGAAGCGAAGTCTATATTAGGCAGTTTCTTATAATGCACTCCTCTAATAAGAAACATGAGACCACCTCCTTCTGAAACTCTATCTTTTCGGACTACATTGTATCCTCTAATGTTCAAAAGTCGCTTCTTGTTAAGTTTTGTTTCTTGTAATGCTATAACTTCCACTTGGAGTCGATCTGCCATTTCTAAGATTTGGTCAAGCTTTATCCTAGTAGCTTCCGTGCTAAAACCGTTGATATTGCATTGCAGAGTACGAAGATTTTTGGTCAAGTTATTTATAGGGGAAGCCTGTAGCTTGCTTGGCGAACAGGACCCTCTGCCTCTGTTTTAGTTCTAGTTTGCATACTTTAATCCTTTGAATGTGGATACAAAATTCATAAAATTTTTAAAAAAATCTTACCTTTTCTTCCTGCTAAACAGATAACAGTAGAAATCGCAGTTTCTACCGACGCGATAAGAACTTTCCCCGCGTATATTTAGGATAAAGGTGAACATTTTATTTACGTATACTACTTTCGGATGGTTAAATTGGTTTCATTTTACAACACAAAACAGTAGTATTTATATTCAATATATATAAATTTAAATTTAAAAAGACATCATTATAAATACTAAAGTACCATTTTCCTTCCTTGATTCATTCTACTGTAAAATTAATACAGGTATGGCAAGAGTGTTTTACGAGATCAGATGCATTTTCTTAATATTTGAGATTACAATGAATTATTTTTGCAATGATTTAATAAAATGTTATGCATTGGTTTGTTGTTTTAATTGCATTTAAATTGAGCCTCATAGACTTAAAATTCCCATAAAATGATTAATTTTTCTCATATCTTTTAAAGGGTAAAGCTAATTTATTCCAAGTAAAGCAATGAAGCTAAGAAAAGAAGGTTAATTCAAGGATACGGAACTTTCATTACAATGTAAAGCTAGCAATCAACATTCAGTAGGCTGAAATAGGAATGAATTTAGGTCATTCTTTACTCAGAACTACTAGAATGTATTTGAATTTAGGAAAAGGTCAAGAAGATATGCTTCACGAATCTCGAAACGTACAATGATCCTAATTAGTTAAAATTAGGGCCAGAATTCCTCTAACTATTGAAGGAAATTTTGCCATTTTAGTAGATAAACAAATTGCCCCATTTCGCTGAAATGCGATTAACAGATAAACGTAAAGCCTAGTCTCTTCCATTTAAATTAAGATTTCTACTTTAGAATGCTGAAAAGTGTACTTTTCTCCTGACGCAAGTACTTCGCAAAATATACGCAAATACCTGAAATGTATTTAGGTTTAAAAAAAAAACTCTTCAAGTTATGTTTGATATCCATAACTAGATACCTTATCTGTTCCATTAAATTCTGAGTATCAAACGTGTAGCTGTCAGAATTACTAAGGAGATGCAAAATTGCTTGTTTTGTAAGAAAATATGTTTAATGAATGAAGTACCTTGCGTGAGTTATAGTTTACAATGAAAATGTGTGTAAATAATGTAACTGGTTTTGACGCATTATCGCTTCCAAGATTCGTAGCCAATAATATACACTCAATAACATATGCGCATTAGAGAGTTTCTGCTAATCTGCATTTAATTTTTTATTTTTTGCAGTATTCCCTGTGAATATTTAAGGGAAGAGTAACATAAAATTGTATGCCATAATTAAATTGTTATTAACTTAAAGTATTCGCAATCCAGAAACTACGATTATCAACAAGTATGATCTCCAGAAAACCACGAAATAGAACAGCTTTGTAACAAATTACTAGGGAATTAAATCTAAAAGAATCTACTGTAAAAGCATTTCTCAGCAAATGCTAGGAATATGATTGTCACACCTAAGGCTCTCAATGGCCGGGAAAGTTTACTTTTAGTTACGTTGTTAAGAGGTGCAAATCTGGTACTTTTGTAAGAACTATAGGAAAGTGAAGTAGAACAAACACGTGCATTGACCCGCATCTTGATAAAATGTTAATAAGGGACTAAGTAACGTAGGCTGCTGATTGTAAATGATTAAGAGCAACCCATTGTTGACATGAGTTCAAGAAAAAATCATTTTGCGTAGATTAAGGATTACTTGTCTTGGACTGAAAGTGAGTAAGCAATGGTGGTATTTTGTGACGATTTCTCTTTTTTAGTTTGTAGAGTTCAACTGTCTAACTCTTGTGTGAAATCTGGAAAATAGTGACTGCACAGAAAAAGGATTAAAACTACCCTTTATTACACTCTTATTTACAATGCGTCAACTCGACGCTAACATACTACGGCTCTGCTTGGGCGGTAACTGAAACAGTGGAATCAAAACTCAAGAATTCAAGATATTAACAAGTAGTAGAATTAAACTACAGGGCTTATACAATCCTGTATCCTACAGCGCGTCGATGAGTTTAGTGGCAGCAAGATAATAGCTGCTAAGCCACGTCTGACTAGCAATAAATGCTAAGCCGAAGCTTGCGTTACCAATACGCACAGAGTTTTCCCAGACTCCCTATCTTTCCCTTCTAGAACTTGATATTTAAACTTTTTCATTCCTTACGCGCGCTACCAAATTTAAATATTCTGGCACTGACATTTAGGGGAAGGAAAGCTTATAGGAAAGAGTTTCAAATTAAATTTAACTAGTTATTTAAAATAAATATAAATCCCTTCAAGTTCTTTGTGGAAATGTTAACACAGAAACATCAATGACAGAATTAAGGATGTTCCTAAAACTATGTGAAGTAAGAAGTTATGTTTGCAAAGCGAAACTTCTTGCTTCCCGCGTTTACCTTTAGCGGAAGAAGCGGAAGAAGTTAAGAGGATTTACAGATGGAAACGTATTTTGATTTCGCTAAAATCACCGATTTGGTTTCTTATGGTGGGGTCATCAATGTACACTAATACCAGGGAATTTGGCAAAATCATTTATCGCCTTGATTTCATCCACTGACAGATTCGCATACAAATTTCAGCAAGTTGCGTATTACGTGCTCTGTCACTACATGGCTTCGCTAAAACGGAGTTCTCGACTGGATCCTATACAGTTTCGAATGAAACACATATCTTTGACCAACATGAAGACAATGGTTAACTTAGCTGTGGACATATATGCTATAGGAACAGGACTTATGAAATTGCGAATGCCTGGGGATATTTAGCTCGTGAAAATTTATTTTGTTCTAGACTGAGAGAAATAATACTTCCGGGCATCTATAAAAATAATTGTTGCAGTGTTTTGTGGCATTTCCCTCTGTAAACCATGGCTGATGTAATGTAATTTGTTTATTAAATAAGGTTTCTGATAATTTTAGGTGGATATTCCTATAGTGACTATAAACAGAGAACATGGAATAAGGGTAAATTTACTTCCCCCAGAAAGGTTACAAAATACTTATCTTCAGCAATACAGGATCAGTTTCAGTCGCCTTATGCAACCCATCAAGTCGCATACTAAAAAATGCAAAAATTGATTGATATTATTTTGTCTAGGCATAAGTATATGTGACAACTAAATCTAAACAGTTATTCTAATTTTGTACTTGGTTTTTATTCTAGTTTTGTATTTATTGTATGATTTGTGTGGTAGTTACCGCAAATGACTAAACAACTAAACCTGATTCCATCTTGCTTACGGCATTTATACTTGTGGTTATAGTGTCTATGATAAGGATGAGCACATAAAATATGGCGGACCTAAAACTTTCGTATGAAGCAGGAGGAAAAGGTTGCGATATCAAGACTAATAGCAATAAAACTCGGAATTTTGAATTAGAAAAGTCTGTACAGTTTTTTTCAAGCAGATTTTTATTCCTGTCATTCTGAAAGAGATGAATTATAAGTTACAAATTTAATTTACTATGTTTTAAACTTCCAGTGAAAATTTATTTCGATTTATCATTTTATCCAAAGTGCTGCTACTGCAATTAAATCATTAATTAGATTCATATGTCGTTAGCTCTTGTTGAAACAAAAAAGGATGGTTTATTTCCAATTATTCGGCTAGCTTTCCAAATTAAAGGAGACCAATATACTCATTAATTAGATCATTAGCTGTTTGTTATCACTTGTCGTCTCAAAGTTTGTAAGGTTTTAGTTTAAACTAACAAAGTTTTATGTTAATTTCTCTTTCCTGTGAACCCTTATTTCAACTTCCCTTTAGAATGAGCACGCGTTTCAGCTTTATGCTAATTTGAGGTGGAGCCAAGTTTTGTATTTAAAAGATTAGCAAGGAACTTCTCAGTGTGAGAGAGCTTTTAGTCTCAGATAACTGCGGCTCTGTTCGACGTTTGCCTGACCAGCTAGTATTTAAATTTTAAGCCTTAGCGCTGTTACTCTAATACTTATTGAAGCAATCTAAGTGCGTTAGTATTAACTAAATCTTGCTACGCACCATTGATAGTTTAGCAACCTCGCGTTTATAGCTCTGAGAGCAACGACTTCTTAATTTGCTACTTAACTTTATTTTAAATTATTTGATTGTTCAGTTTAGACACAAGTGCGGTCATTATTTTCTGTTATCCCTTCCGAGTTGGAAAGTGACTGTAAATAGTAGTTTAATAAAAGGGTAATTTTAAACCCTCCTTGCGTACAGTTATTCTACCACTTCCACTGAACATAGCTGCATTCAACTCCCTGTTCAAGATCAGGACTTTAACACTATCACGACCACGTTCGCCAAAAGTATGCACAGAACATTCAGTCCTGACAAGCTCATCATGGTTAAAAGAAGGTGAAAAGAAAAGAATATCGACAGCCCCCCACCAAACAACGCGTTAACAAGAGCGCCTTTTCAGGTTAATTTATTGCTACTTTTAAACGTTTTTTCCTTTACATACTATGTTATGAATTTTTTCTTAGAAATGCATTCTATTTACATGGATTTCCAAGCAAGATTTTCAGCGATAAAAAAAACATTTAAATCCAAAGAAGTTTTTCCCTTGTTTTTGGCCAATTAAGGAGTTATTTAAACTATTGAATTTCATAACTGTTTTTCATGCGATGTTAAATTTAACGCTTTAATTCAAATAGTTTTGACTCCTAATTATTTGATGAATTAGAACCATTGACCACTAACAGATTACTCCCTGGTTCCGCTTTCTTTTCTAAATTAGAAATCATTAGATTGAAAATGTCCTGCATGCGTAACGTAAACAAGGAGAGAGTTTCTCTTACAAAAACCTTTACAAAAAGAGGTCTCTTCATGTACTGAACTTGGTCTTACGTGCCTTAACAAATAATTTAATTCTTCTAAATATTTTGAAAAATTCTAATAACTAAAATTGTTTTTCTTAATGCTTCTGTGAATATTTTTATGAAGTATGTTTATGAAGAATCTAACAAATTCTTCTAGAATATGAAATGCTGCCTTTTCTACTAAACCGCAAAAACTCAGCAAAATGCACTCTTTCTGAGAGCTGTAATCGAGATACTGGTTTCTCAGTATATATGAATTTACTATGAATTTTCTGAGAAACATTTGCGAAGTCTGCTGCTCATCTGAATGCAAAAGTGTCTTATTAGGCATTTAATAAATTATGTTAGATTCTGGTTACGTTTCCTGAATACCTCAACGTACACTTGGACTATCTGCCTAAGGGGAGGGATAGCTTCTCGTATGATTTTTAAGAAAACCTAACTCGTATTCACGTTGCACGTGGATGAAACCCAGAAGAAACCATGCAGCCAACCCTTTCGCTTGTACAATAATTAATGCACTTGTGTTTGAATTATTTACTTTGCTATCAGTCGCTTCAACTTCTAAATAATTAAGATGACCTTAAAATTTATTGTATGTTTTTGACTTCCATATAGGAAGACAAGCAAATATTATAACGTACGAAATTATTGTAATAGCGAAAAATTTCTGGTATCATATTTCAAAAAAAATATTCATTTTGACTGTTCCTCGAAGGCATTTGACAAACTCCTCTGCATTATATCGGTATGTACGGACAGAATAAAGGACACCTTTTTCCAAAACGGATTGTAAAATGGCGTTAAAATGGATTAAAAAGGTGCTTGTTTCGTAACATGTGTGCGTACATACTTATGCATCTCGCGTAATTAAAAAACAATGAAACGGGGAACTTCGAAATTTTGTATATGGGACTACTATAACATCTAGTTGTAAACCTCGACTGTTTATTGCAAACGTCAATAACAAATGGATGTATACATATACAGGGTGTCCCAAAACGACCGCATAAACACTTCACAGCTAGATTCCTCGTTGGGAGTACATAAAAACTGTCCAAAGAAGCGTTCCTGTACGATCCATAGTTTACGAGAAAAATACGAAAAACAAAGTATGACGTCACTACCGGTGCAAGAAAAAACACTTTATTGGACATATCAACAGCAGTATATGCACAATTTGAAGCAAATGTTAAAAGTGTCCGCCGTGCATGTCGAGGCAGGCTTGAGCACGCCGTGGAATGGCTGTCATCACACGTTGCAGCATCGCGGGGTCCACCGAAGTACAAGAAGCATGCAGACGAGCAATTAAGTCCGTTGATGTTGTCACTACGTCTCGATACACCAGTTCCTTGAGATGGCTCCATAGGAAAAACTTCAACGGTGTAAGATCTGGCGAACGTGGCGGCCATAGAACCGGACCCCCACGTCCAATCCAGCGGCCGGGGTATTCCATATCTAGCCAACCACGTACCGGAGCACAGAAATGCGCCGGAGCCCCATCATGCTGGATCCAAAGTCCCTGTATTGCCACTAATGGTATGTCATCGAGGAACTCGGTTAAGACCTCATTGAGAAACACCAAGTACGACTGTCCCGAAAGCCGTTCAGGCGACAGATATGGTCTAAGCAGGAGATCGCCGAGTATGCCGGCCCACACGTTAAGAGACCAACGTTCCTGATGTTTCTGCTCCCGGATTGCGTGCGGATTGACCTGGGACCACATTATCGTCTGGAAAGATATGCCAATACTGTTGTTGATATGTCCAATATAGTGTTTTTTTTTCTTGCACCGGCAGTGACGTCATACTTTGTTTTCCGTATTTTTCTCGTAAACTATGGATCGTATAGGAACGCTTCTTTGGGCAGTTTTTATGTACTCCCAACGAGGAATCTTGTTGTGCAGAGTTTATGCGGTCGTTTTGGGACACCCTGTATATAATATATCCACCCCTTTACCCGGCTTGAAAGTCATTACCTGGCCTTTAATTTCGAACTTGTTGGTCATAGTAATATACTTCCAATTACAGAAGTATTTTAAATGACTAAAATATTCATGTTTTGGTAATATCAAATTTAAAATAATTAATTTTTGAAAAAAAAAACGAAATCTAACTACATGTTTAATAAATATTTTTAACAGCTTATATGTGCATTATATTATATGTGCATATATATATTAATCTGACAATAATTAATATCAAGTTGTTGTTGCAAATATCTAATAATATTTAATATAATTTTACTATTGTTCTGAAAAGAATATTTAATAAAACCTGAAAGGAAGTCATGTGATGACCCTATCAGATATTTTCTACTTCATTTTAGGTAAACAGCCCGGTTTTCTTTCCAGTCATCTTCCCCAATAATGGATATCCACGATTTATAAACGTATTGTAGTGCAAAATAAATTTTTCTTTGTTTGTTCGTCCTAACGTGTTCTGAAGCGTAATGTGTTAAAGTAATTTTTATTCTAACCCCCTTCAAAAAAATTTTTATAAGTCTCCACATATCAGCATTTCAAAGCGAAAGCATTATGTAATTAAGCTTCAAGTTATTCTCCATATACCACATTTTCAAAGCGCAAATATTATAAATTAAGCTTAAGCATCTAACCTAATTAAATATATACTGCGAAATTTCCCAAATATACGGGGAATGTAAATAAATAGCAGTGGAAAATTTGAAGCGCATTGAGGTTAATGATTCGACATGCGTGGATCGTTAACCTTCGGTATATTTAGCTACCCTTAGTTGTTTAACAATGCCACACGTTAAGAGCAGTTGCAGTTATTGAGCCTCCTAAGCGCTGGCTCCCTGAAAGCACGCCTTAAAGTGGAATGCGTTCCGAGTTTTCTCCTTAAGCCATTATGGTCTCAGAGAAAAACATAAACTTTATTTATACTTCCGTTTAAATATTTCCTCCCTCTTCTGGACGATGTAGTAGTTAGCAGACAATGTAATAGTTACCCTGATGAGTTGTTCCTGCTTCTATCTAAAGTCTCACATGATGTTGTGTGATTATATAATGTCTTTGTGGAAAACGAACACTTAAAATCTGCCAATATGAAGATCTTAAGATGCACTTTAATTATCCGTTTAAGATACTTTCGGTGATGGAAACATTTGTCTTTCGTTAAAGTCTTTTAACCAATTAGCCTTTTATCTTATTTCTAAATTTAATTTTATTTTAATACTGAATTGATTATATATTTATTAATATTTTACATTCAATGAAACTTCAAATACTTTATAGTTCACTTGCGACAATTTTTTTAGTTCCGTTAGTTAATCCTTTCAGATTTTAGAATTTTGCGTTGTTCTGTGGAGATCTTTTAAACACCTATCCGGATATTCCATATATACGGTTAAAATAAATTTAGTAGCTTACATTACTTCCATATATTGAGATAAATCATTCGTAGTATTTTAGTTCTATTACAATGAACGCTCTCACCAAGCTAAAATAATATTTCAAAGTATGCGTACATACTGATGAAACAAACTGAAAAATTCAAGCTGGAAGTCAAAAGAGAGTTGTTTGACATGGTAGATTTTTCAGATCTAATTTTATGTAGAACCTGCGTTACTTTACCAGCTTGGGAATAATATGAAACTCGCAGTTCGACAGTCTTCTTTATTTGAAGTGATATAGTACGTATGTCATATGCAAATTTCCTGTCACAACAAACCCGGTTTGATGTAAAGGTGATGCAGGAAAACCAATGACAACATTTTCAGGTGCATTTTTATGAGTTGTCTGTAGTTATTTAAAACGTTCCTAACAATGAATCCAAAGTAAATGGCGTTTACTTTTTCTTTGAAACTCGAAAAACCCGAAACTCGAAGAGGATATATAAGAAAGAAATAAAAGTAAGTAATAAAAAAGTATTTAGCATTCTGGTTTATAAAATAAAAGTACATTGTTATATCTGGAACTGAATCACCGTTTTTTTAAAATGCTTTCATAATATTTGTTAATAAAAAGATGCATTTTCTCCATCAGACTAAAACGTAATTTCTTTAAAATGATTGTTTCATTACGAAAATGTAATGTGATGTAAGCAATGCGTATGCACAGCATATTACATTTGTAGTTTTCGTTGCACTTATGTTACAGGGAATATTAAGGATAATTTTCTAGATATAAGTTTACCTTATATATAAGCTCGCGTTTTATGCATATAGGTTATTTTTATATTTAACGTTGCCGTGGTAGGTTAGAAATTAAAAATGTTTTGATGTTATATCATTACTATTTGGGAGCATCTCACTTCATCATCTAAAAGTAATTCTTTAACACAGATACATTTAGGAATCCATTTTTATTTGTTACGTTATAAGGTATTTCTCCCGCCTTCTTAGCACGCCTTCGTGGTGTAGTGGTCAGAACGCTCGACGCGTAACCCAGATGTCCGTGGTTCGATTCCCGGTGAAGGCGTTGGTCTTTTTTCATGTCTCTTGTTTCGAAATAACGTAATGACTCTACACTGGCGCCCGAACTAAAAAGGTTGTGAATGATTATTCTCCACCACCGGGATTTGGCGATTGGGTCCCCCAAAACCCCAATCGCAATTTAAAAGGGAGAGTATATAAGGTGTTTCTCCCGCTTTCTTCGCATGCCTTCGTGGTGTAGTGGTCAGCACGCTCGACGCGTAACCGAGAGGTCCGTGGTTCGATTTCCGGCGAAGGCGTTGCTCATTTTTCATGTGCCCTGCTTCGAAATAACCTAATGTCTCTTAGAACGTGCTCTGTTATTTGACACTACATGGAAAGGGAGGGATGCCCTTCCTGGAAGAGATTTTGGGGGAAACTGGCTTCTATCCACATTACACATGAAGAAAGCTACGAAAGCTCCCAAAACCAGGGACTTGAACTCTGGAGCGGCTTTTACGCTCAGCCGCTGGTGGGCCGCTCCAGAATCCTTGATAGGTATTTTCGTTCACTTCCATAGCTTCATGAATGTGCTCTCCAGTTAGAGCAAGTCCCAGTTTCTGCCAATTTGAGAAGAACCTTCCTTGCATATATTCAGAAGTAAAAGGTGAATGCGTTATTCACGAATCCCGTATTCGAAAGATGAAGTTCTAAGTTATTTGAAAAAATTTAAATGTTAGTATGTGGAGTTGTTTTTAGGAATTTACGATAATCTCGTACGCAATTTAAGGTTCCACAAGGAATTTTCTCAACACTGTTCGTATGCATAAACGTCTGAGTATGACCCAGGAAGTTTTATAAGCCCGCTTGAAAGATATCTATACTTCTAGACTTAATGCATTGATCGGGTCTATAAAAATATCTTGTTCATTCACTTGTATGATTTGTTGATATGTACATATTCCCAGTTTCGTTTTTGTAGTAGTTAAGAATTTTTATACGAATACTGGCTCACCAGTGACCGACTTGATAAGATCGTTAATCATTTATATTTAGACATGTGATCAAATCCGAGCTAACAGATGGCTGCATGGGGAAATCATCCACAAAATAATTTCTTTTAGGTACATTAACCTCGCGTAGTTTGTTTTTATTAATTAAACAACTACACAAATAGAAAACATTATTAGGAATTCATAGCTAGTATCTGAATGAATACGTTTGCTCAAGGATTTCAAGGAGATTTCATAAATTCTAATTTAATTTGGAGATACTTTATTATCAGCCTTTGACAAGCATATTTTGAGAACAAATCTATATGCACGATGTTAAATACAGCTAAAATGGCTGGACACCCCTTAAATGGAAAGCAGGGTCGTCCGTATGTGACTAATGCACATTGGGAGCCGTTCAGTTGGCATATATTTAATCTTTACACGTACCGAAATAAAGTATGCCTGAAGATGAGTGAGTGTGAGACAGGTATTATTATCAGAGCCCAACGTGATCTAGTCATACCATCAATGAGATTTTTTATAAGTTCAGTATACCACATGCAACGATCAGTGAATGTAGCGGGTAAAATAGTAAAAATAAGCCATTATGCCTAAATATGTATTTCTGAGCTGATGTTTCCCCAAAACACATGTAGTGTTCCGAAAACAATCAGGAAGCATAAGATAATCTTATAATAATGAGTAATTAATCTCATGCAGTATTTTTGTATAAATGTTATGAGAGACAAGGATATTATTTCAAGAACTTCACAAGCGTGAAAAGACTGAAAAACCGTGATCTTCCGGTAAAAATATGCTTCTCAAAGATCGTATATGAAAAAGAAAAACTGATTTCATATTTAATACCAATAGATACAAATTTCCTAAATTCATGCTCTTTTTATTTTATTTGTCCTTGACACTTCTTCAGCATCAAAAAAATTTTTTGTAGAGAAATTATGCAATTTTTGCAAGCAGGAGGGATCAAAAATGAGCGATGCCCTCGATGAAGGTGGGAGAAATAACTTATCCTAATGGGTTTCATCTACTTTAACGAAACAAGCTTCATTGTTTTCTGTATTCTTGAAGTAAGTATATTATATATCTCAATCCACAAGAAGCACTATTTGCTTATAGAACCAACCTTCTGTATGTGTTAGAAAATAAATTGCTGTCTTATAATATGGCACATGTAAAGAAGGACATGATGCTAAAAACAAACACGAGAATTGTTATTATTTGAGTAACAGAGCAAATAACCAAGGAGGAGTTATTTAGTAAGAAACTGGCATATAATTTTGTTTTGCAGACTCAATAATTGTAATCCTTTTGACAAATTCTTTAGTTATTTATAGTCATTAGAATAAAAAAAAATGTTATCCATCATTGATAACTGGCCTGAAAGTTGAGCACTGATAGTTTTGTCTCTCAAATAAAAGAAGATGCCTGGAAGAAGATGGTAAAAGAAAATTATCTAAAGATTTGCTTCCTACAAAGAAAATAATAAACATTATTCTCCAAACATTTTCTTACATTCCTATCTGTAAAACTATTCGATATCAATATGTATACATTTTATTCATTTCAATTAAACTAATTAATTAATTATTTCTTCTGTTACAGCAATTACAATTTCTTTTGCGAATACTTGATTTGCTTGGATAGGTTAGAATTCCAACTTGATTAATATAAAATTCGACAAAGAATATCTTTGCAGCTTTTGACATCTTTAAAATATGTCACTGTGAATAATTTTATTTCAATGTATTACGTAAGCTCTAAAAATTTTCTTAATGTATTTTACTTGAGCTTCCTTCGTAAAGATCAGCTCTCTAATGCAAAAGAATAATATATTATTGAAATTCAAAAAAGGAATGCAGTTACGACCTTACAGCCTTTGCCTTCTTCGAAATACATCGCTACGAATAATTTTATTTTCACGATGTATTATTCAAACTCCAAATATTTTCACATTTTATTTAATTTCAGCCTCTTCGATGACGATTGTCACTGCTAGCTAAACAAATAAAGTTTTATTTAATAATAAGCTTTTTATTTAAATATCCATTTTTGGCCTCCCCTGTTTATTTCATACTATATTTCTAAAACTCGCGATAACTGATATATTATTCTTTTTTGAAAAAATTCGGTTATCATTTGCACTTACCCATTAGATGGAATATTGTCTATGCGCATTTTATAGATGATATGATTCTATTGGTTAAGCAAGGACTGGGGAGAGTCTTCCACGTAAAAAACTGAAATTCGAACGTGGGTTATCATACTTGATCAGAATGCCAGACAGCTTTAAAAATCCTATTCGCTGATCTCAGTGTCAAATTATTCGATAGAGTTTGCTTCCCTTAAATTATTACTTCATTCTTTTCAAAAATTAACTTCCTACGCAAAATGTCAGTGAACAATATTTTCAGAAGATGGAATATGAAAATACCTATTGCATCCTAAAAATTATTGCAGAAGAAACGTGATTCCAGCCACACCTATGAAGAAGATTGATTGAGAAAGTTCATGCTTTTCGCTTCACGATGAGCTGTGATTGTAAACTGAAAGGTGATGGATAATGATAATTTATGAGGCTTGCGCCTTCTCGCAAAACTGCCATGTAGTACATCTGGAATTCGAAGAAAGAAAAAGCGGAAGAATAAAGAGGGTGCTTGCACATTTTTAAAACGCTTCAATATTTTTTTCCAGTGGCAGATTGTGAACAGTTACAGTTTGTAACAGAGTCCATTAATCTATACTAAGGCCAGAATGGGTGGCCTCTTTATTATGGAGGCACCCAACAGGTGGGCCACCTTTGCCTCCTATGAAGGGACGGACAATTACAGCCATGCCTTCTCCGGGATTCGAAACCAGGCCCTTTGGTGTTGCAGCCGGCTCCCCTGAGCACTATACCGTCTGGGCGGCAGAGCGCTTTCATATAGAATTAAAAAAAAACCACAACTTCAATTCTATATTTTAGAACGCTCCAATATAGAATAAAAAAAAACAAATGTTTTGGAATAAATATTTCTGGCAACAGTTTATTATATGAAACGAGAACTATCGTCAGCTACATTTAAACTTATTCTTTTTTAAAAAATTCCGCATGCTAACATGCTGTGGAGTCAAAGATATATTTTTGCGCATTTTGAAGGGAAACATTCCTATTCCGTAATTCAGAAACATTGTGAGATGCGTGACATTTAAATTTCTAAGAGTAAAATAAGTAAAAGTATTAATCGGAAATGTAAAAACCGTTAGTCATTATTTCCACATATAAAGACATCTCCAAACGAATACAGGAAAAATGTCCGTACTGTTTACAATGTTTCTAATGTTAAATCATTGTTATCAAGAGGAAATCCGTCGACGTAAAACAGCTAAAAAGCATAATATTCACAGTGCTTTTACCGAAACATGGGACTCAACACAGAACAATCTGTACAACCTTCTGTAAACACTGTATAGCAGGAGATAAATGGAATACCTCTGCGACTCTTGATGAAGCATGGGTTTGCCTAAACGACTCTACAACAAAAAAAGGTCTATTATTACCCAAAGAGAAGAGAAGAAAGTGTACAAACCTGGTTCCATCAACGCAAGCAAAGTTTCAGCATGAGATTTATGATTGTCGCAAGATTCTCTTACATAGGGGAATTCAAAATGAGAAGAATGGGAAAAAATGTTAAAATCAACTCAATATGCTACCAAGACAAGGCTTTACGCCGAATGTTTACAGAAGAAATTACATTTTTTTATCGCATCGATTTTCAAGAAGTGAAACTTCCTCA
>KK118220.1:18358-53679 GCA_000611955.2 Stegodyphus mimosarum | reverse complement strand
AAAAAAAAAAAAAAAAAAAAAAACACAAGTCATACTTCGAAAAGTGCCATAATGTTTCTTGAAGAAATGAAGACTGATACAAAAATTGCATACATAACTTTTCAACATATTTTCACCAAGTCATCTGATGTTTCACCTATGTACTGTTGTGCCTCTGATCACTTGAAAAGAGTTCTTTCTAAGACCAAACCCACCACGACTGAAGAACTCTGGAACGTGGTGGAAAA
Source organism: Stegodyphus mimosarum (assembly GCA_000611955.2). Taxonomy (NCBI): domain Eukaryota; kingdom Metazoa; phylum Arthropoda; class Arachnida; order Araneae; family Eresidae; genus Stegodyphus; species Stegodyphus mimosarum. The sequence continues at coordinate 53,452 of KK118220.1, read as the reverse complement.
AAATGAAAATCAGTATTCCTGTAAATCTTACAAAAATCTGCTAATGTAGAAATCACGACGCAGATAAAAAGATAAAATGCTACCAGATTGAACTTACAAAAAATACTCTTATTAAAAATACACATAAAACGTTTCGTTTTCTTTGGAAACATGCGATGTACGAAAAGATGGAAGACGAGAAGTGAATTATGGCTATGCCTTGTAAAGTACCACAGAGACTGAGAAAGGGTGTAAAGGACTCTTTATTTAACTCAAATAAAAGTTAACAGATGGCACTATTCGTGCCTACAAAATATAGACAATTATGCCTTAAATCAGGATGATGAATTTGACATGACTAAGTAATAGCAAGTTAGCCTAACTGCTACACAATTAAAGTAACGTGCACGTTGACTATGACCTAACGGCCAGCGTGACAAGCCTAATAGCGAGAATAACGCAAAGTCGCAGACTACTATTCTCAGGATAATCGAAATTAGCCACGTGGCTTTCAGCAGGCAGAACACGGTCTAATTTTACCCCCTAAAACCTTCTCTTAAATACTAACTTTTTTCTACCTCATTTGAATATTATCCGAGTTAAAAATTTACTTTCTGGCCGAAAAATTGAAATGAGGAGGATAGAAAGTTCATTAACATAAAAGAACTGGTTAAAAACTGAACGAGACCTTACGCACTTTAAACAGGAATTAAACGGTCCCGTGTTGAATCGTTGTGAAATAGTGTAATCACTCTCTGTGAAATGCTGCATTCATGAAATATGCATGTAGAGCCAAGTAACTGAGATCGCTTCTGTACAATTCGAATTTGAGCAATAATCTTTAAAGTATGTCATCTAGATCTTCGAATACGAGCAGCTATGAAAATATTAACTAAGTTCCTCATACGAAACTACTATTCATTTACGCAAACTCTAAATCAATACTGTATTGCTGAAATTGCGAAAACTATGATTAATGACTTTTCATATATTTGCCAAGACTCGTAAAATGCCTATATAATATTTTTCAGGTGAAACAACTAGTTGTAATTGAAGAAGTTTAACCTACCTTCATTAATCCAATCTGCATGACAATGAGTAATTAATAAAAAATTAAGAAATATTATTACGTGTTTTTCTAAATGTACATTGATATCCGAAACAAGATTAATTTTACAACTAAAGACATAATTTTAATAAATTTTCGAAAGCAGAACATTGTAATCTTAGGCAACTTTTACACGATGAGGCATCTCTACAAGTATTTACCACATGGTCTCAAGTGAGGATGCTGTGTATCAAATATTTATACTAGAAAATAGCGGCAAGAAACTTATTCCACTTAATCACAGTCCACAAGCTTTGATAACGAAAAATCAGCAGCATTTTCCGAATAATAATAGATTATCATATAAGCTTTAAATATAAATGGAAATACATTTGGACATTTGATATGAAGCATGGGTTTTTCGAAACTCGAATTTCTTTTTGCTTGAATTATTTAATTCCATTTTATTGATGGTAAATAACCACAATAATGTCCGACTTCATTCATAAGTAACGCCCGGTGGCGAAGGGGCTAGTGCTTCGCGCAACTGCACCACAGGTCCGGGGCTCAATCCTCGGGCTGGGCAAGGTTGACTTAGCCTTTCATCCCTTAAGTGAGTCGATAAAATGAGTACCAAGTTCACTTTGGGATTAAACACCGGGGGCCCTGCGACAAACTGTCCACTTGTACAGGGCATATGCTGATGCACTCTGGGTCCCAAAAAGGTCAAGAAAGCAGAAAAAGGACACTGGAGGCCGTGGCCCAGTAGGACTGTTGCGCCACTGAGTTTAGTTTTAGTTTTTTTTTTTATTCGTAAGTGGAATACCGTATTTTAACGGCATTCGACCACAAGGAACACTCTCGCATAAATGATAAAAAGGAAATAAATAACCAGAAAATAATGAACCTAAAATCTATCTTATATTTTCCCCTAAGAGGAATATATAGCTAGTTTTGCTTCCAAAGTACTATTTAATGAAGTATTCTTTCCTATGCAGACAGCCATCAAATGCGTTGTTATATTTAATCAGCCGTAATTGCCGTCGAAGCTTACTGTTAATTATTTGGTGTCTACGGAACGTGCAGCAGAAATCATCAGATCTACTTTTCGCTTTTACTTTCTGTAATGTTTAATATCTTATAGTAATCTATTTTTTAAGCTTAGTTTCTCATTTGAAGTTTACCATATATGGGCGGTATAAAAATCTAGATTTAAATTTTATGGAGTAACCCCTCATATGTTGAAAGTGCTTTCATAATGTTCTTTGTTATTTTGAGAAATTTTGCAAACATCTTGGCAGAACAACTACACAGAAAAAATATTCCGTATTAACTCATCCAATCAATTATGTCACCAAAACTGAAAAAAAGCACAAAGTTTTCATTTGCTTTCGTTTCACTTTGTTTAAAGCATTTTAAGAATTTACTAGAGCCCTCTGTTCAGCATGGTGATAAGTGGTGCCAAGTACTAAGTCCAAGGTTCAGATACAGTTCAGAATTAGTAAATTTTTCTGCTTAGGAACGTTTAAAGTTTTTTGTTGTGAGTTAGAAGTCCATTTGTCAAGGGATTTTGTAGCTGATTTTTTTATTTCTTCTTAATTAGTGGCTTTCGCTTAAAACGATTAATCACACTGTGCCCATTCATTTGTCCGCGAAAAGCGTTCAGTGCACTATTGTTGTCGCATATGATTTTGGTTCTGTGTGAAAGGTAATCGCAGTAATTGCCGCTTTGCAAAAATTTTCCTTCTCTGTAGATAACGTTGAATGGTATGTTGTTCGCTGCTGATGAAAGAGGAAGGTACAATATAGCCTTAATAAATATGATTCTATTAGATCGCACTGGTTCTCTTACAAAAGTTTTCATTTCATAAATTTTATTTTAAAAAATCATAAATCCGTGAACGTGTTTCAATGTTTTTATTATCTTCAAAGCGTGCCATTCTCTACTAAGCTTTGTGTAACTATTTTCTTCAATTAAATTTGAAAAATGTTACAACATTTGGCTTTATATTCCAAAAATAATCTGATTCGTACAGTTCAGAATTCAGTCTCAATGTAATTATTAATGCAGAAGTTTTTCAACTTTTTTCATTTTAAAATATGGTAACAGAACACTGCATACAAGTATGAACATTTCATTTTAGAGTGTTTTTATCGCTCTTTCTGTAATTTTACTTTTTTTTAATTTATCCTACACTGGGTTCTAAATACATTTTTGTAGATATAAAAATTAATTATAATAATCTGAATTTATATTTTCTTTGGAGAATTTGTATCATATTGAAATTTGTTCGAGTAGTTCATGACCATTTTTTATCTTGTGCAGATAAAATTGTAAGATGTTATTATTTGCAAAATGTTGAAATTGCATCCAGTATTTCATGATAATTTTGTCTCTTACTGATATGAAATTAAAGGATGACGACAATAAATTTTGACAGTAATATAAATGTAGATTTTCTACTGTTTGTATCATAATGCTAAGAACAGACAATATGCTTAATTATGAGGTTTTGTAAATGGATTTGGTTTTCTCAATATTATCTTCGCTCTCAAGATGTATTCCGAAGCCATATTCTTTCATTGCTTTGCTGTCTTTGACTTTTTGTGGTTTGCTTTCCTTTTACGTCAGCCTCTGTGTGTGACAGCAAAAGATTTGATTGTTTTTGCTCTCACGTACTGAGACTGAAGACTTTTACTCACTCTTAGCAAACATTGCGGTTTTAAGACTGATATTTTCCGAATTTGTTAAGCTCTACTGACTTTTATTACATATAAAGTTTTAAATAGCAGCATATAGCTTTCCTAATGAATTTGATAACTTCTTATATGTTTCATCTGTACATAAATTAAAGCTATGATATATACGTTTGGTAGCATGTAAATGTTTATTTATTGATTTAAGAAGATTATGAAAACAAAAATTACTAGAAAAATTAAAGAGTAATTTTTAAATACCTCTAGCTTGTTTAATAATTCTTTAAGAATGACAAATAAAGCTAGACATGTTGCCTCTCTGATAGGAATGTTATTTATAAATGAATCTTTTACAGACTTTTTGTAACCGTCATAGTAACGCGCCTAGAGATTCATTTGGTGTAATGTCAGTTGGCTCATCTATAACTAAGGAAAATTAGTACTTTTTGAGGTTATATTGAACCAAATAACAACCGAAATATTAAAAGTGCATTTAGGTTAGACTGTGTATTCTTTACAATTCCCGTTCAGGATAGCTATTTATAAAAGAGTTGGAAGGTTATTGATAAATTCTCAGTAGTATAATTTTTCCAAGCGTCTTTTCGAAGCATAGTCTTAAATACGTCTTGAATTTCTAACTTGAATTTCTAACTGCTTTTAGAATTGTCTTTTGGAAATGACACTGTGTTAGGTGTAATTCTTGTAGCTTCCATATTACGCTTGAATTTTGATATATCTGCATAACGACTTTTGCTGTCATTAATGCATATACTCCAAAGTTTGCAATGCGCAGTGTTCCCTTCAATTTTAATTGAACAAATATAGGATACAAGAATCAGATGATTCTCCAATCAGTGTTCTCTGAGTTTTTGCTTTTACAATTTTTCATTTTTTAGAAGTTTGAATATGAATAACAACTGTTACCATTTTATCTTTTATTAAGTCATAAGTTTCAAAAGTAGTTTACTGTAAACGATGAATCGTTCTCAGTAAGGGCCAGCACTGAGATCTTCGCTTTCAATGGCTCGTTAACGTACTTTACTAATTGACACATTTCACCTTTTCCTTTTGTGATTTAGAATTAGATTTAAATTTAAAAGGTTCCCTTACTAGTTGCTCTAGCTTAAGAAAATAATCCATGTGTATAGCTCATAATGAAAGGAATGAGTTATTAAAACTAAACACTGAACACAAAAACAACATCGCTTTCAGGCCTATCTAATATTTACAACATAGCTACTACTACGTACTTTCTTGGATCATAGATGCATGTTAAACAAAAGGTACTATTTTGGAAGGTCACAGGACAAGAAAGGCTGATCTAAGGAAAATGTGTTGCTGTACAATGAATTTGCATTAGACGTGTTCATTTTCAACACAATATTGAAGGTGAATAGATGCTTACAAGCCAGTCTATCTTGCATTTCAGCATACTAAAAAGAGGGATGACTAAAAGTAACTGAGTAATCAATTTGAGTAATCGCATCTAATCCTGTTACACAGATGTTGTTTTTCACATGATATTGTCCGTTTCAAAATGATAGTATAAATATCATTCTGCAGGGAATGTTTATCATGATTTGAGGATACGAAGATAAAGTTACACACTTATTATATTCTCGAAACATTGCTAATCTTAAGCAGAATTTATCTAATATGGTCTATGTTTGAAAACTGAATTAGATCCCTTTATCCTCTGCTAGCACCTCTAAAGGAATTTTAGAGGTATTCGCATGAGGAATAGTGCGTTTTATATGCGTCTATTCTAAGGATGATTCTACCTGTTTTAATGCCAAAGATGACCTTGCAGCAAACTAGGTAATATTACTTCTTTTTTAAAGATTCTCACTGGTTTGGACAACCCTACGATGAATGATACTCTCTTACATACACACATATATATGTAATAAATTAGAAGATCTTTGATGGAGCAGGTGGTAAAGCATACTATAGGAATACCTGAAGTCATGCTGATAGGTTGAAGATGCCCTTTTATTTAGTTGGCCAAGCTTTTCAGTAAACCAACTGAATGCAATAGCGTCTGTTTTGAGAGAATTAAGTCGCTACCAATACATTTTTATCTCCCGTCAACTTATATAATTTCTATTATAAAAAACATCGACGCACCCAGAAGCAGTTGTCCGATGGAGACAAAAATTGGTGGCTGGGAAGATTATATAAAGAACAGAAAATGATTAAAATTTCAGAACAATTGAATGATTTATTTCAGAGTTACAAAGTAACGAGCTCAGTAAGATGTTGACCCACCTCTAGCCTAGATGCAAGCTACTACACCGCGTGGCACAGACTGACATAGCTCCTGGATGGTCTCGTGCAGTATTTCTTGCCAAATTTGCTCCAATTGTCGGGTTAGTTCATCAACACTCCCTGGTAGATGTAGTCGCCTTTCCATCATATCCTAGACATGCTCGATGAGAGAGAGATCTGGCGATCTGGCTGGCCAAGGAAGTGTTTGACAAGCTATAAGACAGTTCATAGCAACACGTGCCATATAGGATCTGGTATTATCTTGCTGAAAAATAAGGCCAGGGTACTGCAAAAGGAACGGTAGCAAAACAGGTCTCAGAATGTCGTCAACGCACCGCTGTGCTGTGTCAACGATGAAGAAAGGGATCCGGCTATCAAGGAAAATGGAACCCCAGACCATAACTCCTGGTTAAGGGCCTGTGTGGCGTTCAGCAGTGAAAACAGGATCGGCACGCTTCTCTGGGAGTCTCCAGACACGTCTTCGACGATCGTCACGAAACAGGTAGAAGCAGGATTCGTCGCTAAAGACTATACGTTCCCAGTCAGCATCATTCCAACCTGATCGAGCCAAGTTGCACTGTAATCTGGTTCGACAGTGTGCAGGCGTGAGTGGTAGGTCTCGTAACAGTCGGTACGTGCGTACATTTCGCTGTATCAGCCGTCTGTGAATGCTCATGGTGGACACTCGTGAGCGGGTCGCACGTCTGATGGTTCATAGCGGTGAATCAAGCGCTGTGATCTGACAATCACTCTCTCCTCCCGTTCTGTTGTCGCCCCAGGTCGACCGCTACCATCATGACGCTGAAATCTGCCATTGTCCATCCATTCTTGCCACCATCTTCTAATCGCGGCATCGTTCCAACTCATATGACGCTGGATTCTCCGATTTGCCGAACCTGCCTCTTTCAATCCAATGATACGTCCTCTTTCAAACTCTGACAGTTGCTCACAATGAGCTCGAATCATGCGGCGAGGTATTTTTTCAGTTGTTGAAAGGTATCCTAAATCACAATTCAACAGAAAGTTTTAACAACGGTTCAAGAACAGCTCCTTGTATACATCTGCTAGATGCGCAGTTCCAATGCGCTGGAGATCTCACTATTCATTCATTGAATATCAAATTTTAATCATTTGTATATTTGGTCAAAACATTTATGCATACGAAATTTCAAAGCAATCAGATTATTCCTTCTTGGTGCGTCGATTTTTATGTTATAGAGTGTATGTAAGTAAGGGAGGTAAGGTTTTCGCTGCAAAAATTCGATAATGAGTTTTCAGTGAATAAACACGAATTAGGTCCCCCTGTTACGTTTTCCCCTACTTTATAATGTTCTGTGTGTATGTGTGTGACGATGTTCTTGTCTACGATAACTGTTATACATAACTTTCAAAAATTCCAGTTTTCCGCATTTAAGATTTCTACAAAGAGTTGATAAGTTTTGGGAGAAATTTGACAACCGGAGATGGTACTTTGCTTGAAGCCCATAATTTGTAATTGACAAACGGAAATGGTATTTTTTCTTGAAGCTCATGATGGCTTCTAATGAAAAACTATATTAAAATATAATAAACAATTTTTCAGTTTTAGTATTTAAGACTTTCATATCAATGGGAACAACATAGTAGATTTTGGCTAGAGCTGATTAAACGGAATCTCTGAAAAGGTTATGGCACTGATTAGAAATGGCACTGGTTAAAGAAGATTATTATAAGCAAATGCTGTTTCTATAACAGAAAGGTGAAATATCAAAATTTAAATGAAAAATTAAGGGGATATTGCAAATTTAAGTTAGAAATTATAGAAGAAAGATATAGACGCATTATAAACATGTTAGATGCCGTGCTCTTCTTTACGCTCGTCTGCTCGTTGACAAATATTTTTCAAGCCGAAACGGATAAATTGGTTCAATAAGCGCTTGTTCGTAAAGAACGTTTCATATTTTTGAAGAGTCTGAGTTAACAGAAGGAGCAAGCAGTAGCAAATTGAAAGCAATGAAGAGAAAAAATAAATGTACTTTGTCTAAAATAAAATCCCCGCATTTATTTTCGGTTTAATTTCATTTTGATTGGTTAATTTTAACTTCCTAAAACTGTTATTGGTGAAGCCTCATGTAAGTAGATGCGTCATTACCACTACGCAAGGATCGTATTATATGGATTAATTTTGAAATGATGCAATTTAGAGATATTTACTATAAGCACTTACTTTTTCCAAAGTGGGAAGTGTTAATAACCGAATTAAAACAGAGTTTTAGAAACCATTGGAAAATAAATTTAGATTTTGATTTACAACTTACATATACAAGGCGAATTTTTTAAAAGAGGTCCCATGGAACATACTTCAAAAGAATGAATAACTGGGCAAATACAGTAGAGTGCGACAAGAACTTACCTAGAAAAGATGTTGAAAGTGTCCTCCGTTGACCTCGAGGCAAGTGCATAGACGACCGCATTTCTGAAAATCATAGTCAAGGACATCCTATGGGATGGCCTGAACAGCTATGATAATGTTGTTCGGGAGTTATTCAAGCGTGCCAGGAATGTTGCTGTACACCTCTCCAATTAGAGAAATATAGTAGAGAGATCCCACAAGAAGAAATCGCAGGGTGATAAATCTGGACAACGAGGCAGCAAGTTTGTTTTGTGCCACGGCTGATGATGCGACCCTGTGGTAACACTGACTCAATGCGCCTGATCATTGATTGTGCTTTATGCCCTATGGCTCCATCCTGCTGCACGTAAGACTTCCTTCACTCATCCTGAGTCACTTGTTCAACAGTCACATTGACTACTCATGGAAAAGAACAAGGATGATGCGGCGTGACGACACGGTACACCAGGCACAAGTTTCTGAGCATGCAGTGGAATCTCCGGGAACATGTGTGAATTGTCACCTGAACAGTGCTTATGTTCTTGGAGTTTATATTGCTCAACTGCACTGAGCTGATCTGCATGCTGCCTGTCTCAAAGTAACTTTCTGTCTTTTCACTATCGACAGAATAGCTGGCCCACTGCTTTAGGTCTTCAGACTGTTGGAGCCCTTCGATGAAATTAAAAAATATAAATAATAAATAAGTAAAACTGTGACTTACTACTGTGTCCTCCAGGAATTGACTACGGAAGTGAGGAATACTGAAAAAAGAACCAGAGGATGAAAAGAAAGAGCATACTGGGGACACTGCTATGGAGACTAAGTGTATAATACTGGTGACCTCTTATCTTGAGAGCTAGAAAGTTGCTAATACTTGCAAGAAGGTACTGATATTGTGGTGTACAATGCGGTCATAGTTGTAATGCATACTAATAGTAATACAATTAAATTTTAAAAAAACCTTGAGACTATAGATGCTGCATTACCAAGAGCTTTGAAAATCTGTTAATATGTCAAGCACTTCTGCTAATTCAACAAATATTTTAGATGCTTCTTACTATTATGGTATCTGATAAGCGTAGAAAGATAATAAGGACAGGGTGTAAAGATGAGATATGCGCAAATATTAATATATTACAAATCATGATGCGAAAACAAATTACAAATTAGGTTAACAAACTGTGCATGAATATATGTTGCGTTTACGTTACGCAAACACTAATGGCAATTTATGCTAGGAAAATCGTAGACTCATATATTCATACTATGCACTGATATTACAAGTATAATAAATAAGTGCTAAGCTCAGAGAATTGCATTAACGTACGTGATGTCATGTAAGGTACTAAATAAATAAAATAAATGCAATAAAATAAAACTGCTTTACGGGACATACATTATTACAGACAAAACCTATTTATATATATTTATGGTACAGTGCTCTCTGGTAACGTAAAACATATATGTACGTATTAGTACTCAGTGCAAAAATTTAGTACAAATAAAACCAAGTAAGGGTAATCCTTAGTAAAAAATTGAATAATTAGACATAGATAATAAAATTTAATTGCGAGTAAATATTCAGAACAATACAAGCTGAATTAATTATGATAACAAACACCATTAAAGCAGATAAATATTATGCAGTGAAAGTACACAAAACACGACATTAAATAAAGTAATATATATATATGCAGGACGAGCTGCTGACGGCACGGTGTCGGAAGAAGGTAGCACAGAAGTCAACTCCATGCAATACTCTTAGCAACCTTAGTATAGTCTCTATTTAAATTACCGTTTACTTTTGGATTAAAATTACACAATCTTCTGCCTATGGTGCTCAACGTCTAGTAATTTTGACATTGTTTCATTCATTCACATCTGTGAGTGGTTTTCAGATATGAGTTCGGAAGGGGCACATTGATGCTACTCACGTGAGGCGCGTTAGCTGCGTTTTTCGCAATCACATCTACTGCTTCGTTTCCTTTAAGCTCAGTACGGGCTGAAACCCATTGCAGTTTGGACCTCAGATTTGCAGGAGTCGAAATTAATAGTTTCTGTATGACTTTGGGATATCTACTGCAGCCGCCCTTGATGACCTGCAAGCTAAACATTGAATCTGTGTGTATTACTTTGTACTTTGCTTTGCCAACAGTAAAGTCCAGCGGTTTTTAAGGCTGTACTTTCTGCCTGAAACACTGAATTATTGGGATGAACCTTCTTGGCCCAGGAATGTACTGTGAGGTCACTATCCATTGCACATCGGGCACTGCCGGTCCCCAAGCTCTCCTTTGGAGTCATCAGTATAGACAGCTCTCGATTGTAATGCAAGTGCAGGATTATTTCCTGCATTCCCTCTAGGTACGTTGTTGTCACTCTTTACTATATTTTACTATATTTATTCAATCACTCGTTCTTTTACACGTTCCGTGGGCCCCTTTTAAAAGACCCACACTGTATATGTAATCGCGTACTGCATATGTAGAATGTATTTGACGGTATTCACTCTGTATTTGACGGTAATTTTTAAATGTTTCGCATATTATTCTGTATCGATAATAATGAAAAATTCATTTTCCTATAAGCTTATTTAGTGAAATAATTCATCCATAAATCTTCAGATATATATTTCAAAATAATAAACCTTATACTATGACTGATTACGTATACAATGAATATATTCTTATAATACAAAATTGGAATTCATAATGTAAGCTTCATCCTAATATTGAAAATAACTAGGAATTAAATAAGAGCATTCTTATTTTCTAATTCTCTGTCTATTTCAAACTGAATGAGCATTTTCATTACACCGAACTAATATTTAATTCAGAAAATTATGTGATATAAATCTTCAACATACATAACACATGCAAAGCGGTAATTGAATAAAGTATGATTTATTTAAATATATTAAAAGGTAAGCAGAAACGAATCTTTCACATTAGTTGTATTTTATATCCACGTATTTGTTTCCTCAAGCAGAGTTTTAATTTGTTGTAAACTCGAAGGACGTTCGTCTTAAAGCCCGAATTTATTTGAAAGTTTAATGGAAACCATCGCATATATTTTCTTTAATGTTGCATTTATAACATTCGTGATTTATTTAAGTTAAATAATTGCCATCTTTTCAACTATTTTCGACTGTCAAACAATTACCGTATCATCGAACTAGTGCAGAACAGCAAAATTTGATTAATATGTAGTATGCTTAAAGCACGGCATATTAGAATTGAATCTGTAGACTAAAATTAAATATAAACAATTTCTTGATGCACAATATGTTGTTCATTAAAATTTGAGTTCTTTAAAGGTATATGTAAATCCACTTTCTCCTATTTAGACACACTAAAAATGTCAAGTTACTATCGAAGCTAAATATTTACTTCTAGTGGCAATGCAGATTACATAATTAGAAATCATCAAGAATATAGCAACAGTAACAGATCTTGGCAGTTACCGTACGGTCAATAAGCGACCGACGCCATTGCCTCTAAATCTCTGTGGCTTGCTAAAGGCTGTATAGGAGTGACTTTAAAGTGCCACGCAATGGCATCATAAATATGGCAATTCAACAGAATATTTAAACTAGGGTGCGGATAACCAGAAAGAACAAAGACACATATAACAAAATTACGTAATTTAATATATAACAAAAATTAAGGTTTGTGGCTATACTGGAACTAAATATTTACTTTTAACATGTTTGTTCCGTGATACAGTTCTTCATTTCTAACCAGCACGTGTCAACACTGCATAATTCGTTTTTATTAAAGTTTGCAATACTCTTCAGTTTTGATTTCAATTTGAGTTAATTCTTCAAATTGACCTCCGTATTTGTAACAGGTACAGGTAGAAGTTAGGCCAGCAGCTCTCTAATAGCATAGCTGATTGAAGTATTGTTGTACCTAGCTAACTGTTAACTTCCACCCCAGGTTGAATTCTGAGAAAGACACAGGAACGGTCCAAGGGTCCCCCAGCGCTTTCTCTGCCACTAACCTCTTGATAGAAAACTAGTTCACTGTATTTTGAAAGCTTCCTTGCTGCACAGTCGCCGTATGCTTATAAATCTCCCTGCCTTCGCCTGAATTCGCTTCCGGACCTTTCGGTATAGCATCATGCAAAATTTTACATTTTAGCTGCCAATGAATGAACGGTTGTCACTATAGCGCATCAGATCTGCGCAACTGGCAGGATATTTAAGAGGAGAAATTACGATTCCAGGTCATAAATTCTTCACGAATTTCATTCCGGGTACTCTGGTAGATAGTAACTATGCCTCGCATACAGGTACGCGAACGATATGCGCAGATGTCAGAATTTCAGAGAGGTCGTTTAGTTCGGCTCAAAGAAGTCGGTTGGTCTTATCGGCGAATAGCTCGACATTTGAGCAGGAGCGGTGCCACTATTAGACGATGCTGGCGGGAATCGGTGAACCATGATCGCACACAGCGTCAAGAATGAAGTGGTAGGCCTAAAGAAACGACAGAACGTGAAGACGGAGCAATCGTCAGAGCGGCACTCACAGCCCCAAATGCATCATTATCATCGATTGTACGTGCAACTAGTGCTTCAGTGACAGCAAGGACCATTCATTGATGGCTCACAGAAAGTGGGCTGTGGTCCCGGCGCCCCTTGCGCCGACAGCCATTGAACTCTGTACAATATCAAGACCGTTTGCAGTGGTGTCGGGCTCATTCGCACTGGAATGTCACTGACTGGAGTACAATAGTCTTCAGTGATGAGTCCTGCTTTGAACTGAGCCCCGATGACCAGCGAAGGCGAGTCTGGAGACGCCCCGGACAGTGGAGTGATACCAACCTGACTGTCTTCCGGCAGACAGGCCGACAACCAGAAGTGATGATCTTAGCTGCCATTTCATTTTATAGTAGGACCCCTTTGGTTGTCATCCGTTGCAACCTTACAGCACAGCGGTTCGTCGACGAAGTTCTAAGGCCCGTTGTGTTTTGCCTTCATGTTACGCCACCATGGGCTTACATTTCAGAAAGATAATGCCCGCCCCCAACACTGCACGTGTTTCTACTGCTTGCCGAACATTACCTTGGCCAGCAAGGTCGCCGGATCTCTCTCCTATTGAGCACGTTTGGAGCATTATGGGCAGGGCCCTCCAACCAGCTCGAGATGTTGACGATCTAACTCGCCAGTTGGACAGAATTTGGCACGATATCCCTCAGAAAGACATCTACAACGTCTGTCAATCGATGCCAAGCGAATAACTGCATGCATAAGGGCCAGAGGTGGACAAACGCGTTGCTGACTTTTCACTTTGTGAAGCTCTATCACTTCAATAAATCATCCAAATTTTCTCAAATTCTAATCATTTGTTTTTCTGTACATGTACATCACTTCTACCGATTTTCGTCCCATTCAGATAACTCGTTCTTGGTATGTCGTTTTTTTTATCTAAAAGTGTAGATTTATTAGGAAACAGGTTTTCTGATTTTCCAACATGGGCATCTTACCGCATGAAAATTTCCTGAATAAGTCATTGTATACCCTATTAAAAACATACTGATAATTAAATCATTTAAATGCAAAAAATCTTCCACGTGTGTAAAAGACGATTCACAGATGTATTAAAGTAGATAATTGCCTGAAAGCAAAAGAATCAAGAATGGAACAGTAACACGCTTTGCATTAACCCAGTGGCATACACAGGGTGTGGTAATCAGGGCATATGTTATGGGCTGCCCTTTTGCCGCATCCTGAAATAAAATCAAAAAGAGAGAAATATAATTTTAAGTATTTTATTGGTGGCGCAATTTAAATTCTTGCTACGGGCGCCATTTTATGTAGATATGTCAAAATTAAACTCTAATGATCACAATACATGTCAGAAAGTACGTTAGATTTAGTAACTTCATTTAGCTAATTTACATGTACCTTCTAAAATACGCAGCATTATTAAGTATATAGTACTAGTAAGTATATATATATATATAAATATATTTCTCTCTCTCTATATATAGTATATGAAATGTTTTTAAGCCACTGTAAAAATATACTTTAGATATTATTTACTTCCCTAAGATTTTGTTCCTGCTAAATTTTTTTATTGCAGTGATTTATAAGTGTATAAAATGCAGAATTTAAGAATTAACACATGCTTAAAATAAAGCACATCAATTAAAAATCTGGTAAATTCTTCTCATTAAGAAACGCAAATAGAATTTCTCCAGCATCTCGTAGCGAGCACTTTATCCGTTGCAAATAACAATAATTAATTAATCATAATAAAGAATAAAATATTGATCATCTTTACGAGTCTCATTTTTGAATAAGCTCGGTTGCCGAGAAAAATTGCATACATTTAATTTACGTTTCTATTACATAAAGTCCTTGACTAATGATAAGTGTTCTTCCAGCGATCCCGTCATAAATCGATTGTGTCGTAATTTTGGGACCTGCTTTACTCTTGGTATATTTGATAATGCTTTTATAAATTAGACATTTATTTAGCATAAAATGGATTAAGGGTTTAATAATATATAAACTTACATAAGTTTATACATTATTAAACCCATTTTAATAACATATAAATTTGTAAGCAATTTATTAGTGTTTCTATATATATGCACTACGCACATAGACATTTCATAAAATTAGCATATACTGTTCCTTTAAATTAGTTAACAACAATGAAAACATAAAAAGATAAAAATGTTATTACTATTATGATAATGATAAAATACGTGTAAATCCACTTTTATTTTTGTATCATCTGCTATATTTAACTGAATACAATTTCTTTAACTAATAATGATAGGTGATGTATGTTATGTATTTGAATATTTCATTGCAACCAAGATGTAGTTTCTTTAATCAGAAAAATTCGCTAATGTTGTGTGTTTAATACTTTTCTCCTTCATGAGTTTCGTTATAAGGTCTGACTTCTTGTTGAACTTTCGGAAACTTATCAGGGTTTTGATACATATTTTTCAGTAGTTAAAAGTTAACTTGATTCAATTTAGGAAATGTTTCATATAAGCGCTTTATAGTAAACTACGTTGACGGTTTCTCTTGTTTACCTTCCTGATTTTCCCGCTGGTATTCCGAAGATCGACAAAGTCTAAAGTCGACACTGCACAGTTCCAAAATGACATGAAATAACCACCGGTACAGGATCAATACCAGCATACGATTGAAATGATGAAAAGACATTTTGATAACGTCATAATAATGTATAAGAGGATTAACGCACATTTCTCATTTTCATGGAGTCCTTCATAGCGTTATGGCAGGCATATGGCCCACATTGCGTGGAGTCGAATTGCCATAGAATCGACGTCGTACAGAAAGACAGCTGCATGTTACATTCATTGCATAATGTAGACAAAGATTACAGTTAGTTACAAACAACAGATAATCAAGAGAGAAATAATTGATTAAATTATTATTTTTATGCGCCTGTATAGGATCGGCACCGAAATAAAACCGAAACTGACATAGAGTCCATAACATCTCGTATTCTTTGTTTTTCTAAACTGAGCTAGACGTTAGAAGCCATTTTATTGAATTATCCCTAATTAAGTCCTTATAGCCCTAATTTATCCTTACTAAGTCTTAAGGTAAGACAAAGTCCGCAGAAAGGTGTAAAGAACCCTTTAAAAACTCAATCACAGATGGCACCAAATCGTGGCACCAATGCCCACCAATGCGGCAAGCTGACTGATGGCACCAAATCGTGCGTGCAAAAGCCAACACTTTTTGTAAATGGAAATAAAAATGGTTTTAATTTACATCTAGCATAATTTCCTCCAAACGTAATCCTATATTTAAATATATTTAAAACCAGGGGCCGATACAGCAACTTTATGCATATAAGTTGGTTTAGAAATTCTGTACCAGAACAGTCCACATTCATCTATTTCAAATGTCTATTTCGACGAGTAATTATCATCTTTCTTTGAAATTTTCAGCTTAAATCGGAACGTCTCCTATTGTACTTACATAGCAACACCTCCTTTATACGTATATCATGTAAATTACATAGAAGTCGATGAAACCTACCTTTACTAGATTAAATGTTCACTTGCCGCATTTATCTTCTTCTCGATTTTTTAAATTATCAGATAGACTACTTTCTTTTATTTGAATCATTAATAAACTCAGCGAACATGGTTGTTAATTAGATCACCTATCCATGTAATTAGTACTTTCTCCCATTTCGTGAATGTGACCTTCTCTCTCCCTCCTGTCTGCTTTTATTTTTATCAACATTGTACCTTTCAAGCTTATAGCATTTTAATTGCCTCCTTTATTCTGGCATTATCTTTTATTGTCCATCAAGTGATTAAATGTGACAGTTTCTTTTTCGAGCTATTTGCCCGACATTCTTTCCATTTTGACAAATTTGCTGATGTCGGCTTTGAAATTTAAATTTTGAACTTTCCTCGTTATCTTTATTCATATAGAGGTTTCAGTGTGAATGCTGCGTTTACTAGCTATTACAGTGAAATATAAAAACTGCATCAAGTCGTGCGTATTCTTCCACAGTCGAGAAAATACTAATACATCATAACTGAAAAATATTAAAAGTAGGAGCGTCTTAATGGGATTTAGGTAACGGTTTTTTTTTTTGTCCCTGAGTTGTAAAACCTGCCTTTGCCTATATTTCCCCTTCTCATTGCTTGCTTGTTTCAGTAACAGTAGAATACTCTAGAAGTAAAATTACTGCATCACGTCTTTTTGCAGATATTTTATGTCTCTAGAGCGTTTTATTACTTGACCACAACAAGGAAGTAATGAAACATAAACAACATTGGCAAAGGTAACATACCGCATTTATAGATGCAGGGACGTTTTACGGTTACTCTACTTTCGGCGTACAAAAACAATGCTTGTACACTGTGCCCACAAAAGTCTTTACCTGGCCTTTATTTCCGCAACCGTAGGTCGGAGAAATATACTTCAAACACAAAAATGTTTTAAAAGACGCGAAGATTTATGCTTTCGTATTCTAAAGTATTAAAAAAATATAATAATTTCGAATAAATTACGAAATCTAATTTTCTATCCGTTTCCTGGATCTTTATAAAATTATATTAAATGAAGGGTTATATTTCTTGTAAAAATAAAACACAAAATACACTGCTCGACATTGAAAATGCAACACTAAGATGGCGTGGTCAAAATTTTATGCAAATTTTAGAGTAGACGCACGTCACTGAGTTTTGCGAATGATGTAAAATGCGCAGCTCTCCGACGCACGTAAAGATATAAGGGAAGGAACGTGCAGAATGGGCAATATTCGTGTCGTTATTTCTGCCAGACGAATTATCGAAGAAAGTGGGTTTTTGTCCCGGAGGATACGTGTAATACGAGAGAATGCCAGCCCGCCGTCAACGAAGGCACTTCCAGCAGATAGACGATTTTACGAGGGGTATGGTGATCGGACTGAGAAGGGCCGATTGGTCCTCACGTCAAATCGCAGCTGATACCAACATGGATGCGAGCACGGTGCATCGACTATGGTGAACATGGTTGGAACAAGGGAATATGGGAAGAAGGAGGGGTGCAGGTGCAGCCAGAGTGACGTCAGCACGCGTGGATCAGGGCACTATGACGACCCAATGATTCTTCAATAATGTACTGCGGCCGGTGGCAATCCCCTACCTAGAGAGGTAGTGCTCGTATCTGCCAATATGCTCTGCAAGGTATACAGATGCTTCCCTGGCCACCGTTTTCTCTTGACCTGTCACCAATCGAACATGTGTGGCATGTGATTAGACGCCGTTTGCAGACTCTGCCCCTGCCTCGTTCAGAAGACGAACTGTGGCAAATGGTTGAAAGGGAATAGAGAGCCATCCCTCAGGACACCATCCGCAGTCTTATTGACTCTATGCCTAGATGCGTTTCTTCGTGCATCGCTGTCCGCGGTGGTCCTACATCCTACTGAGCCGACGCCGTTCTCGCCTGTATTCTGACAATCATTTTGAAATAAAGATCACTTATTGCTGCTTGATGTCTCTGTCCTTTTTCCAAATTTCATCACTTTCTGACCACTCCTTCTTGGTGTTGCATTTTCAATGTCGAGCAGTGTATATGATTAGTGTACGACAACAAAAACAGAAGCTTATTTTCAAAATGTGCTATTTTCGAAGGTATTTCCAATTAGCACTGAGGGGCGGTTAATATTAAAATAATTCGAGGCTGATTTTACTGCCCCTTAAATGCCATACTGTTTGTGATTAACTTTTATTCCTAATTTATAATTTTGTTACGTCTGGTATGCGATAGAATTTTCAGATAAGTTGTGAATAAATTTTCAAATAAATTAAGCATAATTTTCTCATAAGCTATTAAAATTATCATGCGGCTGTCGTTCATTTGCATTTCGAGAAGAATTTATCACCTATATTCCTACGATAGACTGTTAAATTGCAAGACTTCAGTTTGATATTTAAACATAGTCCCAGGAAAGGAAATGTTACAACGGATGCTTTGTCAAGAATTAAACGAGATGCTGAGGGGAAAAAATGAAATGTGTATTATTAATTTAAAAAATTTTATATTCGCAAAAAACATTTATCTCAGAACTGCAAATAGGATAGGAATATAAAAATATTTATGCATATTTCAAAGATCCCGACCACTTTGAATACCGTGACATGGCAGGTATTAGAGCTTCAAATTATGATATCATTGGCAACCTATTTTTTACTGCAAAGTAACAAATCATAATAATGTATCAAGATCGGATATACAGAGAATTTAAGATTAAATACAACAAACTTAACTTAGCAAAATGTTCATTGTGTAGCAAGTTAAATACTAAAGGCTTATATAGGTAATTCACTCAGATATTCAGTAATAAATGTATTGATTAAGATCACTTTTATATTTTTTTTCTCATAGCATTTGTTCACTCAGATATACGACAAATATGTTAAACACAATTTGCTAATTTTTACGTTTGTTAGTTCCTTGTTAAGTAAAACAACGCACATCATTGCCTTTGTACCTGACTCCATGAAAATGTTATTTTATTATATCTCTGAATTCTTCATGTGAAGCCAAAGCGTTTTTTTTTTCTATTTAAGGTTTCAAAACACAATTTACAAATTTGAATTTGTTTCCTACGGTTTTCATTTACAGAGGTCTCTTAATAAAGCTCTTGATGCTGCTGTCATAAAACTTAGATTCCCATAAACTTTATAGTTGGAAGTTTCTATCTAGGGTAAATATTTAAGGAAATTAAACCACCTTTTCAAGCAATTTGAATAAGCTAAAATCTTCAAAACCAAACTATGGTATGTTCATAATCGAGCAAATTTTAATTGATGGATAAGCCTATCGGGTCCATTGTGAAAGTTAATGGATGATCTGAGACCATTTGGCTCCGACAGACTAATCGAAGATTTCGGTTACAAGCCTGCATAACCGCCATTGTTATAAAAGCTTGTTAGAGATAGACAGATACTCTATATTCTCTGAAGAAAAATGGAGCTATAATTACTTTGCCATATTCTCGATATAAAGTGATCGCCTATGAAGTAGCAAATGCAACCATAAATGTGCTAACCTCACTGCATAAGTAAAATGATATTTTATTTACCATAAATTCTATTCCTATAACATTCAATAACAGATAACATATAAGTGACTCCTACTAGCTGCCTCTTTTGTGCAATAACAGTCTTTCATATTCTTTTACTTCTCCTGTTCGTATAGAAGTTATATAAATAGCAGAAGCGATTTCGAAGACATTTTTGTCAATATTTAGTCCTTGGTATTGAAAGTGCATGCATGTGATTCTTTTTATAGATCCCAGTAGTATTAAGGTAATATTGTTCTCACTTAAATGACATTTGTATTCGAATTTCTGCATTTTAACACTATTGTTTGTAATTTTAGGTTTCCGTGCTAACAGAAAAACACTCCGTCTTAGAATTGTACCAAAATATTCGCATATTGGCATTAAGTGCAAAACGCAAATCTGAAGAGTTCAATAGTACATCAGATCCTATTAATATTTCCTTACAAAAGTGATACGGTAAATTTTGAGCCTCTCTTGCATCACAAAAATGAATATCTTAGAAATAAAGTAGCTGACATTTTTCTTATAGAAATAGTTGCATAGCCGTAAATGGTTTTAAATATTAAATATATTATAAATACTCAGTCGTGAGATTGTAATAAAATTGTAAAAACAGATTTAAAATAACCATATTAATCAACTATGTATAGATGTTCTATTTAATAGAAATTCTTACGAAACTTTTTTTTTCTGAAGGAAATATAGTCTTGAACCAAGGACTGTTATTATTGTGTCATATTTCAAGCTTCCTTTCAGCCAGATTCTATAATAGAAACATATTCTATTACTAATGTAAGAAACAAATAGTAATTATGCATAACTGTAATCCGAAAATGATTTGATAAATGAAAATAGAAATAAGACTGTTTATTTTAATTATTTTTAATAGATTAAACATTATAGGTTGCACTAAGAATTTCCATTTGCTTTGGGAAAGAGATATATCAATGCTTTAACGAAGTCAATCTTTTATTTTAGTTTATTGCTGGGGATTCTAATATGTTTCTAAATTAAAGTTTTTCTTTGCACTCATTTCGCATTTTAAAGGCCTATCAGCGGCTGAGCGGTAAAATCGCTGAACACCAGTAGTTCGGTCCTGGGTTCAAATCTCTGCGAACGGGGTAGCTTCATGGGCACTTTCGTGGCTTTTCCTATGTGTAACCTGCATTCAAGAGAGTTTCCCTTAGAGAGTACTCCACGAAGTCATTCTTCCCCTTCGGTAGATAGCCCTCGTGTGTTTTGCCGTAATCAAATAAACCAAATCAAAGCAGTCTTAAAGGTACAGCGTATTTAATTTAACTAACGGCCATCATATTTTACAATTTAAATAAAGTTTACAATATGCATGTACGATTCCAAATTTAGTTATTTCGAAGATTTAAAGATGCATTTCCGTTTCCAATAAAGTCAAGATCAACTAAGAAAAAAAGCATATTTTAAGCATTATATGTTTCATTGCTGAATTATACAATGAAGTAACGCAAATATCTTTGGAAGCTCAATATTTTAGCAATTATTTTTTGGAAATTTCTGAGATCCTTTTGATTGTCTTTTGATTTCTTTTCAGATTAATGCTTAAAAACTTTCATTCTGCGTTCATAATGGTTGGGAGAGTTTATCTATAAACATTGAGGTAATCCGCTATTATTGAAATATCACACTTTCATTTTACTTTATTTTTATTTATTTAATGTTATTGATTGCATTTTTGTAGACTTTTCTAGAAATACAGGAAAAAAAAGAGTAAGAAATAAATTGTGAAGCTAATAAGTGAATTTTTCCCAAAACACTCGATAAGCTTCCTGTGGTTCTAGGTGTTGAAAATTTCCAACAAATTTGAATTTTATACACTTTCTGTCCATTCAGCTTTCGTTTTAACATGTAGTCGTTTTGCTGCAAAATTTGTCTTCACAATTAATTTTACCAATAAAATTATCTTTTTTTATGTTTACTGTCAAAATTTGGAGGAACATTACAAAATTATTAAAATTATGTATTAATCAGAACTCTGATTTTTTCAAGAAAGCTATAGAAAGCGTCAAATTAGTAGATTCAAATAAGAAAGTTAACAGTTTTGACAGTTTCAAGAAAGCTATAGAAGGGGACAAGCTAGTAGACTCAAATAAGAAAGTTAACAGTTTTTGCAAAAGTCATTAATTATACAAATGGGCATTCCTCTCACTAGCACTGTTTTCTTTCTTTACTTATAATTGCTGGACGCTTCCCATTTCAGCATTCGTCAAGAATTATTGACAAATCCTTCAGCTCTTTAGCCGTCTAATCTTCGGTAACTTTGTCCAGGGCTAAAGCGGCAGATAAAGAAGACAGAATTAAGAAAGGTTAGGTTAGGTTAGGTTATTCAATTATGGCAAAGCACACGAGGGCTATCTGCCTAAGGGGAGGGATGCCTTCGTGGAGGACGTTTTAAGGGAAACTGGCTCGTATACACGTTACACATGGGGAAAAACACGAAAACGCCCATGCAGCTAGCGCGTTCGCGGGATTCGAACCTCGGACCGAACTACGAGCGTTCAGCGTCTTTACAGCTCGGCCGCTGGTGGGCTCCGGAATTAAGAAAGAAAGGAGAAGAAAGAAAACAGAATAATGACACATAAGTAAACAGAATTAGAATGTAAGAAAATTTAGTAACAAACAAGAAGAAAATAGAATAATGAGACATAAAAGTATCAGTGGTTACATGGGACTCAAATGTTTCAGGCTTAACAGTTAGGCTCAGCTAAACACCCCATTGTTTAGGGCTGCTTTTTGACATTTGTTCAAGTTGTCAGTGTGACTGAAAAAATGTGAAAGTTTGTAAATTCTCCTGATTTTGTGAGAAAATACAGTGTAATATTTACAGTGAATTATAAATAATTACTGTATCCCTTGAACTTGAACTGGACTACCGGAACTTTGCTGTTTTCTTTGTAAATGGAACGTTATGGACATAAATCTTCATTACACCTGGAAACATGGTTAAAAGGACTTCTCATAAGCCGTAAAATGCACAGTGTTTATGGATATTGAAACAATATAGCTGAAACTCCTCACGTTAGATTTTAAGTTAGGAGTTTCGAAGCAATGAATTCACACGTTTGAGAATGCACCCACTCCTGATCTCACAAAAGATCCGTTTATTAGGCCAAATCACAACATACCTTTCTCAAATCACTTAGCTGATTTCCTTCTTCGAAGCGCATGCAAGTTTATGTATTAACTTTATATCACAAAAGAGTCTTTGCGTGGTAGGAAGCCTCTAATTACATATTTAAATTCATCAGCATGGATAATGTTAATTAACGTATTTCGATGCATCTAACAAAAAATTAAGGATTCCCCTGCAGGACTCTTCCAGAGCACCTTCAGAATGAGGATCGTTTTATGTGTGAGACTCTCTTAAATTCCGGCCACGACAATATTTAAAAAGATAAGTATTATATGGAATACTTTTTAAATATCGCACTAGTAGCTAACTTTCAGATATTTATCATGAAATTAAAAATAACTCAAATATTTGTACGCTTAAAATTTAACACGATCCCAGTGTGAGAAAAACTTGCTAATAACTTTGTGAATAATAGATTAAACTGATTAACATCTTAATTTTTTTGAATTACAGGAAAATACTAGAAAATTTTGAAGTCTCAGCAAAAATATGAAACATTGCTCTCGTTTTGTCGTTAATATTCAGTTTATAAACAGAAAATCCAACCCCTTTACCATATGTTGCCATTTTCCTCTATATTTCTCAACTACTTCCTAATTTTAGAATGACATCGTTTTAATCATTTCTGAGATCAAGCTTTTAAAATATTTTAAAATGCATTTTCTGTAGAGTTATTAACAGTAAGAACTAATTAAATCAAAAAGAAATAATGTTAATGAATTATGTAACAATTAAATTTCTGGAGAACATCTAATACACTCTATAATTTTTTTTATGAGAAGCACCGAAAAAAATCAAATTATAGGATTTTCTGAAACACGTCGCATTTCCTTTTTTTTTTTTGCCCTTCCATCATTTAAATTCAGAATTTCTCACGAGAATGAGATTTTTCATTAAATATATATAAAGGAAATGATAAATGAAATTTAATGTTGCAGACAATTTGGCTAGAATTTCGTCCGACTTTTCTGGCCGTAATATTATAAAATGTTATTTGTTTGTCTTCTAATATCACTCAATAAAATTATAAAGATTTATTTTCTTACTTTTAGGAATTCTAATAAACATTTTAGTTAGTCTTTCGCCTTCGTTTAAGTACATATCGAAGCGTAGCAATAGCAATAATGATGATATTGATGATGAGATCGATAAAAAAAGAAAAATCAAAGTGGAAATCATGCTTTAACTCGATTTGAGCTTTCTGTGACTTATTGCACAGGCTGCTCTGAATTACTTTAGATACTCCTTGCGTTACTACCTTGTAAGTTTTAATGTAAGTGATTGTTTCTTTAATCTGTTGAAATAACTGAAACGTGATAAATGGGATTTTAGTTTTTATATTTAATTTGGGTTGCATTTGGGTACAAGCTCACTTCAGTAATCGTTTACTCCATTATTAAAATATGTTCTGTGTTTGTAAATAATTAATGATAATTGGCTTTGTTGTTCAGAAATAACATACATAAACATTAACAGTGTATATATTTGACATAACTGTTTTCCATAAATTAATAATTGTACTCGTTTATGTGAACATAGCAAATGCTTTAAGCTTTTAATTTTTCACTTTTGCTTTATTGTACACAAAGAAGGGAATTACTGTCAGTTACGTTGTACTACTCTTCTTGTTGTGACTTTCCTCACTTGTCTAGCGTAAAATTATTGGTAGGTGAAGCAAAATTAACCGATAAATTTAGTAATAAATTACAAACTTATTAGACTTTGATAACTACAACTATCAGGACTACTGTTTCTTCTAGTTGATTTTGCAAACATAGCTGGAGTCCTGAGTAGGAACAGGGAGCTTACTAAAAGCTATGTTCGTGCGTGTGTAGAAGATATAACGAAGATAAGAAGAGTTAAAATTCCCCTTTATTTGCTTATCGATTTTACAAACGTTCCCGCACATCGGGATACAAAGACCAACCACTTGTGACCTGAACGTAAAAGAACATAAGACTACTAACTAACTAAAATTTAAATAAGCGCTAACTTTTAATATGTTACACAGATGGCTAGCATCAAAACTGGCCTTTTACATTACTACGTCTGAAATACGCAAACTGAGGAAAACTACAATACGTCTTCAACTTTCAAGAGGGTTAAACGTTTGGCCTTAAAGGCGGACAGTAACTGATGGCAAGCTCGCGTGAAGACTCGTAGCAGGAAGGCCCTCTCTCCTTCTACTCTGCACTTAACAAAAAGCCACAACTTAAATACTTAAGCGTTAGCAAATACAATTTGCATAAACATATTCACGCGCTAATTTTGTCAGGAAGTGGAAAATAAGAGATGATAGTAAAGTTTTAAAATAAAATAAACGTTAGTGAACTTAAAATCCTTGCACAACAATGTAGGAAATTTAAGAAACAGAATCTGCAATCATAGCACTTGATGTTGCTCCAGCATCAGCAAAAAAATAAGGAAATGCAAAGATAATTCGGAGTTATATCGTAGAGCTAGTTATGACACTATACTTTTGCTCTTTAGATCAATTTATTTTTACGCACTTTATAGTAGAATCATTCTAAACATTGGAAAGCACTGTAATAAAATTTAGCAAATTTTGGGTGATTAATTACTTGAGAATTGGCAGTGAATGAATAAAAAAATGAAATAGTATGTTTTTACCCACTTCAAAAACAACGAAAAGAAGGTGGCAAGGAAAGAATCAAAGTTACTCAAGTGTAAAAACAAGCAGCTCTTGTTTTATAAATGTGGAGAGATTTTAAGCATGAAAATTAAAAGAAGCAGCATTTTCTTTATTTTTTAATTTGCTTTCTGCAAAACGAACTTTTAAATTTATTTTATACATAAGAAACTTAGTTAGTCACAAAACTAGAGGATATTCAGTGAAATTTTGCAATGCTACATCATTTTGCATACTTGTGACTCAGTTTTGAACTGTAAGCTAAGTAAATAATTTGATCGTTTTACAAGAACAAACGCTATTACTCCTTAAACTACTAGTCTCCGACAAGAATATCGCATCCGGAAATTGAGCTTCCATAGCAGAAAAATCAATTCGCGAAGCTTCTCGATCTCCTTCTGATAATAATGTGAATAGTTTACAATTTTTCGCTAGCCTAGTTCTCAACACAATTTCTGTGCAATCTCATTACAGCTTCAGGAAGGAATTCATAACGTATAGGAAGTGACCTTATTCTAAATTGGTTTGGATTTGAATATTTTAAAAAACGTTGATGAAATATGCTAAGTATCAAAGTCAATAAGGATTGCAGAGACGATTTCAAAATAAAAACATCAATGAGTTGATTAACATGTTCTATTCAAATAATGTACATATATTTCTCGTCTGCATTTGAGTATTCTACGCGTGCTTCGGCGAACTGGAAGAGCAACGGCCATCAGTGGTATTATTTATAATATTAAAAGCACTTGTATAATATATAAGTTGCTTTTAGTGAATATTTTGAGTTACTGTATTTATGCTAAAAAGGCAGCCATACGTATGTAATTTTGTTATGCTGAAAATGTTCAGAAAAATACGTCAATTTACACATATGCTAGATTTAACTGCACATTTGGTACTTAACTTCATACAAAAGGGAATCATTGTTTTAATACACAAATTGAAAATAAATTTAATTTATAAATGAATTTAAAACTTCTGTCTTTATTTAAAGTTGGTCATGTTGTCAGGACTGAGTGTTCTGTGCGTAGATTCGGCAAACATTTTGAAGTAACTCCTTAAAGTCCTGATCTGGAACAGGGAGCTAAAATCAGCTATGTTCTGGTGTAGATACTGTTCTGAAGAATAACTGCACTTGAAAGGGATTTAGAATCCTCTTTTATTAAATCAATATTATTTACACACTTCCCAACTCGGGAGGGATACAGAAAGTAAAAGACCACACTTGGGCCTAACTTAACAATCAGATAAATTTATACTAAAACTAAATAGAAATTTAATTAAACTTTGCTCACAGAGCTAATTCGCGGAGTTGGCCTCTAACTAACTGGTGCGTAGCAAGAAATACTAATACTAGCGCACTTCAATTTATTTCAATAAGCAATCACGTAGTAAGCACTATGGCTTAGAAATTATCTGCTAGCTGGTCAGGCGAACGTCGAACAGAATGACCGTGATCTGAGACCAAAAGCTCTCTCACACTGAGAGGTTTCTACCTCTGGTTTAAATAGTACTTGGCTCTACTTCAAATTAGCATAAGCTGAAAACGCGCGCTTCTTCTGACGGGAAGTTGAAACTGAGAAGAGATAGAAAGATTTAAATTAAAATAAAACTTTGTTAGTTTAACTAAAACCTTACAATGTTATCAAAATATTAGCACCAGAGGTGCTATTAGTCTCGAATCTCACTTTTGTGTCCAAATTACTTTTCAAATTGTTGCCACCAAATGTTACTGCCATGTATTATTAACAAAAATTAAATCATGAAGAATCTGTATGTATTTTTCTAGCATTGTGAGAAAACGACAGCACCTAAAGCCACCCAAATTTCAATACACCTAGTCCTTCACCGGAACATGTGTTTGTGAGCCCGAATATGAGAGCCCAAAATTTGAATTTCGAAATATGTTTTTAAATATTTCATATTTTGTCCAATTTTATATCAACAAATTCAGTGATTTGAAAGCGAGAAATGACAGCACTGTTCGAAATAAAACATTTTTATATGCAGTTTGCAAACTATTGCCATCGGCAAATGTAAAATTCTAATTTAAATTTGAATTAAATGAAAACTGAACTGCTATTTATGATCAAAATTGAAAAATTTATTTCCGATTTAAATCGCTATAGAAATTTTATATCTAATATGATTTTACTTAAAGTTACTAGACAAAATGTTTCAACCAATACAACCAAATGGCAGGTAATTAAGTTACAAGCCTTTTAAAGCATGAAACAGTAAAATCTTAGTAAAATTCACTGTGATAATGTAACTAAAGGTGAAAATATTTGCCTAGATCGGATTATTAAATTAAGGTAAAATATGTTTTGAACTGAGCAGAATAACAGGAGGGTTTTTCTTGAGAAGCTGGTATATATGGACTTAAGTTTAACATGTTCTGTTCATCTAAACAGCCGCAAAAGTATTTTGTCTTTAATTTTTAAAAGTTAATAACATAATAACTTATATAATTTGTAATATAAAGAATTCGTTTCGTAATCTAGCTAAAATGCGTAGAAAATAGTATAAAAGGAGAAATGTGTTATCTCAAGGAAAAGGAAGTTGCAATTTAATTTCTTAGAATTAAGCCTAACAAATGAAAGTTGAGTAAAATTAATAATCAAGCGAAAAGCATAAATCGATGAAAATCAAATTAAAACTGATTCTTTAACCAAATGGGAACAAAAACAATTTATTATTTACGGCATTACTTGGTATTCTTTATTGAGAAGTGCAAAATTGTTGTAAAGTTGTGACGCTTATAAAATGAACCGTTCAAGCGTGAGGAAATATGATAAGTGCCGTATGCACGAATAAGTAAAGAACATCGTGACGATTATAATCCTAGAGAAACAAAATTATTTGTTGTTAACAATAGGTACACAAGGAGGAGAAATCATTATATTGTAGCATTACTATAAATCAGCGATTCTCAACCGGTGGTACGCAATAGAAAAATAGGTGCTACGCAAAGAAACAAAATAACTTTAACTATTAAATTAAAAAAATCTCGTGAAGAAAAAGGACAATTGATGGAAATTTGTGATTGAACTCAAACTAAACACACTTGTTAATTTTAGGCTGAACTGAAAAAAAGAATATATAGGCATTTCAAATAAAACTGTTAAATTTTTATTCCCTTTTTTCACAACCTATTTGGGTGAACAAGGATTTTCTTCCATATTATACACTCACGTTTGTGAAAATTGCAACACCAAGAAGGAATCGTCATAATTGAATGCAATTTAATACACAGTTGAGTGGTAGTGGTACAAATAAATGATTAAATGTTCAAAGCAAACAAACAAGAATAAGAGATCAGAATCAGTATTTTGTGTGGCCACCACGCGCCGCAACAAGTGCTGCTACCCGACGTGGCATGGAGTCAAACAAAGTTTGAATGTCTGACTGAGGAAGAGCATTCCATATCGTTTGTACGCGTACCCAAAGTTCGTCTGCAGACGCAACAGGACGAGGATCACGAGCAAGACGCCGACCAATGACATCCCACACATGTTCAATTGGCGACATATCCGGGGAACACGCAGGCCAAGGAAGAAGCTGTACCTGCTGCGCTGCAAAGAAGGATTTAACAATCCGAGCAGTATGAGGGCGGGCATTGTCCTGTTGAAATACAGCGCCTGGCAAGCTTTGAAGGAAGGGAACAGCTTCGGGCTGTAGAACTTCACGGATATACCGGTTGCTGTTCAGATTGCCCACAATTCGTAGCAATTGAGATCGTCTATGATATGCTATGGCGCCCCAGACCATAACTCCGGGTGTTCGTCCACTGTGGCGTTCGATAATGCACTCCGGAAGGTGGCGTTCACCGGCATAGCGTCTGACACGAATGCGGCCATCATGGTACCACAAATTAAAGCGGGATTCGTCAGAAAACACGACATGCTGCCAATCAGCACGCCAGTCTCTATGCTGATTGGCCCATTGTAGCCGCAGGCGGCGATGGTCGTGCGTTAGGGGGATCCTGTATAAAGGAGTCCGTGCGCGCAGTCCACACTGCAGCAGACGTCTACGAATTGATGAAGCACACAATGAAACACCTGTAGCTATTGACCACAGTGCTGCCAATTGTCTAGAGGAAGCTGTACGGTCCGTCCGCGCCATGCGGACCAGGTGTCTATCATCGCGAGCTGACGTCACATTTCGGGGTCCACTCCCGGATTTCCGAGTTGTCCGACACTCGTCCGTCCACTGCTTCCAAACGCGCATCACTGTGCTGCTGTTACGCTGCACACGAGAGGCTACTGCACGATACGACAATCCAGCTTCACGAAGGCCGATGATTCTCCCTCGTTCAAACTCTGTAAGTTGTTCAAATCTCGCTCTCTTTCGTCGACGAGGCATAAGTACAGATTGAGTTAACGTTTACCACTAGCAGATAACCACCGATAACCATACACGCCTCGCTACAGCCGTCTATTTATTCGGATCCATCAGCCGTTCAGAGGGCGCTGCTCAGCATACGCATGCGCTACGGATTTGCAATTCTAATCATTTGCATATCATGCGCTACTTTGCATTTCCTGAAAATTTCAGCTCACTCGCGTAAGTCCTTCATGGTGTTGCAATTTTCACAAACGTGAGTGTATTTGAAAGACAAATACAGAACAAAATTTAAAGTATATCATAATTTACGGTTAAAGCTAAGTGAAATATGACCAGACATAAAGAAATGGATCTCTTTTTAAACAGGCCCAAATTTCACAATAAATTTTAGAATTAAAGTATTTTAACTTAAATCTTGATAATTAAAATGGTAACCAATTTTTAATCTAATATTTTTTATGTGTGCATATTTAATACAAATAGCGAACAGGTTATGCAAATGGCAAAATATATTTTTTTAACATTTCTGTGGAGAAACCGAAAATTAATCATTGTAAAATGTAGTGGTGGTACTAGAGTTTTTAAATTTTTGTTTAGATGTTTCGCGTTAGTCAAAAGGTTGAGAACCGCTCCTATAAATGATGTCCAACGATCATCCGATGAGGTATAGTAAATTGTAGTTTTGGTTGTGGCCTGAGGAATAGTATGCCAGTTATGGATTAAGCTGATCGCTAGGTTGCCGACTAGTGTACCATATCAAATTTCAAATTAATTCAATCAAGCAAAAACCGGGTTATTTTTTTATCATCGGACCCTGTCAGTATTACGAATGAGTCTGCAGGAAACTGCTTTGCCTTGCTGTCTATCTTGTCTGCTTTCTTGCCTTGTCTTATTGTCTTCTTGTAAAATGCCTTGAAATTGCACTCTAGGATATAAGAACAGTAATGGATTAGTATGTAAAATTAAAAGTACTTCGGCTTCAAAGTACCATCCTGTATTGAGCTGCTGTATGGTGCAACAGAGGCCTGTAAAATGTTTTTTGCAATAATTTGCTCGGTCCCAGATATTTGAAGATATTTGAATTTCCCAGATATTTGAATACCCAGATATTTGAAGAAACTTGCGGTATTCCACAGTAAAAGTAGATTCCAAGGGTTGAATGGCCTGTCTCTAGAAGCATGCTTATGAGCTAGTGGCGTTCATTAGGGAATGTGACACCTAACGGAAGGCAAAAGTATTCAGTGTTGGATACAATCTTGTACTGTTTGCTTGCGTAAAAGCAAACATTACTGTAGGGTGGGCCCTCTGTGCTTGCTGGTCACTGTTAGATGAGGAAATTGCATCCTAAAATTCAATGAGCATTGGAGAATAATCTCTTAAACTGCCTTTTCCAGCCGGTTATCGGTTGTCTGAAACTTGCTTCGTTGCTCTTATTGTACAAAATTACGATGTAGAGGCAACTTTACAGTTTTCAGTAGCTGATGCCAATACAATCAGCTGATTATAATTAATTGCTTTGGTGTTCGTGTTTTCCTCATGGATTTGATTTTTGGTTATCGGCTTCAACTTTTTTATTGTACCTGCTTTAAATGAAGTTTCATCCAAATAAAATAATTAAGATCTCGAGAGTAATGTTTTTCGTCAAAGAGTGTAATTACACTGCTGGCCACCCAAATTGCAAAACCAAGGAAGACAAGAGATATAACAACAAAACTTGTTTAGTAGATAACATGTTGACCAAGTATCAAATCATTAAATTTATAGACTTCTGTGAAGTGTGGTTCCTTCCAGAATCAGTAGCCGGAGTAGCCGCCATTGTTGGAGATCACCGCTGCCATACGCCTCCGCATTGATTCAAAGAGACTTTGGATGTGTTCTTGGGGTACATCAGACCAAGCAGCTTCCACACGTTGCCAAAGTTGATCTGGTGTGGCAGCTTTGGATGTAATCTGGGTCGATTTTTCAGCAACCATGGATCACATGTTTCCTATCGGCGAAAGATTCGGATAGCGAGCCGGCCAGGGAAGAAATTCAATCTGGCGATTGACGAAGAACCCTTGGGCAATGCGTGCCACGTGTGGTCGCGCATTATCCTGTTGAAATAGGACTGTCAGGAAGCCCTGAAGGTAAGGAAGGACAACTGGCTCCAACACATCGGAGATGTAGCGCTGGCTGTTTAAAGTACCGGCAATACATTCTAGAGGAGTGCGAGAGTGACATCCAATACCGCCCCATACCGTAATACCCGGTGCAGGACCAGTGTGGCGGTGCATAACGCAGCTGTTCAACATCCTCTCTCCAGGGTGTCTCCAGACTCCAATCCGACCATCGTGGTGTTGCAGACAGAAGCGTGACTCGTCAGTAAAGACAATTTCAGTCCATTTCAGTCTGCCGTCCACATCCTTCTTTCATCTCACGATTGGCGGCGGAGACGTCTGTGGTTCTACGTCAAGAGTACACGAAGCAATGGACGTCTTGCGGACAGACCACTCTGCTCTAAATGGCGTCGAATGGTACGCTCAGACACTGGATGATGCGTTACAGACTGAATGTGCTGTGTGCTGTGCTATGGTTCGTGATGTGACTGAGGGATCCGTCACTGCCATGCGCACAATGTTTCTGTCATCACGTGAAGTGGTGCACTGAGGTGGATGCGATCGAACATGTCGGTCCGTCGTATCCTCCTGCATCCAAAGGTCACATATCCGCATTACAGTTGTTTGGTTTCTTCCGACATGACTACCGATTTCCCTGAAAGGTAACCCACATTCTCGGTAGGCCACTATCCTTCCTCTGTCGAACTCGGATACTTGATCAAACGATGATCGCTGTTTACTACCAGGCATAATTGATTGTTTGATGCGCTCGATGTGCGTCTGCGCTGAAATTCTAATCATTTGCATATCTCACCTCCGCTAATGCATGTTGTAAACTTTATGTTATTTGCATGCTTCCTTCAGGAAGTTGCATTTACGGTGGCCAGCAGTGTAGTTTTATTTAAGTTACAAATACCTTTCGCTTCCAATGTCATTTCACACCGAGTTTAGAAATTTACCATTTTTATCTGACAATTCATTTACCATAGTTATCTGACAACTCATTTACCATAGTATCCGACAGAAATTTTCTATAGATATCTGATAGTCTATTTTTTGTAGCTAGATGGAGCCATAATTGTTGGGAGATAAAATATTTTTTCCCATGAGGAATGGCGCAACAGCTTTCTAGTTTGAAAAGATGCGTTATTGTCCAACGTGTAGTGAAAAATAATAACACTGCATTTAGTTGTTTAAAAATAATACTGAAATCAGGATTTCTTCAAACCACAGTTCAACACATCAGCTTCGTATTTTACCATCAAACAATTAGCAATAATATTTCCTGTTATCAAATTGTAAAACTAAACAAGATTAAAATTTAAAAAAAAACGATTTATGAATCTTAAAATCTCTGGTGCATGCTTCAGAGCATATCTTATCGTTAACAGCGAAACTGCACGAAACAGAAATTATCGGCGCAGTGAAAAGAGCATTAGTGTCTGATATAAAGCTTCAGAGCTTTAATTAAAATTAGAAACAAAATATATATATTTTGACGACTACTATTTATGTGTTTCTACTATATTTTATCATAACTGTCAGATTTTAGTACAAATCATAGTCTACACCAGGGGTCCCCAATCTTTTTGTCTCTAAGAGCACACATTCTAGAATATCCGTTGGACGGCTGGAACCATTCAAGGTGAATTTATATTTGGATAGAGTTAATAATACATGGCTTTGTGGTGGTATCTGTGTTGGGCGCAATTTCTATTTAAAAAAAAATGAGAGAACTTTCACATCGAATTTTATTGAAAATTAAACTTATTGTGATCACATAGTGGCGGGCATACGTTAAATGATCCGCAGGCCCCGTGGTACCCGTAGGCATAGTGTTGGGAACCCGTAGTCTACACATTTACAATCGGCATACTGTGCTATTTGCTGATACTAATGCTTTGCTGTAGTAATGATATAAATTACATTTGGTTAAAAGTGTTCTTAAAATGCATATGTTAATTTACTGTTTAAATGATTTACTTTTTAAATTTGCTGCAAAAAGTACTTTTATCACATAGAAATTAAATGAAATATCGTAGGATTCATCTACTAGCAGAAGCTTGCCCTCGTGTCTCTTATCGTTATTAATGAAGATTAAAAACTGTTAGATGAAAATAATAGCATCCTTCCAAGGCTACTAGAAACTTAGAAATTTAATAAATAACACTTCTTATTAATCTTTTTCAAGCTTTCAGCTTTTTCAGTTTAAAAGATGTAAAAACTTCCACTTAATAACTAATATTAATATTTGAAATGTTATGACCGTATTTAATGACTTCATCAAAACATCCTCGCTAAATGATTTTGAATGAAAGGTTAAGAGTTAAACTTATTAAATTCTATTAAAATGTGCGAGTGGTAAATGTCAGATTCTTCGTTATTGACATTTTCAAACATACTTTAAATTTAAATTCTTTGTCGACGAGCTTACGTATATAAATATTTAAACATCTTCGTGTTGTTTGAATTATAAACGCTAATTTTTTTGGAATATATTTAAAGCATATTTTTTTTAATTCTGAGGAATCTTTTTACAAGCTGCGAGGCATAATTTACTTTATTTCAATGTAGATGAAAAAAATGGGAAATTTCTTAGATTCAATTAAGATTTTAATATGTAGAAAGGGAAACGAGCAGCAGTATAAATCTCTAAAGAAACAAATGATGGTCAGTTAAATATGAGCAAAAATATATCGTGAAATATGAGGTAAATTTAATTAAATTCTAGTGCTATTTGAAGAAAGCTTGAAAATCTTTTATGAGACTTGTTATCTAAATATAACTTTGTGTCTTAAATAGAAGCGTTAATTAAGTAAAAAAATTCCACGTTAGTTTTTATGCGAAAGTTTGCTTTAAAATTTCATTTGCAGTCCCTGAGCTCTTTATTAGTATATTTAATAAATGAC
>KK118220.1:1412-17186 GCA_000611955.2 Stegodyphus mimosarum | reverse complement strand
AAGGGAACTGGCTCGTATACACGTTACACATGAGGTAAAGCACAAAAACTCCCATGCAGCTAGCTTGCTAGTGTGATTCGAACTTCGGACCGAACTACCAGTTTTCTGCGATTTTACCGCTCGGCCTCTGGTGAGCTTATCCTAACCTATTCATACCAAATTGTTTAGAGACTAGTGAAGAGATACAATGTCAAAGAATTAAAAGAAAACTAAACTTCGCCTCTTTTAAATCAATCCCCAAACGTATTTCTACACCCTTTTTATTCTTGTAACGCCTGTTGTTATCTAGTGGGCATGTAATCTAGAAGCTTTCTTTTCTTAACACCAATCGTACTTTTATGCTGCAGAAGAGAACTGCTGTCCTTACGGCTATAACATTTTCCTCACAGCATTATTGTCCTCTTTGCAGAAGCGACCTAATACTGCTGCGCCACCTCCGCAGGACCTGCGGAACAGGATGCTATAAGTACATGATGAATAAGAAATTCACAAGGCTATTAACAGCGATGCATAAGTCCTCACAGGCTACACAGTCTTGTGCTAATCACTGCCTGAGATCAATGATGGTCTTGTGTTCAGACAGAAATTCCTGGTTGTAAGTTTAGGTCATAACAAGCACAGTTACAGTATTACATGTCTAAGGTTCTACATGAGACTGCATTGCAGATACATGACTCCACATTTAGAATACATATCATATACTATTATGCCATTTTCAGATTAACTTCACAAAACACTATTGAACAATATATTAAAGGTGATATTAATATTACTCTATTGAATGAAGTCGTGACTACTTACTTTTGACATGTGTTAGCATTTGTATATGTACCTGCTGTACTGAACCTAATTAAATTTTCAACTGAACGAAATTAGTATTTGCTGAGGTATCTTCTAATAATCATAGGTAGTATGAGCTAATTCCGCCACTTTTATCTACAGGTTTTATTTCGTTCTCTACAAGTTTACATAAATTACTACTGAGAAACAAAAAATTTTTAAAATGAAAGGCGTGATTTTTTACCTAGGATAATTTCATAAACATGGAAAAATCAGTTTTGTAAACGCTTCATGTTATGTACAAATTTACCGCTAACTATTTCTACACGATCTGCAAATTTCAATGATGCGCATCCTTAACGGTCTGTATGGCAGTTATGGAAAAGAGAAGTGTGCCTCCTTTCTCATTTTATAAATACTATATACTATTATAGTATTACATATTATATAGTATTATATATTTATAATACTATTCTACAGTATTAAACTAACGCCAACAGTCGCTATTCTTGAAACTGAGAAAAAGAATGGAATTTAATCTGTCTCTCTCACAAAATTATCAGGAATTTTCAGGAACTGCGTGCCTTCGTGGTGTAATTGGAAGCACTGCTGGCTAGCATTTGAACGTACGAAGCTCGAACACAATCTTGGAGAAAGCATTGCTGATATTTCGAGCTCTGAAACGAACCTCATGTTTCTACATGTAGCTAACAACAGACAAAAGTGTTCACGTAAACACTGCACGAAATACTGGACGGAAGATATAAGGAAAGACAGAGATGATCTACCCATATATCTCGACTCTCCTCGCATCATTTTTAACAATTTTAAATCGTGTAGACTTCCTTTTTTTAATTTAGATACTAGTACTCAAATAGTTTTTTTAAGGCTCTTTTATATTCGCAGCATAAAAATTCTTCAGTTTCTTTCACTACTGAAATTTCAGTTGAAAAGACAAGATTTACAGAATCAAAAGAAAGCGATTAATTATGCAAAATTTCTCCTAGGATGAATCTTACAAGTTAGCCTATGCGAGAACACACATTTTATTAAAATAAATGCAGATGGGGTTGCAAAAATAAAAGTAGCTATATATTAGGCACATGATTTTATTATGATAAACGTAGATGGGATACAAAAATGACATTTTCTTTAATATCTGCAAATGTCATCACAAATTAACATCTTTCAGGACTCATATTGCTGTGAGCAGAAAAGTGCCAGAAGAAAATTAAGGCGGGAGAAACTAAAAAGTATGCTTTCGTTCATCATTACTTATTAGAACTGGAGGGCAGATGTGCAAATTGTGTAAGTAGAAACATTTCATTTCTTTCTTCACAGAGTAAATGAAATTACTTTTCGAACGGAGCGTGATTTGAGTAACGAGAGTGATAACACATTGAAGCCATAATTTTAAGCCAGTGACCTAGCTTGAAAAGGAAAACCAATTGATATTGCTATATTTGCAATATTTACTTAAATTTAGCAACATTTTCTCCAGCGCTAAGGATTGCTTAATTTCATTACTTACATAAATGATTAAAGTTCGGAATTTCTTGCAGTTAGCGGTGATAGAATCACACTTGCAGTTTCTTTTGGTGAATTAATCCGTTGAAATCCTTCCTTCTGCATTGCATTAATTGTCGAGAAAAGGACGTTAGTTTCTCACCTTGAACATTGTTTTTGCTACTAATATCGCTTAACTGCGTATACATATCCAATACGCCCTTGTTTAAACAGGTGGAACCGACAACTATCTCAGACCAGTAGTCAGAAATGCAATCTCCATTCAGGAATCAGTTAGTTTATCAGTATCTTTGATATCGATAAC
Organism: Stegodyphus mimosarum; assembly: GCA_000611955.2. Classification (NCBI taxonomy): domain Eukaryota; kingdom Metazoa; phylum Arthropoda; class Arachnida; order Araneae; family Eresidae; genus Stegodyphus; species Stegodyphus mimosarum. Next base: position 14,575 of record KK118220.1, on the reverse strand, counting down.
AATAAGGTGAATTTTATGTCAGTCGGGAGCTCAATAGCTCCAAATAATATATAAGTTACTTAGAATATTGGATTGATTTTTCTTCCGTATATCTGAAAGGGAAGCCGTAAATGCATGAAAAAGGTATTTCTTTGAAGATCTAGCATAACTATTACGACTTTTAGAGAAATCGATAAATGCAAAATCTTTTGCTACCTTAGAATTCTTGTAATAGCTGTAACACTTATTTTACGTTTATGTGGTAAAGTTATTTAAAATTTTGTTTTTGCTACTGGGAAAATGAAGCAATCAACAACATCCTCACCGAAGTTCGAACTACTGGTCCTCCTATTGCTAGCTAGACGTACTTCCAATTACACCACTCAGGCACGCGGTAAGGAAGAAGAAAATTCCTTACTTTCTCCTTCACTTAAACAGTGACTGTATAGGCGATTAAATGGCCATACACTGGTGGTGATGAAATGAGGTCGTTCACCACATTTTAGCTCAAGGGACATTTGTAGAGTTTATTCAGTTATCAAAGCAAGAAATGCGAAGAAGTCAGCAGTTCCTGCGACGGAATTGGAACTCCGAACTTTCTGACTGCTAGCTGGATGTGCTTTCAATTACACTATGCAGGCGTGCTTCCAATTACACGATGCATGCAGGGAGGGAGAAAGTTCTTCACAATGTATCTGGCAAAACATTGGCTTGGTTAACATTTAAAATTACCTCTGCATTCAAGATCAACATATAATAGCACTAGAGCCGTTCCTGTCTACATAAATGATACACATTTACGAACTTCCGAAGAAAGGTATCTCTTCTCATAGGTTAAATTTACATCAAAGTAACTTTACGAAAAATGTCTGCATTGAAATAGAAGTATAACTGCGAATAAATTTCCAATTCCAAATAGGTGCGACATCCGTCATTTCCTCGTGAATTATTTCATACGAAAGCACCCTATATGTATGCACCGGCATGTATAGAATCTTGAGGAGCTAATTATACAGTGCTAATGGCAGGTTATGATAGTTTAACCGATTATTAGCTAGGTATGGTAATAAAAGCTCGTAAAGGCGATGACAGTCCGGAAAGGCATGCTAAACTTTAATTTTAACGTTCTATCATTTCAGGTGTATACCTTGGATGCAAGATCTAGCCAGCGACGGAACGGCAATGTCGCTAAACACAAGTAGTTTAAAAACTAGTGGTTCGATTCCATGAGAAAGGGTTTTGCGGTTTTCTGCAAGTTTAACGTGCGTACAAGCAAGTTTCCGTTCGAAAGTTTGCAGAAAAAGGCAGTCCTCCTCTTAGGCTGGTAGCCCTCGAGTGTTTTACCATAAGCAATAAAATAAATCAAACCACAGCAATCCTGGAACGTAAGATTCCCGAGAAAATTTTGAACGTGTGGTTACTTTGTGGCAGTCGATTGAGAGCATATAAACGTAACATGCAATCATTCGTCAAAACTCATTTCAGCAACAGGCATCAGTGTTGCTAAAATTAAAACCTCAATTCGATGTTGGAGCCTCTACTATAAAACAAGCATCATCCTAATATAGGGTGAGCATAGAAAAACGTTCCGGATGTATGAATTCCTAGCGGCCTATCCATTTAACCGATTGAAATGAAATTTCAGATATTGCTATTTAAAGGTACGCGCTCGAGAATGTCATGGTTTAAAATAACAGCGTTCTCACAGTCACGGTTACAGTGAAAAGAATTTGGAAGTTTTCGAATAGCAGCAACAAGTTTTTCATGCGAAAATTGTCAGCACATTGAAAAACCATAGATGGCGTTGGAGAGATACATGTATGACCAAAATTGCCGGCGTAAACATTTGCAAAGAAGAGATTGCAACAGACTAGTAACATTCACAAGAGAGGAGACGTAAAACAAACATTTACTTGAATTATAAGTTTTAAACGTGCCCGCATTCGCAGATGGTAACGCACTGCATATGCGAGATTGTTGATAGCAATGACGAGGGTAAACTTCGCAGATGGAGTTTGTATAACTTCACATTTAATATCACCTTTCAATTCTGAAAAATATCGTGAATTTGATATTTACACCTTCGATCTGAGATAACCCCAAAACCAGAAATCCATCGGAGTGAGGTTAGGGGATCGCGGTAGCCACCAGACTACAAAGTTACTGGATATAACATTATAAAGTATTTCTCCCGCCTTCTTAGCATGCGTTCTGGTGTAAAGGTCAAGTACACTCGGCGCGTATCAAGAGGTTCGTGGTTCGAGTCCCGGCGTGGACATTGCTCATTTATCACAGCTCCTGCTTCCAAACAAAATCCTGATATCTCTACAACACTATGTCCAAAGTGCTGTTAAAGCACTTGCTGAACACATGTGGCGACGTATGGAGGAGCATCACCTTGCATCCATACAATGTCAAGTGTTGCTGCAGTTACGGAATAACGTAATTCTGCAACATTGTTACATATCGAGTGTGCAAGCATCTATCATCGTGAGTATCGGTCGGGTATCGTAATCATTTTCGTCCATGACTTCAAGGGATTTTCCCGACCGGTTCTCACTCTCTTTCGCTGCTTGGAGTTCAAGGTGAAGAACGGGCTTAGGCCTGTCTCTTCACCTACCGCCTCGCTTCAACATGCACGTTTAACTCTCCTGAAAAAACCGACGATATGGTTCCTGATTTATAGAAAGCCAGCTGAAGTATTTCTTTGAAAATATTCATTCTACATGCAGGTTCCTAAAATTCATCCAGGATTGAATTATTTCTTTTATGCAAGAATTATGAGCGTACTCTTTGCGCTTTCTAAGGCTCATCCATTCTCTATTACCACGTGCTGCACTGTTCCAAATTAATTCACTGGTAGAAGCTTCAAAATCATAAAGAATTTCAAGAAGCATATTGCTGGTCTACATATATTTTCGATTCCAGGTTTTTCGTGATTTATAGAGCACGATGCAAATTGAGTGTGCCCCGAAGTGTATCGTTTAACGAGTGGACGATCTGCATGTATAGTAGGACTATAGTTACGATCTGGTTATTTAATTATCTTGTTTTATTTGTGTGAGCTCCAGAAGTAAATTTTTTGATTGCAAAAATAAATTGAGTGAATTTTAGATGATTAATTTGTAGTTTCTTCTTCAACAATCACAGCGTCTGGGGTAAGTACATTATTTTGCTATCCCTTGTAGGTCACATGTTTTATCTCTATCATTCGGGTTATTGCGGAACCACTTCTAATCTCCCATTTTTTTTATTTCGCTTTCTCTTCGCTTTATTTTCTCCCACGATGTTTTGTACCACGACGTTTTCGCCTTGCTTTTATTTTTCGGTGACGTTTTCGTCCGCGATTTTTTTGACGCGATGTTTTCGGCGGACACCATTTTTGCTACTACAAAGCACAGTGTAAAAGTAAATTTTTAGATTGGAGGCAGATCCCGAAGAACAGGAAATTGTCTGCTGACAATACCGGCATTTTCCTTTTTTTTATCTAATTTGACAAAATGATAGGAAATATCGCTCGAAGTTCTTCTATTTGGTAGGATCCATATTTTGTTCTGCAACCTTGTAAAAATCGTTAGATTCAAAAATTTATGTATATGAATGTATACTAATTCTAAAGAAAATTAAAGAGAAATTCACAGCTTTTGGTTACAAGATGTTAGTAAAATGAGTAAATAAATAAAAATATAATTTATTACTTTACATAAATTTTACAGTAATAGTATATAGAAAGGTTGTGAGGTTTATCTATTTATTTTTAACTAATAGTTCATTTTAAGTTGAAGAGCCTTTCCCGTTTACTCTCTTTTCACTCACGCTTTTCGTGCCAGAATGTAAATGAGATAGCGAGAGTTTATTTAGATTAAGGTAGAATTAAGTGCTATTTAAGCAAGAGTTTCGGAAATTAGTTTTCAGAGCCTCTCTGACTTTTCTAGGCCACGTTGTGCTGTGATTATTCGTAACTTACGTTAGCGGAGTTGACGTGTGCTTGCCTTTAGGCTTGTCTCGCTGGTTCCTTTAGACCAGAGCTCTTCCTTCGCGTTAAAGTATTCTGTGAACCGTTAGACTAACCTACACACATTGAAATTATTATTTGTTACGTATTTCTGTTAAGCCAGAAGTGTTGGCTTCATGTGACCCAAGTTGGATCATTTGTTAATTTCATGATTGAATAAAGGGTCTTATACACCCTTCTTCTGATCTCTGTTTAGTTTCACAAGTCTAGAGAAGATAATTCTCTAGACCTAAAAGTTTATGTATCCAAAGAGGCAAAGACGTTATAATGTAATACCTAATATACATAGCTATACTATGACACAGTATTCAAAGAATTGAAATGGAACTCAAAGAAACAGCTCCGAGGAAAAGAAAAGAGCAAATAATCAAGACTCCGCAGGAGGTAGATTTGAAAGAGCGAATCATGAAGACTCTTCGGAATCAGATCCAATGCCGACTTCGAATAGTGTCGGAGCTCTGAGAGCTGGGAATCCGAGGAACTAGTTCCTATAATCGGCGGTTCATTTTATGTTTAATGCATCGATCGTTCCTGGAGTTATGAATCTAATTTTATAGTTTCCTATCTTAAAGTAACATAATAATATGCCACAATATCATATGTTTTTTGGTAGCATTAAATAATCTTCTCATTATAGTTATCAGATCCATTGCAGATTTCAGTTTTCAGTGGCAGATTTAAGTACTTTAGAAATGCTTTTTTAATTTATCATAATTTTATAATATATATATACAAAAAAAATTTGGAAACTAATAGACGAAGTGCACAAATGCTGCAGGTTTGCAAAAAATGAAAAAAAAAATTAAGAAGAAGGTAAAAGGAGTTTAAATGCAAGTTTACAGTTTGTTTCCTATGAAGGTCCTAACCATTTTGCATCTCGAAGAAAGTCGCACCCAATGGTAGTACAAATAAAAATTACAATATTGAAAGCTTCGAGTAAACTTCTTAATTTGATTTTGTTTAGTCTAGGGAGGTTTTAATTTGGGCTTTTTTTTAAAACATTTCTGTATAACTCTAGGTTGTTTCCTCTGGCTCTTTATCTGCTTTTGAAATTAATTATATGAATCTCAGCAACTTTTGATTTCAAAGTTTCTCTGGTTTTTATCGATTCAGGCTAAATCTACTTTTAGAAGCGTTCGAGCCGCCCCTTTTTTAGATTTTAGATTTTAAATACTGACAAATTTCTTGATAGTTTTACTCAGGAAATCCACTAAATGTATAGGATTGTAATTAATTCGGTTGCCTTAAAAATGTTTTTAGCGATTTTTATTTGTATATATTTTTTTGTATTTTGAATCTTAATTTGTATTTTTGAGAATCTATGTAAATGTTGTAATTTTAGGCAATTTGTAATGCAAGTCGGCAAAAGGTCTGAGCATTTGAAAGTCACTGAAAGTTATTTTAAATTGAAAATGTATTTCGTAATTTACTGTCCCGAATCTCAAATCTCTCAGAGGAACGAAACTTGCATTCGGAACTCATTGATCAACTTGGTTTTAGGCTTCAAAACGCTTTTCCCTTGAAGTTCTGTTTGAAGCGTTGAACTGAGGATATCAATATTTATTTTTATTTTCTTTTATTTAGCAATGCTTTCAATATTGTAATTTTTACTTATACTACCTTTGGGTGCGACTTTCTTCGAGATACAGAATGGTTAGGACTTTCATAGGAAAGAAACTATAAACTTACATTTAAACGCCCCTTTTACCTTTTACATAAAATTTTTTTACATTTTTTGCGAACTTGCAGCAATTGCGCATTTCGTCTATTAGTTTTTAGACTTTGTTTTTGTAATCTTTTACGAAAGCTTCTTCTGTATTCCTATCTGACTTCCCGTCCCTACTCCCTCCTATATATATATGATATTTGCAGTCGATGGGCATTGGGAAAGATGAAGCTTTGCAATGAGAGTCCGGATATTGTCGTTGGCGAAGTGGAACGCAGCAGAACGGATGACAGAAGAATTTCACTTTTAAAACTCCACATCTTTATTCAATTAACACAGCAGCTCATTTCGTTAGACAAAAATCACATATTCAGTAATGATTTAAATAGTAATACTATTAAATTTAAAACCTCGGCGTCACAATTATTTTTAAGAAAGGAAAGGCGAAGAGACAGAGCAAAGCGTTCGTATAGCAGGAAATGGCAGAAAGTAATCTGACGAACAATAACGCGTAGAGCTATTTATAGTAGCGGTTACATAACAGGCCAGAGAGTTCTCGAAAGTACTGGTCTAGAGACAAGATCTTGAAATTGCGGAGAGTAAATGAGAGCTTGCTGTTCGCGTAGAGCAAAGCCATCGTAATTTTTTATATTTCACATCTTCCCCCCTCCTCAAAACAAGAGGCCGAGAAAGCAAAACGTTAGTACATTAGTGAAAGAAGAAAAATTTAGATTATGAGAAAAGACATGGAAAACATCCAGGAGATAGCGTAGAGGCTTTAGATATGCCCTATTATAGTCATGCTCTTTCTCATATAATTAGAAAATTCTTAATTATATAATTTTACAATAAAATTTATAATTTATAAATAAAGATACAATTTAAAACTAACCATCTAATTTAGACAAAAATACGACAATAATATATGTAAAATAATATTAAATAAGAAATTAGAATTATGAAAGTCTTCAAATTCCTTCATATGTCCATTGAAGAATGAAAATTTGTAGTAAAGTCCTTTTCACTAAAATAGTTAAAATTGAATGAAATGTTTTTTAAAGTCTCTAGATGAGAAACATCTTTCGACCTAAAAATTAGAAGATATACAATTTAGGAGTGAAGTATTATAACTGCATTCAGTCTTTTCATTGTGGGTCATTAAATTGATATACTTTAAAACAGCAAAAAAAAAATGCAATAAAAACAATATAATATAATGCCTTAAGAAACCAATTCAGTATAAATCTTGATGCATTATGACTATAACATCTTGAATTAGGATATTATGGCATGTCCTCCCCAACAAATCAGCGTGAATAATTACTGATGGTTGGGGGTGCTTAAGTATAAAATATCAAGAAACCTCTGTTGCCTAATAAAAGGTAACTGGTTTTTGGCATTGCACATTATATCAAAGTGTTGTATAAAATAAATTCCTTTTAAATGAATCAAAATCAAAATGTAAAAATACAAAGTCTCACAAAATTAAAACTAAATTGAAGACAAGTAACTTGTACGATTACGTTAAAGGCTTTTTTAGATTTTTGGAAACTAGAAAAGAATATTACCCTACAACAAGAAGAAAGAAAAGGAAATTTTGTTACAAAATTATGCATGAAAGAAAAATAAAGAAAATTTCTGTTTTCTGAAATTATGTGTTATGTGTATGTGTGTGGTAGCACTTTTGTGATAAACTATGGTCAGAGGATCATGGCTGGTATAAAAAATAAGAAAAGACCGAAGCCAAATCTTGACCATAGTTGAATCTCGTAACAAAAATGATAAAATTTTGAAGGGATGTTAGGAGTATTACCTAGGACAGTGGACTAATTTTACATTATTATTATACTTTTTTTTATTACGGAATGTAACAATTGCGATAATAAAAACAAATTTAGAACTAATAACTAAAGTAATAGCAGGAATTTTGATGTTGTAGAATGCTGAGATGCCGATTCGCACTGAATAAGAAATTTGGCAGTCGAGGGAAAGTAAATCTTCATTTTATTTTCAATAACATATTGCGGCCACAAACAACTTCGCATATTATTTGTGCCTATTTCAAGAGGTTTACATTTTTGATAACTTTGCAGCAAGAAGAAAGCAGCAGACAGCAGTCCAACTAGGCCGAAGAGTATGGTAAACTATGGTCAGAGGACCATGGCTGTGTATAAAAAATATGAAAATACCCAAGCCAGTATCTTGACCATAGTTGAATCTCCTAACAAAATAAATATATAAATAAAATGAAAAATAAAAAGATAAAATTTTCAGGGGGTATTAGGAGTATTACCTAGGGGAACAGCGGGAGCGTGCTATCACTTCTTACATCCTTCCTAAACAGAAGATACAAGGAGTAATACACATAGTGTAAAACCTAGTGTCGGAGAAAAATAATAAAAACTGTTGTCTTCGAATGAAAAATCTGGTGTAAAAGCCAGATTTTCCAAAATGTGTGGGTAGAATGTTTCCTCTTCTCATCTTCTGGGCTGTGGGGGACACACATAACAAATTTTGAAAGGAAAAACTCTGGGAAGAAGGAAAGGCAGGATAGGAAAGGAGCCAGACTGGGAAAGGTCAAGATCGCTAAAAATAATTGGTCATAATTAGGGTTTATAGTCTAAATCAGGTATTAAATGCCATAATCGGGAAAGCTTTTTAATGGAGAATTTTGAAAAATAAAAAAATGAATTAATTTTGGACAGGAGCTATAATTTTCCTAGAAACTGGAATTCTACTATTTCTAACAGTTAATTTAAATTCACGTGCTGCATTAAAAGATCTTAATCTGGTTGAATGAACGATTTCTGATTTCTTTTTAGTTAAAGGATTAAGTTTGTGAATTTCCCAAGTAACTTCAGAATATTGCTTTAAAATTTTGTAAAGTCCTGAAAAAGGAGGAGAGAGTTTACGTATATTAGGATATTTTAATTCTTCATACATTACTAAATCACCTATTTTAAAATTACTGGGTTTATAGTCAACATCATAGGTTTCTTTATTTCCATCATGATAATCATCAGATGAAGATTTTCTGAGCAATTTTCCTAGCTTCTTCAATTGGCTGATATAATTCTTGATTTTGAAGTAAGGAATCATAAGGTAATTTTCAGTACATTAACCCGGAACAGGGGAGATCAAATAATGGGACATAAGATAACGGAGAACTGCGGTTACAGAGACCGCGTCTCGTTATGATTTAAATAAAAAGTTCTAACCAAAATATTAAAATTCTATTTTACCCATACATTCTATAAACACTTACCTTCAATTAAAAAAAATATTTTACAAAGAAATCAATCAACACAGGGAACATCTTTTCTGCAATTTGAACTTTTTTTATGAAAAACCACTTGCAAATGTAAATTATGCAAAACAAACCAGAATAACTATTATTTTATGAATGATAATTATTTTCCATTAATTTAACATTTGATAGACACATTCAGATAAAAAATGTAAATACTGCACGAGACATTAAAAAAATGACAGTACTTTAACTGACTGTAATACCATTGTGTTCTTGCAAAAAATATCAATCAATATCATTTGCAAAATTTTCTTGGCATTCATCTTCATCGCTAAATTCACGTCCCACTTCAAGAATGCTTTGCAGCTCTTCTGCATAACGCGAATCAGAAGAATATATGATATTTCTCGGACCGAGTCTCAGAGCCATGTTTCTACCTGAGACAGAAATCGTACCACTGAAAGAGAGGTGCGGTCTGACATACCGCTCTCAGACAAAGGACTAGAATTTCACAATGGAGCAGGTGCAAAAAATGTTAGCCAAAGGGTGAGAATTTTTCAAGGTCACAAAAGGAGAAGCTAGCAGGAGAATCCACTCATTCAGATTAAATATAGAATAGGGGTGATAAGAAAAACACCTGTAACGTTCTCTGAGACCGCACCTCCCCAGTTACGGGTTAAATATGATGGTGGGAATTTGGTTACAGAATGAGGGGTAGATGTAAAATATAAAAAATACGATGGCTTTGCTCCATGCGAACAGCAGCGTCTAATTAATTTTCCGCAATTTCGGGATCTCTTCCCTAGACCAGTACCTTCGAGAACTCTCTGGCCTCTTATGTAACCGCTACTATAAATAGCGCTACGCGCCATTTTTGATCAGATTGCTTTCTGCGATTGTCTGCTATAGGAACACTTTGCTCTGTCTCTTCATTTTCCCTTTGTTCAAAATATTTATGACGTCGAGGTTCTAAATTTAATAGTATTACTATTTAAATCATTAGTGGATATGTGATCTTCGTCTAAAGAAAAAGCTGTCATTTTAATGGAATAAAGATGTGGAATGTTTAAAGTGAAATTCTTCTGTTTTCAGTTCTGCTGCCCTCCACTCACAACGACAACATCCGGACTCTAATTCCTAAGATGCATCATTTCCAATGCCCATCGACTGCAAATATCACAGATAAATAATTAGCTGGTAGGATTATTTTTATGCGTGGGAAACCGCTCCTCTGGATCTTCGTCGCAGTACGAAATTCGGTCAAGGTTAAGTCTTCAAATAGTGTGTCAATTGTCTGCAGACAGATTTGCTCTTTCTGTGGTGCTTTGTGTTTAAATTTAAAAGCTTAAAAAACTTTGGTGTGGATTATGCTTTACAAGATCAAAAACCATCGTATTTTTTTATTTATATACACCTAATGATATTTTTAAATTAATGAATCAAATTAAATTCTAATCATATAATGTGTTGGCGATTCTCTACATAAGTTGCATCCCTGTTCCTATTTTTTGGGTGAAGTCCTTTCTTTCTTATAAATTATATTAACCTCTTGGCGCCCGCCAAATCGTCAAACTCGTAAATCTGTCATATTACAACGCTTGGGAGATGGATGCTAAAATAAACGTATCAATTATTATTCCAAACTTTATCTCCTTCCTGTTGCCCCGGCTTCACAACACCAATAATGTATGAGAATCAACATTTCATACATACCCTGTATATATATATATACGCAGAGGGAGAGAGCTTTATATTAAGATATTGATATAAATATAACTTTCTTATACCTGATGATATTTGCGTTCAATCAAAAATATTCATTTATTTTGGAAGATGTATTGAGCTTAAATTTTAAAACATTAAAAATTCTTTTCTCAAAGCATTTCTTTGGTAATCAGTGACAATAAATGGAATATATCAAAGCCTAGTTTCCGTAATAGATAACAAGTAACTGATAAGATACGTTAGAACAATTACTTGATCGGATTTATTGTGTTTCGAAAGTTATTTCATCATGAAAGTAAAGAGAAGTCAATTTTTATGAAGCCCTATAAATATAAGACAAAACAGTATTAATGAACTTTATTTACTTTTATCTGACATGATAAATTTTTAAAATAAAAATTGTTAAGTAGTAATTCTAAAGAAATGGTTTTCTTTTTCCCCCAGCTTATGGTACCGTGTTACTATTTGAAAGCGAAGATATTTCTTTTAGCGTAGTTTCATTTACAATTTCACAGTAACTATGTTATTGTTTCTCGAAGTTATTATTTTGACTTTGAGATTTATTTTCGGGTGTGAATTTGGAAGAAGAAAATTGCTTTCATTCCTTCTTTTTGGAGAAAACATTTTATCTTGAATGTGCAAAGTAAACATGAAGTTAATAGATTCCGCTTTAGTTGTCTGTACTTCTGTTTAGTTTGCAGAATTGTTTATATTTTCAAATTATATTTATTTTGCACACTTTTTTTTATTGTTTGAAAGACATGCCATCGCAAAACGAAATGTATTTTAAAGAAGCATACATTTTAATGAATTTGAATTTTAAATTCACGTTCATTAAAATGTACGCTTCTGCATTTAAAGAAGATATGAATCAAAGGAAGTTTCCTTAATCTGCATTATCTTTGGATTTGACTTTTCACATATTTGTAGTGCCGAAACCTGCTCTGAATATGTGTGGCGATTGATTCTGAAATTTCGTTTTTTACTTAAGTGTAGATGCAAATTTATGTTTACGATTTGCACTTTCATGAAATATTGAGTTACGGAAACACGTTATCACTCAGTGTATTTAGTAAAACTGTTATTCATCTAACGGTTTGTAGAAACATTAGGTATTTTTTGAAAGCAGCAGAGATGAAAAATGAGTAATGCCCTGGCCGGAACCTCTCGAAAACGTGCTGAGCACTACACCACGATGACATCCTAAGAAGGCGGGAGAAATACCTTATAAGTTTAGCGATGGAGTTTCTTAGAATTATTATGATAGCAATTACAAGCTAAACATTTAGGCAGAAGTTGAGTTACGCTAAAAAAGTAACATTTTACATACACGAATTTATTGAAACTTTGCTGATAACCCTCATATCAGTGCCTGGAAAATTTACAAATCTGTCAAGATCGAATACTCATTTTACTAAATTTAGGTATATTTTGGTATGTTTAACAGAAATGTTTTATCTGAATCCTAACAGATTTAATTATTATTGCTTACATTGAACATATCTGAAAAACTATTTTTCTGTGATATTTTATCCTTTGAAAATACTGAATGCAAGTAACCCTCGTATAATGCGAGATAAATATTGTGTTATGCGAAACCGTATTCAATGGAACAAAGAAATGCAATAGAAATAGTTGCATTTGAGTTTATGAAACTAATAAAGTTTTCGAAACCTAACATTTCTTTCAAAACGGACTTGTAAACAGACTGGCCAAATTTATTGGGCAAACATTTCGCTCCTTATAATACAAATAGTTGCATTAGCTTACATAAATGTTAGCGTTGAACTCCAAAACTGACAAGATTTGACGATTTTTAAATTGAAAAAAATCAATATGGTACCAGTAGTTAGTTGCTTTGGGTTTTAAAAAATAAGAATGCAGCATAAACACTTGCGTTATGTTTCAAAATGTACCAGCAATTCTCATAAATATTCGAAATATTTTTATTGAAAATATCAATCATTGATAAAAAGTGCTGTTGCATCTTAATGTTAACTAAAGTATAGGAATTTCTCGGCGTTGCGCAATTAAGGGAGATCATTTATTTTTTAGCAAAATAGCTTCCAATGTTTCTTTTTCAGCATCTAGATTCTGATTCATAGTATTTTTAGGGTATAGAGACAGATTTCCACTTGCTTGTGTTTCCCCTATTATGTTTCGAAAATTTCCTGATATTGACTTAAACCTTCGAAACACTCTTTTCAAGTCAATTTTGTTCACTTTAGCCTAAAATCTGTATTCAGAAAATAGAATAACAGCTGTTCAATAGATCTGTGTTAGTCTAGGTTCCTTTAAGGGCTAGACCTTAGAGCTTCAGAATATTTTACTGTAATTCCCTGAATTGATTTGGTACAGCTTGGATACCCTATTAGTTGCATCTGCTTCATCATCCCCTTCTCCTACCAATATTTCCTGAATGTCTTCATTAGTCATATCAGCAAAATTTCCATTCCTAACGACTTTCCAACTTTAATTATGGCGTCGATTCTCTTTACTGTTGGTTCAGTTAAATTTTAATTGAGCTG
>KK118219.1:217394-246262 GCA_000611955.2 Stegodyphus mimosarum | reverse complement strand
CTACAATTAGTAATATAATTGCATTTTTAAATAAAGCTTTTTTCCTAATTATGTAATGTTGGCATCATTACGTGCATATTTTGCCTGAATACTTCTGCATCATTACACATTGTTTAACATAATTTGTAACTAGTTTCAACACAGCAACTAATAATTTGTAACCAGTTTCAGCAGTTTTTATCGTAGCCCAAATTTTGTAATCATGTGTATTAATTTATCAAAGCATATATTTTTATGATTGCACTTTTAATATTCATTTATTAGTAGATTGTTATTAGACTGTGCATCTGATACCTTGTGTCATCTAATTCTTCTCTAGTTGGCAGGCACAGATAAGGCGAGTTTCGTTTAAGATTTATTGGTAGTAAACGCTGTTCTAATACGACTGTTGGCAAAGAGAACTGCGATCATTGTTGCATAGTATGAACTCATCTTGTTTGTTTATTATCTATAGTTACTGCAGTAACTTTACGCGAAGTGAGTTTTTCTTACTATTTTTAAGAATTTTAGGTGATTAAGGTAAAGTATAGCGAAACTCATATTTTTTCTATTCCATCAGATTTTTCTCTAATCTCATTTCTTTTCGCATTCTTTCTTAATTGCTATTATAATTGACAGATTATATTCAGCAATTAATTTAATTAATTATTAATTTGAATAATTTTAATTCTTTGTTAAATAATTTTTATGCTTCTTTCCATTAAAATTTCCGCAAAAATGCTCAGTCAATTTATTTTATTTCAAGTCTAAATCAAAATTTTGAATTATCTTAAATTTTGCGTTACTTCTGAAATAGACGACTGAATTCCTAATAAAATCGTCATTTGTCTCCGCAATTCGTAAAAGTAACTGCGATGCTGAAAGCTCTTTTTTTTTAATGTATTTTTTAAGGAAGAACATCTGTGTATGTACATCAAAAGGTACTCTCCTAAAGGAATTTTCCACTTAAATGGTGCTTTTGATATAAAAAAAACAGTGCTGAATTTCTACTATTTTCAATGATTTATAAGCGTAAATTTCAAATTAAAAAATTCAATATATTGTTTATATAGTTACGTACCACATTATTTGAGTAATTTGTTTCTGCCCGTAAATTCGCCAAAATGTAGAGTAAATTCCAGGCTGAAATTGTAGCAAATTTTTACTGCATATCCCGTCCCGTGATTTATTTGTTCTACTTTGTATCTCCACGACTAATCTACCCTAACTTTACTCTACCTGTATATTTATTTACCTCGCTAGAATAGTGTACCAGAAAATCTCAATACAGTACTAAGTGCAAACAAATTTTACATTCTGATTGTGTTCTAACAGATGGTACCTCAGTTTTAAAATCTAAATTCTAAAGCAATTTTAATGATGAAGTTACCTCTTGATGTATCAGTTCGAGTTCTGAAATTTTCAGGAGATTTTGGGGCTCAATGCTAGTAGATGCTGCGCAAATAAAGACGTGATTGACTTACTTTAAGTTTGGACACTTCTTTTCATGACGTAATATTGGCTACGTCTCTTTCTTGAAACAAGTTATAATTATGCTATAGCTTAAAATTTGAAGAAAATTTAAATCATCTTTTTAGGTTCAGGCGCGAGATTTTTGATTATTATAAAACTACTTTATTGGGTTTCTGCTATTGCTAACATTTAATAATAAGCTCTCGGAAATGCGTTATTAAGATTTACCAAACTACTGAAAAAAACTGAAAAAACGTAAAGCATATTAACAAAAGCAACCTAACATAAAAAAAATATGAAAGGTTTCAGATTTTAAATTACATCCAAAGGGGATTTTTTTAACGTTTTGTGTGTTATCTTTAATATGAAATATCATGCTCTTCGCACTTAAACCATAAAATTCATCTCAACAGAAATATCGCAAAATAGTTTTAAAATGAGCATATATTTAGAATTTCCGATAAAGAATTCCGCACGCTAGAGAAAAAAAGTTTTTTTTTCGTAGAATGTTGCCATTGTTCGCTTTTAAGTCGTTGTCTTTGTTAATGGAAAATTCTTTATTTTACAAAATATGAAGTTTTACAAATAAAATATACAAAATATGAAATAGATAGTAACACAACTTCTAAATTCCAAATATTGGCTTCCTGTTGGGCATATTCGGGTGGAAACATACGTTATTAAAACTTTGATGGCTCTAGGTTCCGTTGTTTTATCACAGTTGGAGAAACATACATATATTTTTGCAGATTCTTCATTATTTAATTTCTTTAAATATAATACAGCGCTGCAATATTTTGCGGCAACAGTTTGAAAAGTGACTCAGACTTTTAAGGTTTTCGTCGCAAAATCGCAAAACGAAAACAATAGTCCTTCAGGGACAAACCCCTTTGGAAAAATAGATGATTTAAAATACACTGGTGTGCAAAAATTAAGGACGAAGTCGAAAAATTAGCATATCAGCTGAACGAAGAGGCAGAGCGGACAGAAAGACCAATCAGGAGATTAAGTAAGGTGTTGTACGGTAGCACATGCCCAGATATGCAGGTAGACGTAATGGGAGAGTGTCTGAGTAGTATAAAGCATGTTGTCGGTGTAAGATCAGTATTTCTGGCAAAGAGATTGCACGCCGTATAGCAGTTAAAATCACACCGAGTTGCTGCCTCAGCGAGAAATGGCGAATAATCAATCTGTTAGACGACATCTGGATGCTTTTACCCGAGGTCGAATCATTGGGAAGTTGGAGGAAGGCCGCAGTGTGACAAGTGTGGCTGCAGAGTTCGGAATTGCTCACAGCATCGTTTCACGACTTTGGAGACAATTTCAAACTACAGGAACAGCTATCCGGGGGTTTAGTAGTGGTCGTCCACGAGGAACCACACCCGCAGATGACCGGTATATTGCCTTACAGGCCAGAAGAAACAGGCGGCAGACAGCGGGAGAAATCGCTAGACACACGACACAGGCGACTGGACGACCGATATCGCGTTTTACCGTGGCCAGAAGACTGCACGGTGGTGGTCTGTTTGCACGACGCCCTGTACGGTGTGTACCTCTAACGCCTGCCCATCGGAGAAGGCGTTCTCTGTGGTGCCGGGAACACCGGAATTGGAGAGACAATGAATGGGGACGAGTACTCTTTACAGATGAGAGCAGATTTAGTCTGAGTTGCGATTCTAGACACATACACATCTGGACAGAGCGGGGAACACGCAATAACCCCTTCAACATCATCAAAAGGGACTGTTTTGGAGGTCGCGGAGTTCTCGTTCGAGCAGACATAATGCTTGGTAGCCGGACCGACCTTCATATCTCCCAAGGAGGTTCGTCACCTGGGACTGCTATTGTAACGAGGTTCTTCTTCCTTACATGCGTCTTTTCACAAGGGCTATGGGTCCTCAGTTCCTCTTCATGGACGACAACGCTCCACCTCATCGCACAGTTACTGTCGAAGAGCTGTTGGAGAGTGAAGATATTGAACACATGGATTGGTCGGCAAGGTCTCTGGATCTAAATCCCGTCAAGCATGTACGGAACTTACTAGGGAGACCCGTGGCAGCACGTAACTTATCGCCAGTAACGATTCCGAAACTGCGATTGGTGCTACAAGAGGAACGAGCAGCAGTGTCTCAACAGTTCATTAACAACCACGTATCCAGCATGCATAAATGATGTGAAACCTGCCTAGCAGTCAGGGGAGATCATATCCCCTATTAAAGACCGGATGTTTCTTGCTGGACACCCATCACAGGGATGTTTCGGCCTTCAGTCGCATTGCGCTCCATGCTACTTTTTCAATAAAGCTCATTTTTATCCCTCTGATTTTCTCTTTTAATAAGTGTTGCTTACATTACTCATGTCCTTACGTATTGGGGATCTTACGGTATTAAATGTGTTGATTTGGAAAGCTTTTGTACGAAGTTATATTGAAAAAACCGTCTCGTCCTTAATTTTTGCACACCAGTGTATATAACCGTAACTGCTCAAAACTACGGAAAGAATTCTTTGGATTAAACAATTCTTTAATGACTATGTCTGATGTTGGTGCTTCCGCAGTATCAGATGAAAGTTGAATTTTAATTTTTTTACCAATCGGAGAGAAAACAAAACAAAAGCGTGATTGAGTGGAGAAAATGTTAATTACAAGATGGATGAATGTTTGACTTGTGAAACGAATTTGAAATTGGTAGAGCGAACTATACAGATGATTGGTGTCCGCCGATAACATCGCGGCAAAAACATCGCGGACGAAAACGTCGCGTAGGAAACAAAGCAAGGCGAAAACGTCGTGGTACAACACATCGTATGAGAAATGAAGTAAAGAAAAAACATCGTGGTTCTAAAACATCCTCGTCGAAAATAAAGCAGTTCAAAAACTTCGCAGCTTAAAAATATCGCCGTCGAAAATATCGTGGTAAAAAATAAAGTACCTACATATCATCGCATGACGATAACATCTCAGACATGCGTTTTTCAGGCTTTAATAATCGTAAAATTTAATGATTGTTTAATAATTGTAAAAACTCGCATAATGATTTGTGAGAGCAAGATGGAAAGAAGGATAATTTTCACTTTCATAGTTTTTATTAACTAATAAATATTTGCTGAAAATGTAAAATGGAAACTAAGCATAGAAAATTAACGCAACTTATAGCACTTAATTTTAAACTGGCATAGTTAACTAACAAAGGTCATTAATAAATTATTTTTTATAAAGTTTTACTTGTAATTTTTCATGAAAAACATAATCTAAAAAATAATAGAAAAAGAAAGATAAGTAACTCCATGAACTTATCTATAAAAGAATTGCTAAGTTAATTATGATATTATATTCTTCCCTTTTGTTAATATGTTACTCTTATAGTGAAAATTATTTCTTGTTTTGTTTCAGTTTTTTTTATTTATTAGCTAATAAAAATATGAAAGTAAAAACTATCCTTCTTTCCACCTTGCTCTCATAACTCATTGTGCGAATATTCATTAGCAATTATTAAAGCTTGAAAAACGCATCACAAATCATTATGCAAAATTTGATGGCTCTAGGTACCGTTGTTTTATCACAATGCGAGAAACATACATACATTTATGCAGATTCTTCATTATTTAATTTTTTCAAATGTAATACAGGATGAAAATATTTGGTGGCAACAATTTAAAAAGTGAAACGGACATCGAGAGTGATTTAACGCAAAATCGCAAAACGAAAATAATAGTCCTTCAGGGACAAAGCCCCTTTAAACTAATAATAGTAATAACAATCACAATAATAATAATAATAATAATAATAATAATAATAATCACAAACATAGTTATAACAAATATGAAATACAGCGGGTGTTTACACACTTTTAGAACGATTTCGGAGCTGTTTACTTAATATTTGAAATGTAAAGGGTATTTTTTAAATATTCAACACATAGTCTTTTTTCTAGGCTTTAAGTTTGCATCGTGATTTCTATGATAGAAAGGCGATTTGTAAAATTTACAGGGGTAAGGATTTTGTTTCCTCTCCCACTGCTTACCACAGACTATCTATTGAGGTGAGTTTGAAGAAGTTTGGTGAGTAGAAAGACTTCTTTCTAAATCCACAATAGTTCGCAGCTGTAATATTAGGAGACTTCGCAGGAAAACGTTGAAAAAGTATCAGTCCTACATTATTTTGCTTCCTTGTACGAAGTAAAGGAAGTATTGTAATCAGGAAAAATTCCGGTACCGTATTTCAATGAAAGTATCCATTTTGGCCGCTAGAATAAAATTTAATGATGTCTTTGCGTTTTCGGGACAATATTGTTTAGATAGTTAAATAAAACCTACTTTCTCAGCTTACTGGTAAAATAAAATTGATGGATATAAACAACAGAAAAGAAATCAAGAATATTTTAGTTGAGTGACGGAAATAGAACCCTGTACAGCTAACTCAGTTAAATTACCTCAAACCGATGCCCCGTATTTGTTACCACTTAGCTAGAATATTCTTCGATTTATATCTTTTGTTTTGGTGCAGTTACTTGCTTTTTTTTCATTCTTTTCATTCTCACAGCTGGAAAAGAAAGTTTTGTTTAATTTCCGAAGCAAAACTCCTGCAAATTTACTTTCATTACACCTATTTCAGTTGCTCATTATTACCTGTCTTATTATTTAATTCTTCAGTGTGTCCGTTTGTTAAATTTATTCTTAATCTCCCTACATTCGTTTGACTGTCTGTTCTACTGAGGTGAAATAATTTACTTGATTGCAGCTAGCATGATATGAAGTTAAAAACGTTCTGTAAGGAATAGAATTGTGTAATTTATTGAAATAATTGTCAAACTGGAAATTCGAACAGCTTTAATATTATGTCCATGATCAAGAATAACTTCAGTTTATTTTCCCAGTGTTTGCTTGATATCTTTCAAAACAACTCCTTTTATATTTTTTTTAAAACGTGTTATATGTAGGAGTTAATTAACAACTAGGTCTGAACTCGCGGCTTTGTTTACCTAATTATCTTGCTTTGTGTCATTAAGTTTAAACTTCAGTTAGTAATTGTTCATAAATCTTCATTTAAACTCAAAACTGAATTTTAAGTATTTTAAAAATTTAAATTTTAAAGTCTTGCATAGCTAGATCTAAATGCTAAATTGCTTTGTGTACTTATAAATGCATCTTTTGAAATGAATTCTTTGTAAGAAACTTTCTTTTAAATAAACCTATTCAAGCGTTTTTGTTTAATTAATTATTTGGTAGTTCAAGAACTTCTAGGCCTAAAGTTAGCTCAATTTTAATTAAATAGTATTGCAATGACGTTTGTTCAATTAAGAGTCTGAAGAAGAAAAATATAATGTTATTAATTCAGTAACAAATCATGATTTGCTTCTATCATGCTTGTCTAAATTGCATAATTAAGTTTTTGAAAATATACAATTGTCTTGTTTGCAGTAATTTTTATTTTAGTCTTGTAAAATTAAGTTACGTCATCTAAATGCTAACTTATGCTGTCCCAAAAATTCAATAAATCAGCTCATATAGTGAATCACATTTTAATAAATTAGCATTTACTTAAATATTTATTATTCAGTTTCTGTAATTGAATAATTCGCATAAGAAATTTAATTATCTGTCTTAATAACTTAATTGAATTTCTCTGAAAATTCAACAGGTTTGATTTATTTTCATAAATTACATTGTTTCTGAGTTTTGTTATTCAATTTCATGTAAAAAAGTAAATTTCCTACTTAAGTTCTTCCAAAAGTAAATAAAATTACTTATGCTAATCAAGATTCTCAATTTTCAATGGAGTTTTTCTTTATAGAACATCGCTTGCTATGCTGTAGAGAACATTAGATTATTTCGAAGCAGGAGGCATTAAAAATAAGCAGTGCCCTTGCCGCGACTCGAACCACGGACCTCTCGAATCCGCGTCGAGTGTGTTAACCACTACACCACGAAGGCATGCCAAGAAGGCGGAAGAAGTACCTTCTATACTTCTCCTTTTAAAGGGCGATTGGGATTACGGGACCCAATTGCCAAATCCTGGTGGTGGAGAATCATCATCCATCACCTTTTAACTCGGGCGCCACTGTAGAGACATTAGGTTATTTCGAAGCAGAAGACATGGAAAATGAGCAATGCACTCGCCGGGACTCGAACCACGGACCTCTCGAAGGCGTGCCAAGAAGGCGGGAGAAATACCTTATAATGCAACGGGTGGGGATCCTAGTAAGTGTAATTAACCATTAAACATTTTTTAATGGTAGAAAATTTGAACAGGTAAGAGTTTTTATCGCGTTATACATATTGATTTCAATTTAGTGTTTTCTACTACTTTGATAGTTTGCTGGTTTTGGTTTAGTTGATCATGTCAAAACACACGACGGAAATTATCATGCATACACCATACACATGGGGAAAACAACGAAAACTTCCAAGCAGCTAGCCCCTTCGAACCCAGGACAGAACTACTACTGTTCAGTAATTTTACCGCTCAGCCGTGGCTGGCGGCTACTATTTTGATGTGTACGTGATCACTTTACTATAATTCTATGTTCAAATAAATATAATTCTTTTTGCATGCTAGATTTCTTTTTTTTAATATTAGTAATAGTTATATTTCCAGTTGAGTTATTGCTGGAGATGTGAAAAACGTGCAGTGCTTTCACCGGTATTCGAACTCCAGAGCTTCTGAATACACGTAGAGCGCGCTTCCAGTTACACCACGAAAGCATGCGGAACGGAAGGAGAAAACACACTGCAAACAGAACAATTGCATCACTGCTGGAAACTGAGGAAATCAGTTTAATATTTACGTTCATTATCCTGTTGTACATATTTCTCTTAGACTCACTAGACTTATGTATTCCTCAATTAATTAACTATACATAACCCTCAATGGCGAACACGCATATTATAAGATCTAGACTACCCTTCGTACCTCTTCTTCATACCAACTTCATGAGCATTTATACAATTAGAATAGGGCCGAGTACTCCAGCATTCTGGAACGACATGTGCCGGCTTGATGCAGATGGGGTATTTTATAGAAACTTCGACAAAAAAATCTCAATTTGTTGATATTTTTATTCATTTCTTCTGGATGGTTAAAGACACAGCCTCATTAAAATGTCATTCATTATGCCAATCCAGTCGTTTACTGAGAAATATTGTTGGTAGTTGATTGCACATGTCCATGGGGATGCTTTCCTCGCTTGACGAAAGTTACGAGTATTAAACAAGCTCTATACAGTGCAGCATGCCTCATCTGCAAAAGGAAGACTACTGGAAAACTTGGATCGCACTTATTCTGAGGCCATCAACAGAAGCGTATTTCATGGAGTCAAGTCAGCTCTGGACTGTTTGTAAACTGAGAGGAATGTATTTTGCGTATGTGCAGTAACTTGGATACTGTACTTTTGATAATTTATATCTCATATAATTATTGACGATTCTGCATTCCAAAATCTCATGGTTATGATTGTAAAGGTTTTCACTATAATAATGGTTAACAAAATCACAGAAATTAAGATTTTAATATGACATAATGAGTCTGCATTCAGAAGATCTCTGTAATTTTGTGAGAACAGTTTCTAAAATTATTATCCCTTTGCCCTCAAACACTGTGACACTGAGTATGGAATGTTTTGTAAGCATTCAAAATTGAACACACTTCTTACTTTTAAACCGGAAGCGATCTTGGCTGTAATAAAATATTGTGCTACTGGTAGAAGCTGCAAGAGCTGATATTTTTATTTTTGAAACGCTTCTTTTATGTTCGTTTTCCTCCGGATTTTTAAAATAAGAATTAAATTTTATAGAGTTAAAAAAAATTATTATTTTTGGCCAGAACTGCGAGAGATTGCACTGATAGTATACCTAAGTTTTAAACATTTTAACTGAGAATATCAATTGTCATATGTCGTTCCATTTTAAAAACAAATAAGTGTTTTGTGTGTGACAAAGACATCTACGTTCTTGTGTAAACAAATTGGTACAGTACTCTCTAGAATTAAATTTATAATTTGAAGAAATCTAAGTTTCTCTCCCTATTTAAATTTTTTTATAATACGAATCGCTGTTTATTAAACGTATGTTTTATGTTTGATGATATGCCTTTGGCTTATTGCAGTTCTTAACTTTACCAATGCTCTTGTTTAATGTAGTTAGAGTTCTAAAAACCAGTTCAAAATTTATCAAAAATGTAACTTGAAAACTATTCAGGATAAACATTAAGTTAGGATAATTTAATATAGAAATATTTGTTTTCTTCATCGGTTGACAATATTTAACACTCAGGATGAGGTTTCTTCATTCAAATTTGATTAAATTGAATGATTTCTTTAACTGTAAGTATATCCTTTGGGATAACTATCACAACATGGAAAGAATTGCAAATAAACAAATAAACACACTATCCACTATATCTGTCTGCGCTATCTACCAATACACATTTGGACACCCATGCAAATTCCGATATCTGCGGTTCTGATATACCTCACGTCCTCCACTATTAAATACAGAACACCGTATAAGAAACAACATTAGCTGCATGCAAATGCCACGAAGTGCAGAGTTATCTGATTTCGAGAAACGTGTAATCGTTGAATATCATAAAAATGGCCGATTATTAAGGGGCATGCGTAATGAGCTTAATTACTCATCTTCGGTAGTGGCCTAAGTCATTGACAATTAGAAAATGAGCAGTGATTATTGAATGTGTTTCACGGCGGTGGACCTGCAAAACAATTCTTGTAAGCCGACCGGTTCTGTCTAGAAAAATTCGGAAGAACTGCATCTAACCAATGACCCACATACTCCATGAATTTCAACGGGCACCGAGAGTGTTATTTCTGTGAATATTATCCGTAAGAAAGCATTTTTATCTGCTTGATTTTTATGGTTGGGCTGCTGCCCATAAACCTTTGAACAAAGTACAACTATGCTGTACCTTAATGTGGTGCAAAGCACGCCGACAGGGGGACTTTGATCAATGGAAATGAGTTCTCTGGAGCAAAGAATCAAGGTTCACCTTATACCGTTCGGAGGGCAGGATATGGGTCATCCAGAATGCATTAGCCCACAGTAAAGTTTGGCGGAAGTAGAATTGTGATCTGAGGGAGTTTCTGCTGGTATGGGCCTTTAAAATTCATGGTAAACTCAACACAGGCCCCTGTGCACTATTTTGAACGATGGTGTGTTTCTACGCTGTGGTAATTTTATGGGTTGCAGCCATGTTACTTTTAGCGCTACATCGCCAAATGCCATGTTGCGAGGTACACCATGGACCGGTATGGTGACAATGGGGTTAACTGAATGGGCTAACCTGCCCAAATCGAGCCTGCCCAAATGAACGCTATCAAACACCGCTAGGACGAGTTGCATCGCTGAATTAGGTGTGCAACAACCTTCCAGTATCAGTGAAGGCACGTGTGTTTTTTCCACTTATATGTTATAGCAGTCCTATACACAACATTTCGACATTCTGAGGTTAGTTGTTTTTGAGTTATGCGAGATACATACATGCATATGTCGGTATATATGTTCAGATGTCACGAAAGAAATCTTTTCCAAATCCAGTAAATTGCATTCGATAGCAGTCAAAATGCATATTTTGGTTCAAAAATCATACCTGAAATTTATTCCGATTACTACTTCGTACAAGGAAGTAAAAAGGACCTACGTGTTATCATTGCCGAAGTTGAGAGACTGTTAATCAAAATATACGCTAAAATGTGTTTCATGTTTTTGCATAATGTTTAATATTGCAAAGCAGACCATATTTTTAATATGTCACATTTTTTTAAATTTGACCAAAAGTGTTTAAACGTTTTAAAAAATCTGATGTGTACACCACATGACTTCCTTGTACGGAATATTAAATTATACCCATTTTTCATGCATTTAATTTAAACGTATTGAATTGAATTAAATCTACTTTGTCGATAGCGCATAAAGCACAATAGAATGAAGGCGCTCTCTAAATTTCACTATATTTATTAACCATGCTGACACTCTGGCGCTAGATTCACTTAACAACGTTGCGTCTCATTCATTTTAAAATTCAGAAAGTACAAAAATTATATCATGTGAAGAATTATCTAATAATTTCCTATGTTCTATGAGTTCTTATAAGTGCCCGATACATACGTAGATACGTACATACGTACTACGTACAGACGCCTCGAAAATTCTCTTCTATATTCATTTTAAATCAGTTTTATAATTCGTTTGGGGAGAAAGAGTCCTTTATTATGTCCCTACGTACAGATGCCAAGTTAAATTGTATTCGATAGCGGTCAAAATGGATTTTTTCTTGATTACAATACTTTCTTTACTTCGCACAAGAAATTAATAATTGGACCTAAAAAATAAATTAGTTATTCTGGTTAAGATATAGGATATATGGATAATATATATCCTCTATTCATTAAACTAATATTTCAAATACGTATAAGAATTGGTTATATTATAACACTTGCATATTGCATATTTTATCAATTAGATACACTATTATTAAGACCAAAATAAAACTATTAGTTATTTTGGTGTCCACAGGAGACAGGAGACCATCAATAGAGCAGCTGCACCATCTTTTCGACTTTCAGCTTTTGTGCTCTATTGATGGAAACTATCCACCATCCGCTATCAGCGGCATTTATTTGAAATAAAATTTTATACTTTTATGCTCAAGGATTGTTTACCTTTTACCTTTTACTTATCTCTACAGTTACAGACTACTAATTTATTTCTAGACTAATTTAATTTTTTTTCTATATTTAGTGTTTTTCTCATTCTTTTTTTTTAATTTGGCTTATATATTTCTAAATTATATATGTCTAAATTCTTTAAAATGCATAATGATATTTTATAGTATATAATTTGGTTATTCTTCAAAATTTATATATAAAAATCTGTAAACATAAATTTTTCAACATATGTAACAATTCTTTTAATACTTTTGTTAGGAACTTTATTGGAAACAGCCTCTGTATGTCATATGTATATTTGTATATTCATTTGGTGTCCACAGAAAAATCGCGTGCGAAACATCGCAGGACAAATAAAGGCAAAGAGAAAACATCGCAGTTCTAAAATATCGTTGTCGAAAACAAAGCAGTTCAGTGGGGCGTGGAAAATATCGTGGTAAAATATAAACCACCTTCAAAATCATCGCATCAAAAACAATAACATGGCAGACAATGTGTTTTTTAAACTTTAAAAGTTGCAAAAGTTTATTCATAAAGATTTGCTAGAGCTAGAAGGAATAAGAAATATTTTAATCTATATATTTTATATCTTTAAAAGAATTAAAACAGTTTTGATAAAAAGGCAAGAAAAATAACTTATACATTCAGAAACTGAAAATATGCAGAAATTTAATGCTACGCATTACAGTTAAGGGAATTTTACGCTTACGTAATTAAATATTAAACTCAATATTCAATTAATGTCTTTTATAAAACTTAATTGGTAGTTTTTCATAAAAATATAGTTTGAGAAAGATTAGAAAAGGGAGAATGAGTGACTCAATGAGGTTACCTACCTCAAACCTTTTTAATGAATTATCAATTTTTTTATCTAATATTTATTTTTAGACAATATTTTGCATGAAAATCTTCAATACATCTTTATGAAAGGGATTAATTAAATAATGACCTTCAATAGTAAACTGTATAAATTTAAAATTCTATTAACTCTTATGGGTAGCTTTGATTTTATATTCATTTTCAATTTTTAATGCTTATATTTCTTTTTCTTTATTAGCAAAAATTTATTAATTAATTCAAAAATATTCCTTATTTCTTCTGGCGCTCAGAAATCAATATGCGATATCGCCATGCGATGAGATATTTTTATATATTACTACGATATTTTCTACGACCTTGTTTGTATATTTTTGAACAGCTTTATTTTCTTCGACGATGTTTTATACCACTATGTTTTAGAACTGCGATGCTTTTCCCTAGCTTTTTTTCACACGGTGTGTTCGTCTTGCATTGTTTTCTCCACGATTATTTTTGCCGCGCTATTTTCGCCTGTAACCATTATTCTAAGATGTATATTTATTTCTTTGAAAGCTCTTGAATGTTTTAAGCTACTGAAATAAAAAGTTAGAAGATGAAGTAAATATCTGACACTTCAAGGGCCATACTCTGGGAACTGTTTACTTCTAGATGCTGTGGGGATAAGCGAAAGATCTCGAGTAATGATAACACCTGCCAAACAGTGTGTTCTAATAAATACCAGATTTTTAAATCTTTTGCAAGGGTTTTCATGATAAAAATTTACTAAATGAGGAAAAACGAAAAAAGGTATTCTTCCTCAATTAAAATTTTGACCGTTGTATAACAGGAAATTCAAATTTTATTTTTCGAAATTTAATATTTTTATCTTTTTCTCTTTTGTCAGTTTATTAGTTTGTTGGAAATCATTTGACAGTAATTAATGCACTTTTGATAGCAATACATATATATATATATATTAGTTATTTTTCTTTCTCTATTATTGGTATCAAAATTAACTTGAAATTTGAGTAAAAAATCTGCTAATTAGCAGTGATAGGAAACCCAAACAATGTTAGTAAACTACTACAGAGGCTAAAGTTGGTCCTTAAGTTAGAAAAGGCTATAAACATTAATATCTAAAAAGGAGTTACACTGAATTACGACCAAACACTTTCGCTTTCCGATAATATCCATTAGAACACAAATAAATATCTATTCTGTTTACATGTGGATTCGTTGATATGAATTTAAATGACTATTGCCTTAGATTCTTCCCATGAGACACAGAATGAGACAGTAAGAGACTAATTGTACATACTCAGCATTTTAAGTCTCTATACATAAGGTCGTAAGATTACCAGTGTCATCTGAGCTCAATAACTGCCCTTTACAGGTATGTACTCTGTGATTAAACTCTGAACTCCTAATGAGAAGACGATGAATCTGGAGATCGATTTCTTCTGATATGTTTATAACTGTAACTGTAATTCACATAGTTCATTAAGGAAGTAATTTTAGAGCCTGCAAATTATTCTAATCTTAAACATAATCAAGAGAAACTGTATAGTTATCGAAATTACTTTCCTTAGTGGTTTTAAATAAATTATAATTGATGTCAAAGAGGATTTCGATGAGCTGTTGTAATACAGTAAATCTTAACGGACTATTACATCTAACATAGAATT
This sequence comes from Stegodyphus mimosarum, assembly GCA_000611955.2. Lineage (NCBI taxonomy): Eukaryota > Metazoa > Arthropoda > Arachnida > Araneae > Eresidae > Stegodyphus > Stegodyphus mimosarum. The sequence continues at coordinate 231,648 of KK118219.1, read as the reverse complement.
TTCGATTTGTGTTCAGGAATGGATTACATAGTTTGTTCCTAATTATTGCAGTTGACACACATATTTAAAAATAATCGGTTTTAAACCTAAATCCGCATCACAATTTATAAACTCAATTGTTTCAATTTACGTACATATTTCCAAATTTAGGACGATTTTAGTTATTTTAATGAAATTTCGAAATTACAGCAGCATTAATTACATTTTTACTACACATATTAGTTTAACTAGACTATCAAATTCAGGCACCAGGTTTCGCTTTAGCAGGATATGAATGAGGAGTCGGAAATGTAGGTATGCATTTAATCGCAGTGTGCATTGTTCTGCGACTTGGAAGATAAGACAGTGTCACTGAAATATCAAATCTTCAGAGAGAAAAACATTGTGCAGGGATAGCCAAACTTATTTTATTGATTCAAATATTAGCACAAAATTGAATGCACAAAAATTATAGCATATAAAGAATTATCTAATCGTTGCAACAACCTCTATCCAAATACTGTAATAAATCTAAAAAGATGTATAAAAGAAATTTAAAAATAAAAAAGAAACAGTTTTTCACAGGCGAAATGGCGTTTAACGCCATTTACATAATGCGCATGCGCTACTCATAAACATTCTCCTTTGTCCGAGACAGGCTGGCGACAATATTTGCTCCTAATACGAAACACTTGTTTAATCGAATTTCATTAGAGATATATTTCTTATTCAATTAATTCTGTTTGTTCTAAGTTCGTAACTAGGTAAAAATACGTAAAAACCGCAGAATATCTGCATTAAAAAATGAAAAATGTAGAAAAAAATGAAACACCAAATACAATTAGACAATAAATAAAAATTTACGGAACCAACACGAAAAAATCTCTTCTGAATCCATTTTAAATCCGTTTTATAATTCGTTTGGGAAAAAGAGTCCTTTATTCTATCCTTGCGTACAGATGTCACGCAAAAACATCGTTAAATTGCATTCGATAGCGGACAAAATGGATATTTTTGTTAAAATATGATACCCGAAATTTTTCGCGATTACAATACTTCCTTTTAACTTCGTGCGAAGAAGAAAAAGGAAATTTCAATTTAAAGATGCTATTTACTACTTCCCACTGCAGTGCAGTATTACACTACATTTACTTCAAACGTGCAGCTATATTTTTGAATCACTCGCAGAATTTACACGATTAGTAATCACGATTCTGTCTACTTTCTCAGCTGAAAAATAATACCTGAAAATCAAAACTTCTTGAGTGTTCACATGCTCGCAAACGTGAAACGTTTGGAGGGACAATAACTATTTGAAATCCCTAATGCTCCCGCATATCTGGAGATACGGAGTGATATTTAACTGATTAAAACTTGAGATTTAAATGAACAATAAAATATTGTAGAGGAAATTCGACCAGCCTCAGAATGATCTGTTCATAACTAAATTTTAATTCAGGGGCTAACTGAAATGGGTGTAAGTTTTTGAAATTTAGAAACAAGGATGTTTTTATGGCGTTCAAGCAGTTTCAGTCCTAGACCAAGATTTATGATCAAATTAGGAAAAACTTAAAGTGGAACTGGCAATTTTTAAATGAAGGTGATATAATTCATGTTAAATTTTAGCCAAACGTTTGCGCGTGTTTCTTATAGTGTGACAATTAAGTAGTGTCAATTTGAATTTATGCATAAGTTTCGAAATGTGAACAGAAGATTTGAGACTACGTTTCATTTGTATAAATTTGGGAATACAAATGATGAATGAATTTATAAGTTATTCACTTTCCAAAATGCCTCCGTGGTGTAAATGGAAGCACGCTCGACAAATGATACTCTATACAAGTGGTGCCCAATCTAAAAGTGGTTAACCATAATTCGTCCTACCAGGATTTGGCGATTAGCTTGCCTAATCAGACACCCTTTAAAAATATATCTGAGATATTTCCCCCTCCTTTCTGAGTACCTTCGTGGTGTAACTGGAAGCACGCTCGACGTGTATTCGGGAGGTCCGGAGTTTGAATCCCGGCAAAGGTACTGAAAATTTCTTCAGTTTCCTAACTTCGAAAAAAAATTCTAAATGACTGCAAATTTATTACTCAAATTCAAACTAGAATTTTAAAAAAATCGCCTACTTAGAATTAAACTATTTAGATCGTCTTGAAAAATTACAAAATAGTTCTACATGCTAAAAGAGCTGAGGGATACTCACGTGGCCAGTTCTCAATGGCCGCGGCAAAGCTACGCTTAGCATTCGTATGTTCACAGTCCTTGCAAAGAAATAGCCCTGATTAATGTTGTTCGAATAAATCACATTTACGAGAGGATTCTCTAATAGAAACACGCAAAGATTATCAATTCACAGCATCCGAAAGCACCGGGGACGCTCAAGAAATTATCTCAGAGTAAGACGCCATAAAGTGGAGCATCACCTTAATAGCCCCTCATCCGATAACATTAAATCACAGAAACTGAAAATCCATATTGAATCAGCGAATCGAAATCCATATTGAATCATCGAACATATTCAAAAAGTGTACTCCAAAAATGATAGTTGACAGGAAACGTTACGCATTAGTGCATTCTCCTCAAGTCACAATTAGAAACAGAAACTCTAGTCCTCAAAGCTGAAAACTACAAGTACACTCAAGAAATAACCTATTTTAAATATCACTAAACAGGAAACCTCTCACCGGCTGGAAAGGAACTCTCGAAAAAAATTATATGCGACAAATAAGTCAATCGGTTTCATCTTACAAATTAATTTCAATCCCTATCAGCAGTCCTCATATCTCCGTTTTCCGTATTCCACTTTTCTCACCGTTTTTCTTTCATACGACTTTTCCTTATCACATCAAAACTCCATGCGAAATCAGCTCGGTATTTATCAACATATTTTTTATAATTTTCTAAGAATTCTTCTTTTTCTCTTTTTTTTCGCTCCTCAATATTTCGACAATATTTTTATTAGATAACACTTCAAATAATTATTAATTAAAATAAATTTTCGATGCAGTCACACCCAAAGCTGTATGTAAGTAAAGCGTCGGCACTCCCATACTATAACATGACGCCAAATTGCAGTGGTGGCGATGTGAACTAAATCTCTTCCCCTCCTCCTCTCCCCTGCAGTGACGTCATGGTGGTTGGAAGTAAGATGGAGAGGCCGCAATGGGTTTTGACACGATTGGATGTAAATATTTTACAATTGCGTCGTAATTATATACATAAATGTATATATTTTCTATTTGTACAGTATTTCAGAGTCCTAAGTATACGAAAAGAATACATTTTTAAGCAAAGTTTATTGTTATTAACATTAAAATTATGCATTATTTCTTCTCCACTTATAGAGCTTCTACCTAAAATACTTTCTCAAATATGACATGATTTTTTTAGCCTCTGAGGCATCTTTTAAATGAAAAAAATCTTGTCCATTTCAAATTAGCGCTCTTTTTATTTTAATAGTGAAATACATTAAACAGTATATAACTTTCTCTGAATATTTCTGAAAGGGAATAAAAAAAAGATTTTTTAAAATATTATTTAAAACTTGTACCTGCGTTATTATAAAATATTGGGAATAATTCTTTTAATTATCAGATTTTTTTACCTTTAATTTCAACAATACATATCCTAAAACTGTTCTTTATTACTTCCTTAAGTACGCATCGTCTCAAGGAAACCCGTAGAAATGTATTCCATCAGATTTCGACGAAATCTTACTCTTGCAATCCTTAAATCCGCAGTATCGCTACGCCATTAGAGAAAATTTTAAAAAAAAATTGGTTCTGAAAAGAGCCTTTTGTAATTGAAAAGTAAAAAATTAATAAGTTATAAATAACACAACCATAGCACGTTAGAAGCTAACAAGATTTGGGTAGAATCAAACAAACAACCAAATCAAAACAATAAGGACCATGCGCAGTTTTACTGATTGTGTTTCCACATCGCCACAGCTACGAGCGCTGTAGTCGTTTCGAAGCGCAATTTCTCCCATTGAAGTGTCGACGCTTTACTTACATACAGCTTTGATCAAAACAACCAATGACTGAAAAGAAAAGGAGCATGCGCAGTTTTACTGATTGTGTTTCCACATCGCCACCGCTACGAGCGCTGCGGTCGTTTCGAAGCGCAATTTCTCCCACTGAAGTGTCGACGCTTTACTTACATACAGCTTTGGTCACACCTCCATAACCTTACAATGGTCAAAGGGTACGGCCCTCTATTTTTCCTCAAACCAGTTACGAACACGCAGCTCTTAAAATAATACACTTGTTAAGAATACATTACTTATTTTAATGTTTATTATTTTGTATTTTGTATTTCCTGGCTCGTGAGCAAGCCTCGCTTAGATTTTGTGAGTATAGTTTAGTAATTTGTGTATGGCAACAGTAATAGATATTCAAGTGCGAGAACGATGTAACAGCGCTAACAGCGTTATTGATTTCTTCCATGATAATAAAGTTTGTTTTTGGTTGCAACTGATTCTATTTTGTGAATAATCACCGCAGTTGTGTTTTAATGATAGTGACTATTTTAAACCTATGATGCGAGTCTTTAATTAAAAGCTACTTCGTGCTGAAGTGTGATTTATACGTTTAAGTACTGAAAGCTAGAAAAGTCGGTGATACTTTTTCTTGTAAGCTTTAACATTGCTGGCGTCCGCTTCCGGATTATTTTCGTATTTAAGATGTTTCAAATAATAAAAGGTTTTAAAAAAGAAGATTGGAAACATGTTGTGGAAGAAATCGGTGAAAGTTTACCACCAACTGTTACAATAGCACGTTTAAAAGACATTATTTTGAACAGTGCGGAATACAAAAAGGATCCTGAATTTGTTCAAGATTTATTAACAACTGCTATTGCGGATAGAATATTGCTAGAGCAAAGACAAATTGAGAAGGATAAGCTGGATTATGATCTTCAAAATATGAGAATGGAGAATAAGCTTCAAAAAACGAAAATGGATTATGAACTGAAATTGGCAAGAATCCAAACACACTCAAAGTGAGTCATTTCCATCTATTTCTGTTTCTGATGTAAATAGTTCGAAACGAAAGTTTACTTTACCTAGATTAGAATTTAGACAGTTTTGGGGATGATATTAAAGATTGGCTTCCTTTCTGGAGTCAGTTTGAGCAGATTCATAAAGATGATGATATTGCCCAGGAGGATAAATTCCAATATTTAATTCAAGCTACCGTGTCGGGTTCTCGGGCTAGAGAAGTTGTGGAGAGTTTCTCTCCTATCGGCGCTAATTATGAAAAGGCTGTGGAAAGTTTAACTTCCCGTTTTGGTAGGGAAGACATTTTAGTCGAAGTATAAGTTAGAGAATTATTGAAATTAATCGTAACTGTGCAAACTAAGGAAAAGTTTTCATTAACTTCTTTGTACGATAAACTCGAATCTTATTTACGCGCTTTGGAAACATTAAATGTGACAACTGATAAATGTGCTTCTATATTATATCCAATGGTTGAGTCTTGCTTTCCAGCAGATTTTTTAAAAGGATGGGATCGTAGTAATTCTTCCGATTCAAAAACGGATGCGAAGGATCTATTAAACAATTTAATGCAGTTTTTGAGATTGGAAGTAGAGGGAGAAGAAAGAATATGCTTAGCTGTTGCTGGTTTTGGTTTAGGAAAGCACCCAGATAATAATAATAAATCAGTAAAAAGGAAGCATCCTAGTGCAGAATGTTTACGTAACAAGACACCGACAGCTGCTTCCGATTCCAAGGCTGTGAAATCGTGCGTTTTTTGTGATGGTAAACATTTAAGTTCTGACTGCTTTTCCGCGCAAAAAATGAGTTTATTGGAGAAGCAAAAAATTTTAAAGGAAAAACTTTGCTGCTATGCTTGTTTAGCTCCAGGTCATACAATTAAGAAATGTCGAGTTTTCTTAAAGTGCTTAATTTGTTCTAAAAAACATGTGCCATTAATGTGTGGTGTGCTTGATACATAAATCAAAGTTATGCAGCCGAAAAAAGAAGAACGACAGAGGGCGAAATTAACTTGTCTAATTTCAAATCACATACCCCTAGAGTGTTTCTTCAAACTGTGAAAGCTAACCTTATTTCTGATGGTAAACAGAAGACTGTGAGATTACTTTTAGATTCAGCTTCGCATAAATCTTACATCTTAAAGAATGTAGCCGAAGAGATGAATTATTTGCGTGTTCGTCAAGAAAATATGGTGCATTCTCTTTTTGGGGGTGTTTTAAGTGATGAGTTGAAGCATAATTGTTATAAAATAAGATTGAGAAGTTTAAATGAAAAGTTTGCCTGCAATTTCGAAGTTCTAGATCAAGCTACAATCTATGATAATATTCGGCCTGCGTGTAAAGGCCCTTGGATTAGAGAGCTAGAAGAAAGTGGCATAATTTTGAAAGATGTTGCAGTTAATTGTGAAACCATTCATATTCTTGTCGGACCCGACATAATGGGGAGGTTGTTAACTGGAAATAGGAAGATTTTGTCTCCGGGTCTCGTTGCTGTAGAAACTAGTTTTGGATGGACACTGATGGGTAAGGTGCCAGTAGAAGAAGCTTCTAATGAAAACTTAGCAACGGCTGTGACATCAATGTTTATAAATGAAGCTGAAGTTTCAAGTCTATTGAGACTGGATTTAAGAGGAATCAATGATCCTGTAGAAAAGAAATCTAAACATGAGATTGTTCTTCAAACCAAAGAACATTTTTAGAAACCATTACAGTAAATAATGATGGTCGATATGAAATTTGCTTGCCTTGGGCTGATGAAAAATCACCTTTACCTGATAATTTTAGTTTAGCTAAAAAGAGGCTCGAGTACACCACTTCGAAACTTTTAGCAATGAATTTGTATCAACAATATGAAAATGTATTTTTAAACTGGATTGATGAAGGTATCATAGAAAATGTGCCCACCTCTGAAGTGAATTCCTATGGTAATTACTTACCTCATCACCCTGTTCCAAAGGCCAGCAGCAGTACCACACCTATTCGTCCAGTGTTCAACGCATCAGCGAGATTGCAAACCATCCTTCTCTGAACCAATGCTTGCACTGCGGTCCTAATTTAATCGAACTTATTCTAGACGTCATACTGCGATTCAGAGACCGGCGATATGGAGTCATAGCGGACATTAGAAAAGCTTTTTTGCAAATAAGTATTCCAAAAGAGGATAGAGACTTCCTGCGATTTTTATGGTGGGAAAACATGAAAGAGAAAAAGCTCAGAGTTTTTCGACATGCCAGACTTCTTTTTGGTGCAAAATGTAGCCCTTTCCTTCTGGCTTCAGTTATTGAGCACCACATTGAAAACAATGAAGATTTTAAAATTGCTTTCAAAAAGAGACTGTTGCAAAGTTTCTATGTCGACAATTTCGTTACTAGTGTTAACACTAAAGAGCAGTTGGAAAAGTTTGTGTCCGATTGTAAGTTACTGATGTCCAAAGGCGGTTTTGACCTAAGGGAATGGGAATATTTTGACGAAATCAACGGTAATAAAGAAACACATGTATTAGTTCTGCTTTGGAATAAAGAACTGGACACCCTGAGAATAAATATGGGATGGTTGAATGACTTTAATTTGGTAAAGATAACAAAACGCAGCATGTTATCTGCAGTTCATAAGGTTTCAATCCTCTTGGTTTTTTCTCCCGCGTTATGCTCTGTCCAAAAATAATGTTACAAAAGGAATGGAAGGAATTCTTCGTTTTAAGCATAATTGTGCAAATACAGAAAGCAGTAAGACGCGGAGAATTGAATGCAGTAGAATTTCACGAGAAGGAATTAAAGATATTGCTTATGATTCAAAAAGAATCCCCTGATTTGGAATATGGTAGACTCAAAACACTTCAGGTATTTAAAGATGATCACGGCATCTATCGTGTAAAAACTAAGATTGTCTACAGAAAGGATAGTGATGATTTTCTCCAACCTGTTGTCCTTCCTTCACGAAGTTGTGAAACGACTTATTTTCTCTGTTCATGGGAAGAATTGTCACGCAGGTGGTCACATACTTTTGAATCTGCTTAGAGAAAAATATTGGATTCTTAACGGAAGGAAGAGTGTGAAAAATATTGTGGCTAATTGCATGATCTGTAAAAGATATAGTTCAAGGAACATGGAGGTGATAAGTGCACCCCTTCCTGAAAATCGTGTAAAAGATGCTGCGGTATTTCAAATTACAGGTATTCACATGGCTGGTCCTCTGTTTCTAAAAGAAAATAGAAAGTGTTGGGTGTTAATATTCACTTGCGCTGTGTACAGAGCAGTACATTTTGAGCTAATTGCTGCCGCTTCCACAGGTGCCTTTTTAATGCATTTAGAAGATTTATAGCTCGCACGGGAAGATGTACTATTGTATACTGTGACAATGGCTCTAATTTTGTCGGAGCAGCCAACTCATTAAAACAGCTAGATTGGAAACGTATACAGAAACACGGAGTCGTTAATTCGATTGACTGGATATTTAACTCGCCGACAGCCGCATGGTGGGGCGGTTGGTGGGAGCGACTAATAAGAATATTGAAAGATATCTTAGAAAGAGTGTTAGGAGAGGCTCGTCTAAATTATGAAGAAATGGCAACTACTCTGGCAGACTGTGAAAGTGTAATCAACTCAAGACCTCTAACTTATATCTCTGAAGAAGATGTTATAAAGCCCATTTCTCCATCGATGTTTCTTCAAGACATTTACGAATGCAGTGTTCCAGATATTGATGCTGTGGAACAAAATTCTTTATCTAAAAGACTGAAATATAGGCAAATCATACTTAAAGAATTAAGGAACCGTTTTCAGTCGGAATATATAGGTGCTCTCATTCAACGAAAGAACAGTAAAAAACTCAGACACACAGTGGCTGTGGGTGATGTCGTTCTAGTGGGAACCGATAACAAATAGAGAATTAACTAGTCTTTAGGTCGCATTACTGAGCTTGTTCCAGGTAAAGACGGTAACGTACGACTCGTAAAGGTGCAGACCTTACCCCAAGAACTTCTTCGTCCTATTCAGAGAATATATCCTCTTGAGATAGCATCTTTTAATGACTGTCCTAAGCCTGTGAAATCCAATAATTTGACCAAATTCTCAAAGCAGCCGACCTACAGGACAATGGTATCTTTAACAACAAGCCAAAATTTAGTAGGACTGGTAGAAAAATTAAGATTCCAGAAAAACGGGACTTATAATTTAAATATGTGCTTTAGTGAAATACATTTTTATTGCTTGTTATTAATATTTCTTATACTTGAGAATATTTCTGTGGTTTATTTGATTAGTACTGGATATATATATATATTTTTAATATTAACTTAAAAAGTTTTAAAGTGGTAATTTTATGTTTTGATTACAATTTATAATCAAAAGGTGGGAGGATGTTAAGAATACATTACTTATTTTAATGTTTATTATTTTGTATTTTATATTTCCTGACTCATGAGCAAGCCTCATTTTGATTTTGTGAGTATAGTTTAGTAATTTGTGTATAGCAGCAGTAATAGATATTCAAATGCGAGAACGATGTAACAGCGCTAAGAGCGCTATTGATTTCTTCCGTGATAATAAAGTTTGTTTTGGTTGCAACTGATTCTATTTTGTGAATAATCACCGCAGTTATAGTGCTTTAATGATAGTGACTATTTTAAATGTATGATGCGAGTCTTTAATTAAAAGCTACTTCATGCTGAAGTGTGATTTATACGTTTAAGTACTGAAAGCTAGAAAAGTCGGTGATACTTTTTCTTGTAAGCTTTAACAACACTACATTTTTTCCTACTTCCGCCAAGAAAGAGAGACAGACTAATGTATTCTTTTAACTTTCCTCTGCACAGCGTTATTATCCAATGTATCAGGCGAAACATCTCTGAAGAAATAATACGATACGTAAACATATGTTTACTTTTAATTTCTTTATCGGTCCAAAGGTAATACAGTAAAAAGACTTCGGGGTACTTAACAAAAGGCAGCATTTTTTTAAAAGCCAATACTTATTGTTCACCAGCTACAATGCATTTGTTTACCATATACTTTAGATTCCCTAATTTCAACCTTCTAACTAATCGAAGACAACACCACAGCAAAATTATTCGCGTTTCTATCATGACATCCAGACAAAAAGCTAGTATTATCCCTGCAGCCAAATTGAGACATAGCATTTTCCTAAGAAAAATTAAAACCACTGACCACTTTCTAAAATAAAAAAAATTTAAAATAGTTTCTGGAACATAATAAATATGCACATGACTCGAAAATAGACTGCTTTATGCTTTTGTTCTCAGTACTTCACAAGTTAATCTCCTAAGTTTAAAAATGGCAAAATTACGCTTCTAAAAGACATTTTACCGTCTTTTTCCGAAAATAAGACACTTTCTTACTTTCTTTTTTGGTCCAAAATACGCGCTAGAGCTTATTTTCGGGGGAGGGCAAAAATAAAAGTATATTTATATATTTTTATTTAATATTTATTTTACACAGAATACAGAAATTTAAATTTATTCAATTACAGTCATGTCATCTTCTTCTGGAACATCGTCATAAATAAAATTCTGAATTATATTCTGATTTTCTTCCAAATCCATTTCCTGTTGAATCATTGGTCCGAATCTCTCATGTCTTGCGATATAGCTATCGTTAAATGAATACTTCTTGTCTAAGTAGCCTGTTCGTAGTGCATTGGAAACATCACTATCAGTTATTTTGTCCCATGAATTTTTTACCCAATTCACAACTTCTTGTAAGCCTGGTTTTACAAAATTACCTCGATGATTTCTCACCATTCTGTTTTCAATATATTCATTGATTTCCATCCGCAAATGATCCTTGAATGGCTTGTTTATTGCAATGTCAAGTGTCTGGAGGTAACCAGTCATTCCTGCCGGAATCATTATTTGATCAATCTTCCTCTCAGCAAGAAAGTTTTTCATGTCTTTAGCGCGGTGAGTACTGGCTGAATCCCAAACTAGTAAACCTCTATTCTGACCCCTCAACAGTGGTGGCAGCATAAAATCAACCCACTTTCTTATAACTGCTTGGGTGCACCAGGCTTTTTCACTTTCAATGACATAAATTCCTGAAACACGTTGAATCTGGTCTTTTTTACCTTTAGTGATTAAAAATGGCGATACTTTCTTGCCATCTAGACGAATCGCCAAAATACAGGTAACACGTGCACTATCGTAACCGGTAGAAGGAACGTAAATTGACGAAGAAGCCTTGTGGTGAACTGTCGTTTGAGCTCCTTGGCCTAGGAATACCGCGGTCTCATCCATAGCAATCATGTTGGAGAGTTGGTATTTCGAAAAATCGATGCCATCAACAAAAAGCTTAAACGCAAGTGCACGCTTAACAACTTCATTGTCTTCCAGCTTAAACAATGTTGTTGATCTCCTTAGAGACAGTTCATATCGTTTAAGGAAGTTGTCCAACCAGTGTGACGATGCTTTAAATTCTTCTGTGGATATATCAAATTCAGTTGCTGTTTCAAGGGCAAATTTTTGAATATCAGCCCTGCGCACAACCAAAGCCATTGCTCTCCTGCCTGCAATCCATTCCCAGATGCAATCTTCCAACTCGGAAAATAACGGCTGCCGACCTGATCCAACTCTGCGTTTTTTCTCATTTCCTTGGTCCACCAGTTGACACAGATAATCGTAGTCTGCACGCCATTTACGAACCATACGGAGATCCAGCATCTTTTCTTTACAGAATGCTACAAGATTTACACCCCTGGAGTCTTCCACGACTCCCTTTTTGTACTCGACGGAATAGCTCTTTCATTTTGTACTCATTTTAACTGGGGTTAAAAATTATTCACTTTATTTTAAAATAAAATTACGTATGAGGAAATAATCAGACTTACAAGACTGAAATGAATGAACTTTGTATAACTGCACTATCGCTCAATGTAGACTGCTGCCTTATGTTGTATTTTTAAGATAAATTCCAAGAATTAATTTGAAACGAACTGTAGAGGTGAACAATTAATTTCTCGGAATATTTTGTTTCAAACATTTCTCTGAAATAGGAGTATTAGGAAAGCTAAACATATTATTACTTAATAAATCAACAGCATTTTTTAACGAATTCTTTTTGTCACGTTATTTTAACTAGTGATTATTTTCGGGGGATGTCTTATTTTACAAAAAGTTCCGAAAATCACGATAGGGCTTATTTTCGGAGGATGTCTTATTTTCAGAAAAAGACGGTAATACATAATAACTGTCATATTCGTAAAGTACTGTTATTCCATGGGAACACAGACTTCTCATTTTAGGAAATTATAAAGAGCATCTAACATTTGACGTCACAACCATTTTAACAAAAAGCATTGAAAGGAATATCTCGGTCAATATTTAACGCTCTCTCTCAAGGTACATATCTCACGATGACAAGAAACGATTTTAGGTAAGTTTCAATAGTTTTAGCTACTAAAAATTTTAAGCTTTAAAACAAGCGACTTAATTTTATTGATGAGCTAAATAGTAGAGAATAATCATAAACAAGGAGCAAATGAGTACATTTTACTGCTATTTGGTTCTGATTACAATTTCAAATCTCTCTCATTTTGAGGAAGATTATGACTGTCCTCACTTTTATATCGACTGAACCTTATTCAAAGGGATAATGTTTAAAATTATTTTAAACATTTGTTTCTTCCATATTTCTTCAATTTCTGGATTGTTCGTATGCACTATTCTGATCGAGTTTCCTTTCTGCTATGCTTCGGTATATTTAAGTATCTTTCTTGCAAATGCTGTGGTTTTTAATTTTGATTTTAAATTTTCACAAAATTATATGATTGAAAAACATTACTTGGGCAGTGATTGTTTGCATTGTTTTGAAGAAATTTAGTTTTTGTTCTACTTTGTTGTGACTGAATAAAGCCTGACTTGCTTTGTCTAAACGTTTTCTAGATTTTAGTTAGTAGAGCAAAGAATAGAGCAATTTTTTCCTCATGATCTTATGTCAATTGCGACATTCTTAAAAATCTCCAGATGATTATTTCGTTATAAAATAGGTTTTTCAGTAAAAATGTCAATAAGAGCTTATGAATCAAACGATCAGTTTTCACATGAATGGAGAATTGCAAACTGGAGAACACTGCTGAAGACCTTGCATCAACACAGTTATAAAATAATCTATCAAAGTAACATTTACACTAGAATTAATTATGCCAGCCTACCCAAATGAAATTTAAATATAACTCTTTCTTTTATTGTATGTAATGTATTTGTTACGGTCCTTTTCTAATTCGTATTAAGAACAATAACTGTCTAATATACATCACAACCACGTCTTTTTGTCAATGTGATTAAAATGTATAATAATTATATTTACCGATAAATATTAATCAGTAAAACCATCTAAGTTTAATCAAAATATATTTTATATTTGTTGCTTTTTTACAAGACGCATTAATTATTTCTTACATAAACAAGGTTTATACCTATATTTTATTGCATTGACAAAAATAAGTTATGCATTTTTTTTTTCAGGAAGAGCTTCTGTGGCATTTGACTCTCGTATATACCCAGGGTTGTTTGCTCAACTGAGTAGACCTTGATTACTTAAATTAGAATTTATGTGAGGATATTACCTAGACATATATCAATATCTGAAATTTTATTATTTGTAAAAAGTATTTTCTTGAACACTGCAAATGAATTTTTTGTGACGTATTGGTTTCAAATGCCAAATGTTGGACTTAGTTTACAGTAGTTTTATCAGTTATCTAGCTCATAAATCTTTATCTGAACGATTTCTTCTACATTCGAAGTTAAAAATATAAATTTCAAAGACCTTAACATTTTTCCTCTTGCTTATTTAATGATTGTAAAAATAAGTAAAAGTTTTTTGTCATTTAAACTGTATCAAAGAAATTAGAATATTCTAAATTACCGAACATGCTAATGGAATAGTATTTATTGCCATATACATGCGCAATAGCAAGTTTCATTGAAGATTATTACATTTTACTGCTAATATCTGATAGTTATTAATAATCACTGTTTAATGTGAAAACAGTTTATAAATTACTTACCCTAATGTTCTCATTTAATTATTATTAATATAAACCGACTACTCACTTGAACCGTAGCATATCCAAGCTACGTTTTATGATTAGAGAAACAATGTATCACGTGCGTTAGGTTTTATTTCATCGAAATACTCTATTTTGTAATTATTATTCTTTAATAGACTTCATTACGTGCAAGTAGATTTTGTGATTTTAATTTAAAAGTCTATTGTACAGAGAAATCCTCGCTTCATAATAACTTCACTGAAATGACTAA
>KK118219.1:205543-217356 GCA_000611955.2 Stegodyphus mimosarum | reverse complement strand
CACTCTTTCAAATTTTAAATAATATTGACGACAGTCTGTTTGCTGCATAATAATTGTAAGATTACAACTGAAGCATAAAGTTTCATTAATTTTATAAGTTTGCCCAAAACGTCACCAAATTCAGTACAAGTTTGATAGATTTTGAAATATTAATCAAGTAAGCTTCTGATAAAGAAGTTTTCATAGATTGGATGCAATTTAGAGAATTGTTTTGAGCGACAAACTTTAATCCCTGTTTAATTACATTACTAAATATATTTCAGAATCAAAAATGTAATTCTAATGTGATTTCTCAAGTGTTCATAAACATAAAAGGGCTCAGGGCTTAATAAAATTTCAAATCTCTTTGATAAACATTGGTGGCTTTATTCATATAAAAATAACATGTTTGGTTTTAAGAGAAAATAAATTAGACAATTTAAAAAAGGATTATCGTACGCTAACCTGAAAAGGCGACTGAATGTTAGCCTTATTAATGATACGTAGAATATTTCAAAACAAAATTTCGGTATCATGAAGTTTCTCTGAAAGACCGTTTTCTAAATCATACTACCTTGATTCAGAAACATTGTACTATATTATGGTGTATAAATAAAAATTACGTATGCACTGCAATTGGAAGAAAGTGATTCAACATAAAAATACTTCATGTGAGAAAATGGTTGCTTTTTATGTTACTATCCTGTCATAAAATGTGTAGTAAAATAGGATAACTTGACAACACTTCATGTACGGTATTGAATTAAAGTTCTGATGACTTCGAACGCGATACCTCCTCCCTATCTAGTCTTTGAGTCTCTGTGCTATTGTGTATTCGAGAAGTTCCTCTTTGTTCTCTCTGACTTTTCTTTAAGGTCTCTGAAGGAGCTGGTTTGAAGCGAATTGATCTTCTGTTTACACTTACTTACTTAACAACCTTTAACCATCTTATCAGTGTGGAGAAAACTCTTCAAGCATAACTTCAGTCTAAGTGAAATTATTGTCTTACCGACGCAATTTCCATGGAGTCTCAGCTAAAGGAAACTAAAATTATCATTTTCACTTCCTTGTACAAAGTAAAGGAAGTATAGTAGTCACGAGAAATTCCGCGTATCATACTTCATTGAAAATATCCATTTTGACCGGTGTCGAATGCAATTTAACCACGTTTTTGCGTGACATCTATACGTAGAATAAAGGACTCTTTTCACAAAATGAATTATAAAACTTATTTAAAATGGATTCAGAAGAGATTTTTTCGTGTATATTTTGCTTTAAAATGATTGAGTTATGTTGTTCATATCTTCCGGTTAAGGTTACTATGATTTAGTTAATCTGCATGCAATAGTTGTAGAAATATCAACAATTTAAAAGTTCTTTAAGTGCTGCTAAGCCTGATTTTGTTTTTATCATAGCAGACATATTCGCTTACATTTCAAACTAAGCGAAATAATAAATTTAGTCCTTCTGCGCCTTCAATGTATTTTTGCCGAGTGAGACCAAAAGCAAAGATTTTAGTTTTGTGAACTGAAAAATCTGCTTTCTTGCCCGCTGGCCTAATTGCTTCGTTTCGCGTTAGCATGAAGCAGCAATTGTGGTTGAATTGAATTTTATGGCTTAAGTGCGGAGAAGATGATATTTAATAAATAAAGGTAACATAAAACTTTAAAAAAGCCCCTTTGGGTGTCATACAAAATCTGAAAATTTTCAGATTTTTTTCTTTTTAAATATTTCTATATCTTTGTATTTTTAATAAAGATATTTTGAGGTTTTTATGTATTTTTGCCTTGTCGGGAAGTAAGAATTGAATTAATTGAATGAGAAATATATCTCTAATGAAATTCGAAGAAATAAGTTTAAATGAAATGCAGCAAAACATGTGTGTAATTTAATATTCCGTACAAGGAAGCCATGTGGTGTGCACATCAGATGTTTTATATGATGAAACTTTCCAAAAAACTTACTAAACAAATAACCTAAATTTGAGGAATATTTTATAGTGATTTCAAAATATTTAAATCACGTTTAATTTTGTTCACAGTTGAGAATACTTAAGTAATTTTCCTGAAAGCGTGAGTCGGTAGCATAATTATTTTTAACATAAGCCCTTTATATGTAAGTGAAGATAATTTTTTCTTCGAAAACTGAACCTAAAGTGAGTCGATTTTTCACCGCTTTGTAAATCTTTCCGATAATAATCTGAAATAAAATGACGTTAAATGGATAATGAAAGTCGGTGGTACACAGTATAATTGCAGGAAACTGTCCTTGTCTTCAAAGACTGCGCAGTAAATAGGCTTCACACCACAACAGTTTAGAGAAGATATAAAATATGGCGCAAGTGTAGATACTGCAATAGTTTATTGTATTTAGCAATCATTAAAGTTTTATCATTTCAAAAATACTATGAGCTGCTGTTCTGCGCTCAGCAGTGAGGAACCGAAGTTGGATAAAAAATATCAAGTTTCTTTAAGTAATTTTCAATAGTTCCATAAGAATATTCGGTACCATTGTCAGATCTGAAAACTTTTATTTTCTTTCTAAATTTATTGTTTTCGATGCAACATATTGTTTAAGTATATCTAATGCTTCATTTTTTGAAGCAATAAAATAAATTTCAGTATAACAGTAGCAGTCATCAATGAAAGTTAGGAAATATCTTTTTCCTCTTGCGAACTAACGTTGGCCGCACACATTTGTGTGCTCTAAATCTAGTGGATTCTTACATTTAAAAGTAGTTTCTGGACTTTTTTTTCTGTTAAATTTGTTTTTATGCATGCCGAACACTCAGCACTATGAGTGCATTTCCTATGTTTAATGCGGTCTGCTAGATTATATTTTAGTATTCAGTTTGTATGAGACCATGCAGTACCATTAGCGAAATAAAATTTCTTATCAATTGGACTTGCTGTCAATTTTTATAAGCTTTGTTGTGCGTTGCCATGGGCTATAAAGTATTTCTTTTAATGGCATATTTGTTACTATGAAATGTAGCAATACAACCTTTGTTCGTACATGATTGAACAGAAAGTAAGTTACTATCTAAATCTGGTACATACAATACATTTTCTAATTTTTTTGGGTTATCTAACTATTTAAATTTTAAAATAGTCTTCACCAACATATACGAATTAACTCTAGCACCATTCGCTACAGTACTATTTGTTTATTCGAGACATTTAATTGAGAAAAAATGCTCTTATGATTCGTCATATGCGTTGAGGCTTCTGTTTTTGACTATGTTCATATTCCACCTATAGAACATGATTAAACTGAACTTGCGAATTTTTAATTTCGATACTTTTCTTAAGATGTTTATTTTCTTTATCTTGTTTTCATTTTTACATTTTCTAAGTTTTGAATAGTTTTCATTTGACACGCATTATTTTTATAATTTTTAGAATATTTTCTCATTACGCTGTTATCTATATATGTTTTCGGGAAAACTCTTGCGTTGCGTTTTAGATGAAAACAGTCATGATTATTTCGTTTACAGTAATTACAATATCGTATAACATTATATTTCGATTTTTCTTCGCTTGTACCTTTAAAAACAACTAAATCGCGTTTTTGAATTTGCTTAATTTTCACACGTCTACAGCACTCATCTATTAATTTATTTTTAACATATTCTAGCGACAGTTCAATTTCTGATTTGCCCCTACTGCGGGTATTAACGAGTTGCGCGAATTTCGTAAACAGAGCAAAAAAATTGCTATAAGGTTATTATCTTTAATTTCTTCCCCTATACTACTACGTAGCTTTTTAGCCAATTCTAATACTCCTTTGGTGTGTTCTTGCATTCTAGAACTTTCATGATATTTAGCAGTATATACTCTTCTGAGAAGAAACGATTTATTTGTTAAATTTGCACGTTCGTGAACAGATTTTAACCCCTCCCATGCATACTATTTAAGCACATTTACAGTGTAAAATATTTGGGAATCCGAACTGTTTAGGCACATTGAAGCTTTGGCTTTTAGGATCGTTTATTAATCGTATATCGCAATTAGTTTCTGGTTTTTCTTCGAACACAACATTATCTAAGTCTTCTTTTATTAGAGGTTGTTCTATTTTAAATTTCCAAACTGTGTAATTATCGTCTGTTAACTTTTCTTCATAAACTGATTCTTTTAGAATAGACATTATTATTTCTTACAATTATACTTTAAACTTTGCAGCTAATATTTTGAACAACAAAATTAGTTTTAATATTTTATGCCCCTGGAATTCCACAATATATTATTTCAGTTTTATAATTTCAGCTTTAAGAAACATTTTCAAAAGGACAATTTCTCAAACTTATTAAATTAATCAATCCAATAATCATTGATATTTCATGTATTTAACATGGTTAAGGCGTTCAAGTATACTATCCTCTATTTAGCACAGTTTTATAAAAGAATGATAAGTTAAAATAGCTATGAAATCTTTATTTAACAGGTTAGAGAGTTTGCTTGGCTCAAGTAGAACAGAAATCAAAATTAAGTGTTCACAAATATTTAAATTTAAATGACGAAAGCAAAACTTACAAGAGACTCATTTAAAATTTTTAAATATCTTCAAGTGTATCTATTAGGTAATAATACCAGGAGTATATTCCAAGAAAGAAGGTAATAGGGCTAAAAAAAGACTGAAGCTCAAGTGCAACGCAAGTACAAAACCTTTTGAGGACTTCTGCATCAAAAACATATAGT
This sequence comes from Stegodyphus mimosarum, assembly GCA_000611955.2. Taxonomy (NCBI): domain Eukaryota; kingdom Metazoa; phylum Arthropoda; class Arachnida; order Araneae; family Eresidae; genus Stegodyphus; species Stegodyphus mimosarum. The sequence continues at coordinate 212,680 of KK118219.1, read as the reverse complement.
GCAGAGTTTCATTATGAAAAAAGTGACACTTATTTATTCTAGTAATACTACGTTTCCAAATTCCTATTTTTTTCGTTTCCTCTACTAGCGTTTTGCGTACAGTTCGTTTGGCATTTATCCATGAAAACAAATCATTCGAAATCTTCGTAACATTTAAATTATTTCTCATTACTGAAAATCTTCATTTTGCAGCACAGGTCGGTTTATTTATGCCATTAATTCAAAAATTCACATTTTTAGGCAAATTGTAAAAACAGTGAATAGCAGCATAGATATTTTAGACACATTTCTTTAACATAGGTTAAAATTTGAAAACAAACTTAGCAAATGGACAATCAACAAAAATATTCTTCTAAGAAAAGAGATAGAACAAATTTATTTTTCATATGGAAACGCAATGTAGACCTAATAATTAGCTGGTGAATCCCTCTATTGCAAGGTAATTATAAAACATTTTAAGCCAAAAATAATTTCCCTGCTGATACCAGGTTTTTAGTGCGCCCCAGCTGGATTTTAACGTTAATGATTCTGCTGTTAATGGTCTTATAATTGATATGATTTTAAATACCTTCCTTCCAAACTTGAATTTAAATTTAAAAAAAATATGTCGATTAAGTTACCTTATCTTTTGGAATCCGTATACTTTTAGTTCATAAAATTTTTAAGTGTCAGTTAAATATCTTGTACGTTTGCCCTGTCCCATTTCCTTTTCAAGAACGCCAGATTTCCAATTTTTAACTTTGATAATAGTTAGATAAATTTAAAGAAGTGTTCCCAAAGTCTGGTAATAATAATGAACCCACTTGATTAAGTGTCATATTTTTATTCAGGTAATTAGATTTTTTATATCAGACTTACTATATCATTAATAGATGATTCTTTAATCTAAGGCGTGCATTAAGTAAGGCACTAATTTTTCTGCAGAGTTAATTGATTTTCCATTAAGTCAAAATATTTGAATAGAAAATCGCTTAGAAAGGCAAGAAGGCGACACATTTTGTTCAGTAAGAAATGCGTTACCCATTTCACACACAACTTAAATGAGAACGCCTTATGTATGCCTTCTGCACTTGTATTTGTTAGCGTGGACATTTTTGTCCCTCATCAGGGCTGAAAGGATGTGTCTCATTCTTTCTCCGTTTCTGAGTTCTATCGTGACATAAGTGCCGTGTTGCACGTTTAACAAACCAGACAAAGCTCTGGTGATAAGCACTTTATTTAACCTCACTAACTGATCTAGAAACTCAAGTGCCTTAATAAGGTACGAACCCCACCAGTGGGCAAGTGCTTAATAGCGATTCGGCTTCAGACCGAGACGAAAGGCGGGCTGCATGGCTTTCGTGGGTTTCCTCATTTGTAGTGTCAGTGCTAACCAGCTTCGCTTAGAAATTCCTCCACAAAAGCATCCATCCTCTTGGGCAGGTAGATCTCATGAGCCTTGTCATAGTTAAGTAATGCAATATTTATTGAGTACATGCTTTTAAGCACATGTTCATTAAGATTCGAAATTTGACATTATTTGTACTGAATGTTTAAAATAATATGAAATAACTCTCCTTTTAGAACATTTCTCCTAAACTATAATTCAAAGCATTTTTCTAATGATATAATGATATATATGCTATAAAAATGTTCGTTTATATATATATATATATAAATGTATGTGTGTGTGTGTGTGTGTGTGTGTATATACACTCGTATGCAAAACTGAGAATTTGCCCACTATGTCGAATTGCTAAAAAACTAATGGACATATATTAATGAAATTTGTTGAATATACATTTATAACAGAGAAAGAGATGTGTCATTCAAAAGGCATTTTATGTATGCACGATTATCAGTAAAGCTCACGGTGCAGGAATATCCAAAATCCACTATGTGATGTCGACATGAAAGTCTGTCTAATATGAGATGTGGTTCCCTCTCACAGCCAAAGAGAGAGCGCGAGTGACTGCATATTCGACAGGAGGCAGTGAAGACTCCCTGAGACAGTCGAACCCACTCCTGCACATAGACAGATTTCAACTCCAGGATGATTCTTAAACGAAGAAATTGCCCTCCCTTCTAGATATTATAGGGACTCCTAGACATTATAGGGTTAAGGTCTAGAAATCTAGCTGGCTGGCGCATATGGCGAATATCCTCACTTTTCAGGTAATCGTCGATTAGTTAAGCGCTGTGTGGGCGAGCGGTATAGTGCTATTCAGAGGAAACCAATACCGACTTCGCCCCTGAAAAATCTAACATTGGGTTATCAGTTAGAATCCGCGGGCAACCCCACCCCTCCTATTGAATATGAAATCACACTTTATAGTCAAACATGAGCTGCATCCGACAGAACACCAAAAAGAAAAAAAAAACAAGAAAGAAGAAAAGAAACACAAAACTAATGTTATGAAATAATCAAAATAAAAGGAAAACATATAATCACGATCACGAACAAATCACATCCACATACTGGCAATACTCATTCACTCTCGGCGTACATGCAGGGCATATATAGCTTTAACCTACCTTTGAGAATATTCTCAGGAAAACCGCTAAGAAGGCGTTCTAGAATGTTCTTGCTCCGTCTGTTGCATATCACCAATTTTGCCAAATTGGCGATTTCGCGCCAAATCTGGCAATTATTTTAAGGACCTTTCCCTGCCACTTTCTAGCAATCCTAAACCCGCTTTGCGAGAAAGCTGTCTCACCGCAGTTGGGCATTTCTCAACAGTATTATTTCTCGCATTGCTAAAAATCAACAATACCTAGAGTCATCAAATTTTTAATAACATAGTCCTCCACATGGGCACCTGGAAGCCCGAATTCGGAATTTCGAAATTGTTTTACTGTCTATTTCATATTTGTAAATCTGTAACGAATTTTTGGTTAAAAAACTCAACAATTCCAAAGCGAACAGTAGCAACGCTGCATAGAATCAAACATTTTTATCTCCGTGCGAGGCTGTCTACCGGAAATTCTATAGATACGCTGATTTTAAATATTTTTAGCATAATGTGGCGTTCGCCGAACTGCTTACGACATGTGCATATTTCTGTAAATGTTTAAACGTTTAAACGTAATATAAAATCTGAAATCCTTCAGTTTTTTTTATTATTATTAGTTATATTTTTTTTACATAGTCGCAAAACTTTGAACATTTAATTTCCCCAAACTTTCTGTAGGCGGAAAAGAAGTGGTTCGATACAGTCTTGAATTCAATAGTGTTTCTCCGTTTTATGAGTGTGGTAGTTTTCCATTCACTAGAAAAATATCTGAATTCTATTCCATTTATTTAAAAAGGGTTGAACATAATTTGCTGATTACAATTCGCTCATGATTTCTAGAAGCATGCCATATCTATCCAAAGCCAACCTTAGCATTTTTTGACTGTACATATGCCTTTAACTTTTATGAAAGAGAATCGTTATATTCATTAGAAATCGTATCAGCAAACCATAAATCCATGTATGAAAATAAATTTCATTTCTGTTTTTATCGAGAGGGAAATGTAGTCATAGGATAGTTCAATAGCCTCAGGAATAGATTTTGAAAAATCCCCTTGTGCTAAAAAGTTTCAACACTTTCCCTTTCATGAATGAACTCCAGAAAGAGACACCTTATTGCGTGGTACCAGTACTGTTCTCGGACTGTAAATTTTCATTATAGATATTTTTAAGAGCTCCTTGCTCTTCATAGCTTAGTTTTAATTTAGCTCTCGATTCTTCATTCCAAAAACACTTTTAATACCCTGATCTCAGTGCACTTATATTTTATTTTCTATTTTTTCAATCTCTACAGTGAAATGATTTTCATGAGAAAACTTATTCTTTTAAAATATTTAGACCTTCATCAAAAATCGACAACTCCTATAATTTAAAATGGTAAGCTTTATAATATTCATTACAAATTTTTGAAGGATTAATAGAATATTCCTGGCAGAGTTATAGATATGTATTTTTTTCGTTATCATACTATGTTTAGACTAGATTCTTTCGGATAATAATAATAACTTGAAACTAACCGATCCAAATATTTTAGATAACACATTTTGTTAAAAGTTGTACTAATTTCACAACATAATTACTGATATTAAGAGTAATATAACCCAAAATCTGCTAGTTATCAGTATTAACATTTGTATTGCTCTTCCAAAATGCGACGTCTATCCAAGTATTGCTTCTGTTAGAAGAAAAAGTAGGAATACTCATGGGATCTTTACATACATACTTGTGATGCTTGTGTTAAAGTAACTGTGTAGCAATTGTCCTTTGTGTCCCTCGGAGTTACGGCCCTTTAACTGGAGTTGAGCAATGAAATTATGTGAGCAGTTTTTGCGTATGGTGGAAAATTGTTTCCCATGCTTTGCTAATGCGAATTGCAGCCTTCAATTTCTAGCACTATATAGTCTTTTCCATTACACACATATATATATATATATACATATGTTACGGAAAAGACTATATATAGAGAGAGAGAACCTTTTCTGTGTGTGTGTGTGTGTGTGTGTGTGCGTGTGTGCGTGTGTGCGTGTGTGTGTGTGTGCGTGCGTGTGCGTGTGCGTGCGTGTGTGTGATGTGATGTGATGTGATGTGATGTGATGTGATGTGATGTGATGTGATGGAAAAGATTTATTACTATTGATGACATAGAACGTAGAATATTGAATTCGTCAACAGCAAACTTGGCATTCCAGGCATATTAAATATTCACCTTTAATTCAATCGGCATTTGCGGCCACAATTCGTTTGGTATTCTAATCGTGCCTGTTCAAAAACATTTACATTTTTGATAATGTTGCGTTAGGAAGAGAGCGGCGAAACAGCGTCTTAGCGACAACAGATAGAAGCAATATTGCGCAACTAGCCAATATGCAAGCTCACCTAGAGAAAGTTTCAGTTTAAGCTCCGAATTAGTTGCGCCATCGGCATTCTTAAGTCATATGTATTTACAGATATAGAAATGAGTCAAGAGAAATTTTGATGCATTGCAGAAGCTAGGAGACGGACATATAAGAATATAAAGAAATTTAAAGAGCTGCTGCTCATTAAGTCAGTAAATTATTATAGATTTATTTTTTTATTTAATATTTTACATATATATATATATGGGTGTGGGTGGGGTGTGTGTGTATGTTTTAAACTACCTCCCTAATATTGCTTCAACATATAAGAAGTAAATTCTACCATTTACTGAGTGCAAACCATCTCAGAATTGGCTTTCATAAATAGCTTTATGGCTATGAATCCAGTAACTTAATGTTGTTTCCTGCCTTAATCACAAAAATCCGAAATTCCTGGTTTGTAGGCAATGTTTCAATCTTTTGTTAGAAACCTTTAATTTCACATCCAAAATGTTATAAAAGGCTGTCATAATTGAAAACTCTTATGCTGTTTCCCTCGGTGAATTCTGAAGATAAAGTTATAAAACTTGTTGCTCAATTTTAAGTATACAGGTAAGTTGGAATTACTCGTTAAGACTGTATTTTACTGAGTGAATGTTTGCATTGTGGAGACTATGCACTTTTTCCAGATTTTGCGAAAATAAATATCTACAAATACGATATCGAAATGTTTCTATCACATTCGTAGAAACTATTTTCATAAAGTTATCAAACCTATTTGAAGCAACTTTTTAATTATTACTATATGTCTAAGATCATAACTTAAAAGATTAAATCCTGCAGCCAACTTTCTCGGCAAAGTTGTTTCACAGCACATATACTATTAAGTTTGCCATATGAAATTTTTGTCTCATTTCTTTTGGAATTTTTCGTATTTAAATTACTTCCATAAATGTAACCTGCTATTCATTCTAATGTGTAACAGATAAACTTCCTTTAAAGTAACATTGAGGTCATGCTGAAAATGCCTAGCAAAATTGAGAATTACATTATATTTAAATAGTTCTTTAAATTTTTCATTTCTATTGTTCAAAACGTGTTAGAAACAATAGTATTACAATTAGATATCAAGTTAGCGTTAGCAATTTTATGCTGTTATCGAACCTTTTTAATACTAAGGTCAGAGAAGATTATGCTGCTATGAAGATCGCTGGTAAGAATATCAATCGAAGAGAAGATATCAATAGGAAATTTAACAGCTTTCATCTTTATCTGGCCTTCTTTATAGAGGGTTTTTATAAAGTCTCTATACATTTTTGAGAATTCCAATTTCTTTAGAGGCAATCTGAAAGAACGCTGTCAACAGAGAAAAGAATAGACATTGTTTGTGCCCGTGCATTAGTGAGTGAACAGGTGCAGGAGTACTTCGCCTGCAAATTCAGAAAATAAGCCCTTACCAGAGCAGCTATTAAAACCTTGGTAAACACATTCAAGCGAACTGGCAGTGTTAAAGATGAAGACCATTCTGAGAAACCTTCGATAACACAAGTTGAGCAAAGTGTACAAAAAGCGATTACACGTAGCCCCCTGGCATCTACACGAAGAAGCAAGAATATGTTTCAAGAATATCTATCTTTCCGCAGCTAGTATCAGATGACATTATTGACACTGTTGTCTACCAACAGGATTGGACACCTCTCATTTTGCCATTATTGCGCATAATTATCTTAATGAAACTTTTCTTGATAGGTGGATTGGTCGCGGCTTTCAACGGCTTTGGACTCCACGTGACTCCACGTGACTCCCCTAGACTTTTTTGTGTGGAGTTTTGTCAAGTCCAAAGTGTACCAAGTGAATACTGGCAGCATTGAACAATTCAAACAGTGAATTGTGACTGCAGCAGCTGAAATTACACCAATAAATTTACATAAGGTGTTCCGGAATGTAGTGGAATGGTGGCGATTGTGCCTAGACACTCAAGGTGGCCACACTGAATTATGCTAATTTAGTGTTCTATTATATTGCATTTTCATGTAAATAATTTATATTTCAGAATAAAGCCCGTTTAAGCAAAAATGTATAGAGACTTTATAAACACTCCGTATTGTATTGCAAAAGTAATGCATTTCGGAAAGTCTCATTATCAATCCTTCTTCCTTTAAGGAGCTAATGTATTTTGATGAATTATAGAGTCATTAGGTTTATCGTTGCAGGAGACGTGAAAAATGTGCAATATCCTTGCTGGAATTCGAAACACTGAACTTCCAAATTGCTAGCTGTATATGTTGTTCTATTACATTAAGAAGGCA
>KK118219.1:133434-205500 GCA_000611955.2 Stegodyphus mimosarum | reverse complement strand
GAGGGAGAAAATACCTTACTGTTCTCTCTCAAAATGCACAGAGCTTCTTTTTATGCATTAGGAGTTAATCTAAAGCTGAACTATTTTTTAATTTTAAAGTTTTAAATATTTTGAGCAACTATGTTCCTTTATTTCGTGTTTTTGCTCAGATAACAGGAACGTTTTTAAAATTCAAATCACCAACGACTGATGAAACATTACGCTTGAAAACTAAAGAGTTTTTTTAATTATTGCAAACCACTCAAAGGCTATTCGCCTAAGGGAAGGATGCCTTCGTCAAGAACGTTCTAAGGAAAATTGGCACGTATACATGTTACACATTAGGAAAACTACGAAAACGTCCAAGCTAATAGCCCGTTCGAGATTCGAAACCCGGACCGAACTATCAGGATTCAGCGACATTACCACTCTCCCGTTGATGGGCCGTCTAACTTAATGATGTTAATAAATCTTTATTAAACATCTTTATAATATACACATAATAATATTATTTAAAATTTAAAAACTTATCCAGAGTTCTCGATATGAATTTTATCTGCAAATGCCTTTACAATCTTGCTTCATTCGTTTTTGCATTATCAGAGATAATGACGTTGCTTTCAAAATATTTTAATTTACACTGGCAAAAAATTCATTATTTTAAAACAAAAGTGCAGTAAAAAGAATAATCTAGCTCGAGAAGCTGCAATTAAATGTAGCTTAGCATTATCACTCCTTTCCAATGAAAAATCGACTTTTAGGAAAAAAATAAATGAATTCTGCTTGAAATACGTTAAGTCACTGTATCTCTAAATACAGAGATTCTATTAAACCCATTATCATAAATTAATATTTATTGGCTTGTATATAATCGCATTTTTCTTATGCTTCGTAACTTTCTGTCAAATTTTGTATGGCTGCTGATTTTTTCTAGAGCATAAAAGAATAAGTTATTTCAAATAACTAAGTTTGATTGTGCAAATATTTAATTTAGTGTATCGTTCTTTTTGGAAATTAAAATTTTGCTTTTTGAGAATAGAAAAAGAGCTGGTACATTTATGTCAATAACTACTCGTCAAAAGTAATTGATAATCTGAAAAAATGAGATCACTGATAAAAGTTTTAAATCGATATCCAATGGTGTAATTATTTATATTAATTACCTGCAACCGAACGAAAACCTGGACTTGTGAGCATGAGTTAATGTATGAAATGTGCAGCTAAAGCTACTAACAACATTTTCGCTAGCGACTATATTGGAATTAGAATGTGTAGTGACGTTTAAAGTTAATGAGTTACCTGGAAATGATCAGCATTCAATGGTAATCACTCGAAGGCATCATTAAGGGGAAACGTGGCGGTCAGTTGATGGAGTCGAAGAAAAGGTAAACCCAAATGAAGATGGCCCAAAATTTGAAAGCTAAAGCACAATGATGTATCTATCAATATATCAGGAACGTGAACAACTTTTTAAGCAGTGAATCAATGTGTAAGGAGCCTCATCAAAGACAGCTAAAAAGAACAACAGCATTGGAAGACTATTTATGTTGTTGTGGGGTCAAAGAAACCAGGAAACAATTACAACAGAACTGGTTTTAGACCTACAGGTTGAGACAGGAACTGAAGTCAGCTTTTCTACTGCTGCAAGACTTCATGAGGTTGGTCTTTATACAAGGAAACTAAAGTCTTGTGCTTCGCTAACTTCATCTTCCAAAGGGGATAGTTTAAGATAATAACGTCGTCATGGTCAATAAAGCCAACAGTAAAGGAAACTTGCGTTCTTTATTGAGTGTCCAGATATAGCTTGATCCGTGATTTTAGACGAGTTTTGAGGAACATGCAACTTGCCTTCCTTTATTTATAAAACATCCACAAAAATGTTTTCGTGGTATGTGCCTGAATTATCAAAAATGGTCATATCAACCTATATACGACTCTAATAGAGTTTGTACAAGCAGTGATGACAAAGTTTAAAACAAGAAAGTTAATACACAGACACAGAAGTATTGGTATCAAGAAAACAGAAGATATCGCTCAAATGGAGAGCCACATTATTTATTAACCAAATTGTAGTTTTGTTAGCATGTATGGGATGCCTTAGACCACCAGATTTCAGCATGCCGAATGCCTTCTTTATCCCTTCAGGAACATATAAAGTTGCAGTTTCAGAAGAAAGGCATATGGTTCCCTTTAACTGGATTAACAGTTTGATAGAGTCTATGAAATTAAGATATACATTTCTATCAGAGGTGAATATTAAAAAAGGATTTATTGCAGAGCAAGGGAGAAGAAGTTTTCCGTCACTTTTAAATTTCCATAATTTTGACTTGTACAAATATTCAATAATTTGAGATTAACAATCTTGCAAACTAGGTTATTTATATTAAATAATGTTTCTGTGAAAATTTTTTAACCATTTTTAACCAGTTCCTTTTCTGTCGATATACTTAAATTTGGAAGAGGAACTCATAAATTACCGACGTACTAAAATTTAGGATATTCTCCTTCACATTACTGTAGCTGCTTCTGAAGAGTTTTGTTATTTCTGATAATCAAACTTAATTAACCTCCCTCTGGATATCGTTATCACTAATTTCTGTACTTTCCTCTTGCTTCTAATCCACTAATGTGTCAGGAGAGATTATTAAAATAAACTGCGCTTGCTCCCTAAACTCAAGATTTTTTTCAGTTATGTTCACTCTCATCTCACAGATGTCTACTGTCTTTACATGTTATATGGAGGATAGATATACTCTAGCCTCTATATGTTTGTTAATTAACGTATATATGTCTCGGAAATACATCTCATTCTGCGGTAATTTATTATCTCATTTATTCGAAGTTATAAAACTATAATGTCACAGTCACTACACAGATTACCCTTCCTTTTCTTTTGTGTTTCTATACTGTGAGTATAACTCAACCTAGTAAGCTGATAGAATAATAGCATAAGGCTCGATAACTTATCTATATAAATGATAGCTAAGTCATTTTAATATGAGTAACGTATGACAATTGGAACACCCCACAAAACAAAAATGGACGGTTTATGAAACTGTCCATAAAAATTATCAATTAAATATATTATAATTTAAATTTGAGATAAATTATATCAATTAGGTTTATTGTTAAAATAAAAATATAATTTATTAAGAAGCATGCTTATTGCATTTAAACTTCTCAGTGTGCTAAAAATTACAAATGAAATACGGGAGAAAAAACTTATAGAAAGACAAATAACAACGTGCTGAGAATTGCTTAGTTCTCTGATCGCGTGAAACATGTGTTAACTATCATATATCGACACATTTCAGGCACGTGCATATAGCTAATGCACTTGACATAAAAGTTTAGTAAAGTTTCTTAAGAATGCGTTAATATATAGTAGTGTAATGTAGCGCGGCATGCCATAAAGCCTAAACATTTTAAAAGACGACGCTAAATAATTTTCTAATATTTATTTCGAATACAGCAGGCTGTAGCAGATAATTTATTTTCAAATTACACAGATTATTTGTTTTAAAATTACATATACAGTAATCACCCAAAGCATAATGATATTCATTTACTACCGTCTTATTTCCTTTTCGGTACTCTTAACAGCAGCAACTTATCGTGGCACACATTTCAATACATAAAATATATTGGCAAATCCCCGGAGAAAGATTGTTTTAGATTTGCATGCAGGGATCATGCAATTCTCATGTATTACAATGAGAAGCTTTGTGAGCTCTGATTTGGACCTTAGTGAAATCCCGGATGTATTCGATATGACTAATATCCAGAAAATTAATAGGTTAAGATATCAACGGAAATTCATTCGTATGTTCCTCATTTCAATGTAGCTCTATTCGGCTTAATAACAAGGGGCCGTTTCCTGTTGAAAGAGTCCCTTTCTTGTATGACAGGCAAAAGCCGTGAAAGGATGAAATTGGTCGGTCTCAGTCTGAAGTTGTCATAGTACGTTGTACAACAAAAATGGTGCCAAGCGTCTTCTAGAATGTTCGCAACATCATAATACTTATAATCATCATTAAACGTAATAATAATCATCGGCTTATATGCACCTCACGGTACATATGCTGTACAAAAGTGACTTCCCAAATTCTATTCAACTGTGCCCAGTAGAGTCCTATTCAACTGTGTATGTAGAGACACTTGGACATCCAGTGTGTTCAGTTATCAGGTGAGGTACCGCATATTTGCCTTTACCATGCCTGGTAGTCTCCAGCGTCCGCATTCTATGATCAAGCTGCATAGTAAAGCCTCATCGTCTGAACGTTTCACCTCCCTTTTTCCGTGAATCATAGGTACTAAAAACAAAAGCAACTCGACATCACACGAAAAACGGAGCCGTTTCAGAGATATTCGTTCCTTAACTTTTGTAGTTCCAGGTTCCAAGTTCTGATGAAGTTGCAGCGAATAGCATGCATTTTGCACGCTTTGATCTGGCTGTCCTAAAATATCATGCTTCATGGAGCGCATTAGGAAGGCGAATGCTGGAGTGTGGGTGCAGAGGACATGCTAGATGGTAAAAAGGGCGTGAACAATAGTCACGCGAACCTTCGTACCATCACAGTCTGACTTTAATAAATAAACCTCCTTATTACACGCATGCGCAAACAAAAAATTTATGCCTCAGCGTCCCCAGTAGTAAATTTCCATCTCATCATCTACATCATTCTGGCGAGTGAATCTTCCCAGGGTAGGGGTGATCATAAAGTTTTGACTGATCATTATATGTTAGTCCGATCCAAAGGAGCTCCCCGATGGTAATGTTTTTTTTCTTTTTTTAAACCTTGTTACTTAGCCATTTTCTGGTCAGGCATTCACCGAAAAAAAACGTAAAGAAAAGACAATACAAATTCCTTTAACTTTATCTGGGACTAAACTCATCACCAATTAACATACCAACCGCAGAGCGCTAATCATGATGCTAGCATTCGTGTAGTTACACTTGCATTCTACCAAACCATTCTATAATTTAACATTTTATATTTATATTTTTCATTTGATACAAAATGTATGGAAATTTAATTTTATTAAAAGCATTTTTAACTTTTAATTTCTATCTTTTCAAGCTTGAATCTCTCATAATATATTTACATTGATAATTATCACTAAAAAGGAATATAATTATATAATGGTAATCGAGATAAATATTATTTTTTTATTTCTTTTTGTAACTTTTTTGGATTTTGAGAACTGTTGAGAAAACTGGAAATAAAAGCTCCAGCTTGAGCATTTGGAATTATTTCAGCTTAAGGAAATCTCTGTCTGACAGCTACTTCAAGGCAAAAAACAAAGTCAGCAATAAAACTCGAAACAAAGGGTAAAGAACACACCAAAACTCATTTTATCTAGCTGTCCCCTTATATTTTCGATTACCAATGATGCCAAAATTCGTCTAGCTTCTTGACGTATTGGATTGTTTATCACTGTTTTCTACATACTACTATTTCATTCTTCACTGAACATGAGCAGAGAAGAATCCAAATGAATTTTTTTCAAATTGTAGTTGATTCGGAAACAATCTTAAAGTTGTTTTGCTAGGACACTACCGTTGACATACAGTAAAACACTGCTTATACGTCCTTCAAGCCATATATATATATGTCAAGTTTTATAATTAAAGTTCCACTTTAACAGTGCTATGAAGGCATTTCAGCTGCATAATTTTAATACTGTCACTATAATTTTATTATTACAGCCCTGCTTTTATATAAATTTTATTTCGCTATTCGTTTCATTTTTTAAATACTATCATATTTTAAAAACTTTTAAATATTTCATTTATTAAATCACAAAATTTAATTGTATAATATTTGATATAAAAATGTATAATATTTGATATAAAAATGAAAATTGCTTACGTATGAAACATTTATTTCAGTTGCTTATCTTGATTAAGTAATACAGCTTTAAGAAGAATTTTAATCGAACATAAAGTGAGCATATCTTTTATTAGGTCGTTACTTGGACAAACATCCGTAATTGAAACAATTGCGCTTTCCCAGTCGCTATAGATTTCCACAGGATCTAGCGCAGAATAAGAAATAAGCCAATATAGGGCCTCTCGCAGGGCCACTAACTCTGCCTGATAGACAGAGGCATTGTCAGAAAGTCTATATTTTCTTTGTAAGCTTAGTTTTTCATGTGAGAACACACAAACGGCAGCCCCCACATGACCATTTAGTTTGGATCCATCTGTGAAAACCGTGTAGCCTGTCATATTGGGGAGGCCTCTATGCCAATTCAACCGTTTAAATAAAGCTAGATGAATGTCTAAACTTTTCTCAAAGTCAAAATCTCTAGCTGAGAAGATCTCACTTAAACAATCGACAGTTTTATTACCGGCTTTTAATTTAAAGATAGCATATTCTTTTTCCGCTAAAATATCGATCCGAGAACATCCAGCCAAAATCTTAAGAGCTACTGTGGAAACAGTTCTAAAACACTTAGTAATCCCCAATAAAGAGATTCTTTGATTTTGCAAAATTTTGTTACGCATTCGCACCGTTCCAGTCCACCACGCGCCACAAGATCTTTCTCTCAATAGCTCTTTTATATAAACTCTTAAGAACTTTACCTTGGAGATTCATTTTACTAAGTCTATTAAGAATATGGGTACATTCGATCTTTATTTGATCTAGGTGAGGTATAGAAGTGAGCTTATCATCGATCGTAATTCCCAAATATTTGATTGTCTTAGAAACTCTAATTGGTTGTCCATACAGTTTGCACCTAGAATGTATTGATCTAGCATTCATTTTGGCAATATCCAAAAGAAAGCTCTTCTTTGGATCAAATTTGAGTTTAACATGGAAAGACCACTTTTTGAATGGCGAAACTTAAAGCTTTACGACCAGTTCCCGTAGCCAATAAAACAAAATCGTCATCATAAGCTTGTATACTAACATTTTGTCGTAAGGTTATGTTTAAAGCCATATTAGCAATAATATTCCACAAAAGTGGGCCAGAAAGAGAGCCTTGGGGATAACCCCTTTGATAATTTCTGTGATGCCACTTATTATAAGGAAACTTTTCTTTCAGTCAGTAAATCACATATTAATAAGAAGATATTTCTGGGGCATTTCATATTTCTTAATTCCTTTTATAAAACTGGCCACCAAACATTGTTGAAAGCGCTCTTTACATCTAAGGATAAAATTGCAGTATGTTTACCATTCCTTCTATTTCGAAGGATGTCAGAAATTAAATTATCTATAGCCTGTGTAGTACTTTTACCCGCCATAAAACCAAACTCATTTTTATTTAAAAGATTATTTGATAATAAATAATATTGTAACCGTTGTGTCATGAGTTTATCTAGCCCCTTGGCCCAGGAAGGCAATAAACAGATGAGGCGAAAAGGATCTTCTTTATCCTTTCTTTCTTTATTAAACAAAACCAAATCAGCCTCTTTCCAACATTCAGAAAAATCCCCCTCCAAAGACGTTCATTCAGAATAGCTACAAAGAACTTTTTATTACATTCAAAGATATCTAAAATAATATCCATTGTCAGGCCATCTTTACCGGGAGCTTTATTTAACTTTTTAAGAGTAAATTCCACTTCATCCAAAGTAAAATTATACTCATTTACGGTCTCTGGAGGTATCCTACAATCTGATCTAACTTGATAATGACATGATAGATCATCATAAGTAGTATCACAAGGAGAGTGATATTGTAGGAGGTAATTTATTGTCCCGTCTATAATCTTAGTACAAGATCCATCTTGATATTTCAAAGAGGGAAATTGTAAAGCTGTTTTATACTTATTAACAGCAATATAGTAATGAATGCCAAAAGGTTGATGAATATTCAAAGTGTCACATAGTTGTACCCAAGCACAATTTTTACTAATGTTGATTTCTCCTTTACATACAGCTAATTTCTTCTTATACTGAATCTTTAACAAATTATTCTCTATACAATTGTAACATCTCTGGAATTTTCGTCAATACAGTCGAGCTTGACTTCTTAAAACAGCCAGTTTTTCAGACCACCAATGCAACTGTTTACCCAGAGCGTTACTTTGTTAAAATTTGTTCACCTTCTTATTTTCCTTAAAAATATCCACTACTCAGCTAGTAAGATCTTTAATATAAAAATTTAAATCTGAAATATTTCCCTAAATTTTCTTCGGAAACTTGATTTATAAAGTTATACAATTCTACACGAAAGTTTAGCCAATTCAAATCCAAAATATAGAAACGTTCAAATTTCTTCTCTCTAAGGAAGTTGTTTAGAGGTTTAATTTCAATGTAGCGATGATCGCTATATGATATATCCATAGAAGCAGACCAATTCAGGACAAAAGAAGATCTTACAATGATAAGGTCTATTCAGCTATCTCCTCTGGCATCGAAAACGTAGCCGGGCTATCAGGACTATAAAGAACATTCAAATTGTTTGTCGAGCAGAATTCAATTATAGCGTCCCCTTTTGGATCTACTGAGTGATCATAAGGACCCCATAGGGAACTCTTAGCATTGAAATCTCCGCAAATAATTATTTCCGAGTTTTCATGCGAATCAATAATACTGTTAATACAATATAAATAGTCACTCAAGGCGTCGTTAGAGGGGCAATACACTGAAACAAAAACTATGTTTCTATTATTAATAACAATTTTAATTGCCACTATATTCGAGGAAGCATACAAAAGCATTGCTGGAGAGCTGTCAAACAGAACAATTGCCGCTCATGGATAATTTTTGTTACAAAAAGCTTGAAATTTTATCGGGACTTCCCGAAATTTATTATCCAGTACATAAGGTTCTTAAATCAAGGCTATTTTATAGCCTCTTTCAGTAGCTTTAATATATAATTGATTTACAGCAGCTTTTGCGTGATGTAAATTTATTTGAACCATTTTGTATAAAAGATATATGAATAAGAAACATGAGAATGGCATTTCGCTGTAATATATAATATAATTTTATTGACAAAATACTTCTTGTCCAACGAAATTTGTATCGTTCATTAGTGAATTGTTTTCAACTGTTTAATATATTGTTATCACAAATCAGTAAAATGAAAAGTTAAATGAGTGCATGAGAAATTATAGATAACATAATAAAACCTAATGTAATCGAAAGGTTAAAAAATCTTTTAAAAAAGCGAAGCAATAAGAATTCTTAATTCATATATTCTTTATGATCTATATATATGTATTTATAATTTTAATAAATTTTTAAAGTATGGATATTTATACGTTTATCTTTCTTTCTAGTTACAAATACATCAATGTCATTTGGTTCTGCTGCCATTGGCTAGCCATGAGCAATTCCTGCTATAATCCTTTCATCTACGCCATTTATAACGTAAGTAACAGGAAATATATCTCATTTTTAACTTATAATTATTTTTCCAACAATTTCAAGCATTTTGACCTAATAAATGAACAATTATATGGAACAAACTCATACTTTACTGGTTTCTTATAAAATATTATACTTGTTACATAAACACATTTTTAGCAAATTACATGTTATGGGCGTAACTTAAACAATGATGAGCAAGTCAATTACTCATTGGCTGTAAATAAAATCATTCAGTAAATTACACAACGTTTAAGGAAAATAACTCGTGAAACAAATATTAATTTAGAAGTCAAATAACAAAAATCAGCGTTATAGAAAATTTGCAAATATAACATTGATTTCCGTTGTTTGACTTTACGTTAAAACGCAATGTTTGTAAATTAAGCGGTGATGACTCACTAAATTAATTAATGATATGTTGTCGTTGTTTATATGTAGAGTTTATTAAAGACGGTGAGTTTTATTTTCTTAAATACTATCAATTAATACCAGTCTATATGTTTCTTTGTTTGGAGAATCTAAAATGTAGAACGAGGAAAGTGAATTTAGTGAATGTGAAATACAAAATGTAGAATGTAAAATGTAGAAAATGAGACGTAGAATTTTACTAAACACATTCAGTACTGTGATTAAGGAGAGCAATGTAAAAGTAATCTTTATAATTTTATAATGCATTACATACAAAATGAAATAAATATTCCGTGTTGTAAGATATTCTGTACATTTTTAGTTCAAAGAGGCTTTGTCCCTGAAGGACAATTGTTTCGTTTTGCGATTTTGCGTCGAATCACTCTGAATGTCCGTTTCACTTTTCAAATTGTTGCCACCAAATGTTATCGCCCTGTATTATATTTGAAGAAATTAAATAATGAAGAATCTGCATCAATGTATGCTTGTTTCTAGCATTGTGATAAAACAACGGTACCTATAGTCATCCAATTTTGAATGACGTAATCTTATTGCGAATACGGGCATCTGAAAGCCCAAATTTGAAATTTGTAATTTTTTTTATTATCGATGTCATATTTTGTAAAACTTTAACGAATTTTTGATTAACAAACTCAGGGATTTCAAAGCGAACAAGGGCAACGTTGTACAGAAAAAAACATTTTTATCTCCAGCGCGTGAGACTCCAGCTCGTGTATCGTAAATTCTAATGATATGCTTAATTTAAAATTATTTTGAGATACTGCTGTTAAACTGAATTTTATGGTTTGAGTGCGAAGAACATGATATTTAATAAATAAAAGTAACACACAAAATGTTAAAAAACGCCCTTTGGACGTAATTTAAAATCCGAAACCTTTCAGATTTTTTTTTTAAATTAAGTAAAATCAAAACGCTCCAAACGCTTACGCAGAAACTGAGAGAAAGATTCATTAATTTATAATGTTTTCCTACTCCTATTAATAATTTTAATTTATGACGTTTAAATGAAAAATTTAAGAATGGGCTGCAAGATAACTGCCGCTTGGTTTGGAATTTAATAATGGAGCCTTGGATAAAAACACGTTTTTTAAATTCATAATAAGCTATTTTTAATTTTTGTTGAAAGGAAAACATTTATTAAGCACGCCCTTTTATGTTTTTGTCTTTTCGCATTGACTGGTCACAATTTTAAATTTATAAACGTATTGAAAGTAAAGAAAGTCAGATTTTCATAAAATCTGCAGAAAAATTGCTGAAGTCAGCGAAAGTATTTCTAGGTCTTACGTGAAACGCTCTTTCTCAGTCTGAGTTGAAACAACAGAGATTTTTATGCTTTTCTTGCATTCGCTTGAATATTTGGATATATGTTTTTTAATGTTTTATAGTATACTTTTCCTTACGTATATATTTATAATTTTTTTTACATTTAGACATTCCGCAGAAATATATTTAAACAATGGACAGTTTTAACTGTCATTTAATTGTTTATGCTTTAGCATAAACATTAATTTGTAATGCTGTATAAGGTGGAATATTTATGCTTTTGTTGATAATTACTAAAGTAATAGTTTCAATTTTAACTTAAAATTCCCTAATAAAGATGAGTATTACTTCAGTCAATATGTTATGCACTATAACAACTGATAGATATTCTTGCATGTAAAGTTATTAAAATGATAAGGAATAATTTATCAATTTGTGTGAAAACCTTTGAATGATGTTACTTCCGATTGCATAGAAACAACCATTAAATTTCACTTTTGACTAGTGGTTACTATTTTAACCGTTTAAGAATGCTACTATTTGAAATCTAATGCATCCGCAATAAAATTAAGCAGACTTAACATGACCAGAATGCTGAAATCATTAGATTACTGTTTGCTGGTCGCTGTTTAACACTAATGAAGACAGAAAAGGAAACTATCTGGAACAGAAGTTGGTACCAGATTTTCTATCGCAGATAATAGTTTTGAAATTTTCTTTCTCAAGGCAGACTCCTACTGAAATTCTTTATTTTTCAGATAGGAAACGTTCGGTCAGATTCTGCTTTTTGCATTATAGCTGTTGAAACCACGTTTAGGGTTAGGTATTTCACTGTGAGTTACGGATTAGCTTTACATACCGGATTAGGACTAAATACCAACTGAAGGAAAAGGGAAGGCTGAAGGCATAATCAACTCCATTTTTCGAGCAATATTTCGGAATGTTTTGATGTGCTCCACTGTATTTACGTTCGTTTCATTTTTATTTTTTTTATCCCAAAACAGTTTCTTCATATCCGAAATCCCCGCCTGCTCTAAATCTAGAACCAGTGTCATGCATACATTCTCAGGTAACAAAGTCTATTATTAGCAAAAGAGCAGACTGTATCTAGAAGTTGCTGTTTCTAGATAGGGGGAGGCGTGGGACATATGCCTGTTTACCACGGTTAAACACCAGGCGTCCCCGTCTTCCGTTACCTGTCACCTGCGTAATATGTCAATGTCAAATTCTAAGTAGCTGCAATTATCAGTGCTCAGAGATAATGTACGTTATTTCTCTTTCCATTCCACATGCTTTCATGGTAACTAGAAGCACATCTAACTCGCAATCGAGAGGTCTGGAGTTCTAATCTTGGGGAAAAGTATTGCACGTTTCTCACGTCTTCTGCATCGATAAGCCTAATCACTCTATAAAGTATTAAACAAATTAATTTTAAATAAATCTAATTAACTTTCTTCTGAATTTGTTGGGTTTCGTTTATATAAGAATAGTATATTTCTTACGTTGTTTATGTTTTCTCAGTTCAGTACAGTTTGCATGAGTTGTTATTGGATTTTAATACAGATTATTTCAATCTTCAATTCAAAACTAACCGGAAGCTGATGCAATTAATCGTATCGAAATGCTACTGAATCGTCTTCGAGGTGTGATTTTCCGTAATTTAGCTGAAGTTCTTTTTCTTAACCTCATTCTGGATGCAAATATAATTACACATAACTCTTATGTTCTCATAAATCTGTAGATTAGAGGAAAAAAATTGCGCAGCTTAAAAATACAATATTGGAAAAAAACAAGTTTTAAAAATCCCACTTACCATATTTTGCGCTCTGAAAAGTCCGAAATTTGTTTTGGATACGGAGTATGCCAGTTACATTCTCCCATATAACAAAATTACTACTTTTGCATCACTTTTCTTGAAAGACTTTAAAAAACTGTATTCATGAATTCATTTCGCTGGCCAGCCGGGAAGTGACGCTGCCTGGCATACCGATGGATGCGGTTTCGAATCTTAGAGAAGATGCAAGCGTACAATGTCTGTGCGGCAAAATTCGCGGCGAGCTTAAAGTCCTTTGGAGTAGCTGTGGTAGGGGTAAAGGAGGAGGATACCCTCGGAGCTCTCTACTGGGATGTTCTCCCTCAAAATTAAGACGGAACAGCACAATTAGTCCGATAGAACTGTGCCTCTATAACCAGAGTTAAAGTTCTGGAGTCTGCTGCTCATTTCTCCCCCTACCTGTCTTTCATAAAGTCTTGCTTGTCTTCTTTCAAGTAGTCATGTACGTCTCCCTTATATTGCTAAAAGTGTATCGGATCACGGGAAGCAAAGTATTTAAACAGCAATGAATATATCAATGCAAAGAAAGTAATAATCTAATATGGCTAAACCCACTAACTAAAGCATATCGTATTCAAAAGAAAACTTGCAGAAATTTTATATTTTTATGAAAAGCTTATAAACTTGATAATTCTTCGTCATAATTGCTTAACATACTTTATCGGAGGCTTTTTTTTTGCATGTATTTCAAGTAATAATTTAAAGTATTTACTTCTGACTTAACTTAAATATGACCAAACAGACTGCTTCGAATTATATCAGTTTATCGCAATTTTAAGTAAATTTCCGATGACAGACATCTTTCCTCAAAGGTAATAATTAATGTTATAAATGATCAATGTTAAATTAGAGATCCTGAGCGCTCCTAACATGTATAACACATCTATATTAAATGAATTACTCTCGTATTTCATTGCAGATGTTAACTTATAAGGTATTTCACCAGCCTTCTTCCCATGCCTTCCTGGTGTAGTGGTCAGCACGCTCGACGGGTATTCGAGAGGTCCGTGGTTCGTGTCCCGGCAAGGGCATTGCTCATTTTTCACTTCTCCCGCTTCCAAATACTTAATGACTGTACAAGTGGCGCCCGAACTAAAAGGGTGGTGAATGATAATTCTCCACCACCGAGATTTGGCGATTGGGTCCCCTAATCCCCAGTCACCTTTTAAAAGGTGGAGTATATAAGGTATTCCTCCCGCCTTCTTCGCATGCCTTCGTGGGGTAGAGGTCAGCACTCTCGACGCGTATTCGAGAGGTCCGTGGTTTCAGTCCCGGCGAGGGCATTGCTCATTTTTCACATCTCCTGCTTCTAAATACCTAATGACTCTATAAACTATTACAATTAAATGGAACATTAAACATAGGAAATGCTATACTCCAAAGCCTTGGGATGCGTGTAAGCAATTTGTGATAGCTCTGTGGCTAGGAATCTCAAATATATTTCTCATTACAGATTTTATTAGCAATTCCTAATAACAGAAAAGCTGAATTAATGTAGAATGAAAAGCTAAGATCTAAGATATGTATTAAGCACCAACATTGGGAGTTCACTCATTGTTTTGGTCAGATAAAAACAAACTTCTGATCCCCCTCCCGGCAGGACCAGAACAGGTATCAAAATTTAGGGATGCAGTATCAAAATTTAAGGGCGTCAAATTTTTAGAATTTAGGACCCGCAGCTATTGCAGTAGGCAGTAAATACACAGACCCAGCTCCTCCCCCCCACACACACAGCTATAAGGGCCGAAATTCTAATCCTGGAAAACAGTGTCCACGGTGAGACTATCTAGTCAGTAAGCGTTTAAAATCCACATGCCGGTGTCTCAGTTAATCAGGAGAAAAATATCATTTACGGTACACCTGCCTCCTTTTGTTATTATATTCTGTATTGCTATGCTTTGTAAAGGGGGAGTTTTTTATTAAAATTTTATTTTGTTTATTTATATATACATATTTTATTGGTTTTCTGGAGGTTTTGACACTGTACGTCCGGATTTCGGATTTTGTAGTGTATCACGCTGATATTACTTCTTATGTCTTTGAAATTTTAATCTATTTTTTTTATCTATCGATAAACTAACAAAAATGCCTGCTATGTGAAAATTATAAGGGCATTTATAAAGATTTTGTTAGTTCTTTCATTCATTTTTTCAAAACCTTAATTTGGAAAAGGCGGAAGGCTTTGCAAAATACAAGCATATTTCGGCTTAACTGTTGACTGACACCAATTACGTAACATGTATGCAATTACAAATATTACTTTAAATTCAGAAACTCATATGGAAGTAACCAATTCATCAACGAAAATGCTCTCGTTGTTTAAATAATGCTCATCAACCTTAGAAATGCGTGCCAGTATGTGAGAAATAATATTAAAGAAATGTGATAAATTTGCAGTACTTCTCCCCAAAAACGACTTAAGTTTACAGGAAACCACGTTCTTAACGTATGTCAAAGTATTACAATTACTAGTGCTTAATATTATTTATTAAGTACTGCGCCATTAGGCACTACATAGAAAGGCAGTATGCCTCCATGGAGAACTTTTGAAGGGCAACTGCCGTCTGTCCACGTTACACATGGGAAAAACCATGAAACAGGCAGCTCGTTCCCCGGCGCTCTTACCCTGGACCGAACTCTTAGTGTACAGTGGCTTTCTCCTTTCGGCCGCTGGTGGGCATTACTGTTACTTAGAATAACATTTCTGTACATAGAATTGAAATCACAACGTTGTGGAATATTTTGATAGTTTTAACTGACTTCTTATACCTCAAAGCTATCATTTTAATCTAGGAACCTGAATATAATTTATTTGTCATGCACAAAGTAAATTAAAAAGATTATTACAGTTTTAAGTTAAATATTTTTATTGTTTCAAAAATGTAATACTCGCAGTTTCAAGTTTTAAAATAGCAGTATATGAATTAAATTTTTTAAAGCAATCATATATTTAAAAAATTGCAAACAACATATTTACTTCATATACTTAATTTTCTTTAAGTTCCGTCTTCGGAACTGCGTTGTCATATCTCCTATTTATTTTATAGCGATATTTTTTCTTCCTTTAGAACCACCACCAACCATCAAATATGACTTATTCTGTCTTCTTCAGTACTAATTTCTCCCTTCTTTAATGTTTAATGAAAACAAACAGGTCTTACACTGGTATTAAAAGTGACATTTTTGCTCCTTTATTTGTCATTTACGTGTCTTCTTCCTTTTCCTTTCTTACTTAGATTGAAGAGGATTTAGGAAAAAAACTCTAAGATTTACCAGTTGTTATTCCATTCTCGTTTTAGTACCTAGTTAAATATACCGCACTGTATTATAAATATAAAAATGCTAGACTTTTGAAGGACAAATTTCATAAATAAATCGAAATTTATCTGTTCACATCAGACTCAAATTCCTTGTCATAACTAAATAATCTAATCTAATTCTATTTGAAACGCGAATTTAAAGTATTTAATAAACAGGTTTTGACGATTTAAGTTCATACTAATATCTAACAATACGTGAAAGTATAGGCAATCATATTTCCAAAATCATATGTACATAATATGTTTGTAACTCAGGAATGGAATACTGTTTGAATTCTAGTAGAACTCTAATGCACTGTGACCCAATAATGTGAATGTAAAATCTTGAAGCTGAAGAGGGATTAAAAACAAATCAAGTCTTCTTTCAGCTTGACGTATTTAGCGCTATTTTAATATTGTCACGGCATTACGTATTGATGAATGAATGCTTGACAACTATTGAAATTCTCAAAGCGTTAGTATCAGAGTGTGAGTACGTATATTATACTAACAAAATATTTTCAGGGGCCAGCAAAGTCGGAACAATTCAGCAAAACAATTCCATTGTGGGTAGAAAAGTCTGCATGGAGGACATAATAAGAGAAACTGTTTCAAATTTACGTTACACAAGAAGTAAATCTTGGAATTCAGCAGGATTCAAACCTCGTTGAACTATCAATGTATAGACAGCGGAGTTGGTTTAGAGAAATTAATAACGTTGCAGAGAGATTAAGGACCAATAAACTAATGATCACCCAATGCAAGTAAATATTGTTTTCGGCTTATCGTGAGTACTCTTGGATGCACTTATTTTTCATATATACTTATGATTTACAGGCATGGCCAGCCAGGAATTCCATAATATTACAAAATCTACAATTAGAGTACATAAAATGTAAGAAACCATTTTTGATCCATAAGGTACTAAAACTCCATCTAAATTTCATACCGAAAGTCCAAGTGATGTGTTCATGGAGATAAGAGCGTGTCTTGTTACATAGACATGAGAAAACATGTTGTTTCAAAGAGGCATTCGTTTTCCTGACTGTTTCGATTATGCTGTTTCCTGTAGAATATCTTTATTCTCTATATTTTGACAGTGAATTAGTAAGAGTTTAAGAAAAGTATTCATGAAACGTGACAGGTAGCACAGCGATAGTAATTCTTGTATGATGTTACGATAAACTTTAAAGGAACGAATTGGCATCTGCTCGAATAGTAACACTACTTTTCATGTTAACCATGGTAACTCCAATGCTAGAAGACATTGTAAAATTATTATTAAAATATCGTCATTCACAATTTAATTAAATCATTCAATCAATAACAGTTTCTATTTCCTGTATTATGATACACATTATTATCTAGGAGAAACTTAAAATGCTGTAAGACCATGGTTTTAATCGATTACCTATTCCACCAATATCTCCCGATATAAACTCCACTGAAATATATAATGCGAATTACATTACAGTGCTTCCTCTGTTTCAACATCTATGATAAACTTACCTCTAATCTGTATCGAATCTTAGACAGAACAGTGCTAAAGAACGTAATCTGCGAAGTACGTCTATAATTTCAAGCTATTTTTCAGAATTCTATAATTAGCTATTTTTTTCTGAACATTTATATTTTCAAACCGTGACCACATTTTTTCGCTTATTTAATTCTTCTTTCTTAAAACTTACGTTTCATTCCTATACTGCATTTATTTTTGAGCTGCTAATGGCTCATATTGCTTTTCTTTGGGTTAAAGGTTAATTTCCGCGACAAAAATTGCGGAATTCCTAGATCTGCTGAGCATTTTTGTTTTGCTTGTATGTCTCTTTGTTAACAAAACAGAAATTGTTTCACTTACGCTTCTATTTCAATATATAATTTTCTGAAAGAAACATATAATACCGAATGCCTTTTTTGATTTGTTCAATAAATCATATTTAAGATAAATAATCTATAATTATAATTTTTAATTCTCAGTATTCAGTTATATAGCAACAAACAAAGTTCAGCCTCCTCCTTTCTTTTGTGTTTCTTATTTTGTTATTTCTTCCAGGGTAAAAAACAAAAAAACAATTTTGTCTCATTACAAAGGGTTACAAAAATATCTAAAACCCAAGCTTTAAACTTCAAAAGCTAGGAAACGGAATTCTAGACGGGCATAAAGAAATTTTTGAAATAATTCTAATTCTAAACTCATTAAGCATACTCTCAATAGCTCACCAGGAACGAGCGGTAAGATCTCTGAACACTGGTCCTTTGACTCGGTGTCAAATGTTGACGTACGAGCTGGCTCCATGGAGTTTTCGTTGTTTTGCGGTGTGTAACAAAAACGACGAAATGTTAGTTTCTTTTAAGAAATAATAGTTTCCTTTTATAAATATTATGAAATGTTAGTTTCCTTTGAGAAATTTTTCACGAAGACGTTTCTTCTTTCAGGCGGATATCCGATGTGTGCTTGCTAATTACACACAGGCAATTCCAGCAGATTTAATAAGATAATTAATTTGTGTGTGTTTGGAAATATCAACCAGGACTTTGAAAGGATATTAATTAAAGCTTACATGTCCAGTAAAAAAATAAAAATTCATCTGTTGGGGCCAATAAACAATATATTTAGGCTAAAGCTTCAATATTAGTGAAAAAAAATGGGAATGCATTCTTTGATGTTTTTCTATATATAAATGATTATTATTTAATATTATCTTGCTTCCTTTATTTCTAATCTTAATTAAAATCTTATTGTTTAGTATGCCTGCAGATTTTATCAGTAAAAACAAGCAAATGTAATTAATTATCTTTAGACATGGTTTAAAGATCTAACTCCTTTATTAATGAAAAATCACTGAAATATATTGGCAGGTTACCAGAATATGTTTAAGTAAAGTGCATTCATCACACTCTAAAGCAAAGGTTTTTAACCACTGTTGAATTACTTTCTGTGGGAAAAGTGTAGTTTCAGGTTGAGGGGAATGCAACCAGCCTTTTGTTTACTTGTTAAATATTTAGTTTATCAATATAAAAAAATTTTCATTCATTTTTGGTGTTTATCACAACTTTCCATACTTTTTCTTGTTTAATTTATAAAATAAATAAAAAATAATTTAAATTTATGTAAATATATAAGCAAATTTCTAATTTTAGAAAGGAGAAGAGCAATGATCGCCTAACAGTGGTGAAAGGAGTTGGTGCATGGGGCAAAGCGCCAATTCAAATAGGACATATTTTCAACATCTCCCTCTATAGCTCGGACTTCGCTCCTTCTGATTGTC
The DNA here is from genome assembly GCA_000611955.2 of Stegodyphus mimosarum. Classification (NCBI taxonomy): domain Eukaryota; kingdom Metazoa; phylum Arthropoda; class Arachnida; order Araneae; family Eresidae; genus Stegodyphus; species Stegodyphus mimosarum. The sequence continues at coordinate 186,096 of KK118219.1, read as the reverse complement.
ATTTGTTCCCTGCAATAAAGAAGTATCTTGGAGCACAGCCCTTCGCTGACAATGAGAAACTTAAAACCTCTGCGACAATTAGGCTGAAGTCGCAGGCAACAGAGTTTTATACAGAAGGGATTGGCAAGTTGACGAAATGATATGACAAATTTGTTGAAGTCCCAGGTGTCTGAGTTTTATGCAGAAGGAATTGGTAATCTGGTAAAACGATATAACACGTACTTGAATATACAGTGTTGAAAATATATACTATGCTAAAAAATAGAGGACAAGTGAACATTTCAGATGTAAATAAGCGGGTTTTTTATTTAAGCGAAACGGAGGCTAGTTTCTGAGCTGTCCTTCTATATTGCAAAAAGAACCAAGAAACAGATGCACTATTAATATTTTAAAAAGCGCAATTATATCTCAATTATAAGACTCGAATTGTGAAAAAGTTTTCTTTCATGCATAAGAACCACCATGCCATAAAGAAAAAGATGTTTCTAATATTTTAGTTAAAAATTATATAAAAGTATTGATTTAGTATGTAAACAATACAGAAATGTATTTCAAAAATGTGTTATGTATTAGAAAACTCAAACTAAAATAAAAGAGAATAACCGAGAGAGACACTTATGCCATATGATTTCTTCACACGTAGCACCATAACATGGATATTTGAAAAATTGCAAATACTCTTAATCGGATGCATCAAAATGATGAAAGAAACGAACTTTTTACATACTAATTGTATGAATTGCTCACATATTGTTAATGCGATGGCACTTTCACATTTCTTAACATAAACCTGATAGTTTTGAGACTTAACTCCTTATGTCTAGTAAACGTTTCAAGTCTGTACTTATCTTTATTTAATAGACAAAATACATGTATAAATTTTATACGTTAAGTACAGAATACTTTAAATAATTTATTAAATTACATTTCACGTGGCATACCAAACGAAACCCTAATTTTCCCTCTTAAATATATTGTCAATAAAGTTATTTCTATGAAGATTTAATCTAGACAGACTTAGCTATTTATTTTCCTAGTCTAGAAATTTAATTGTCCCATTTGTGATAAGAATTTTAATATAGCCATGAGTTAAGCAAATGCCAATAAGTATAGTAAAGAAAGTAAAGAAAACCAGTATTTATGCGTTAAATTAAGTCATCTAGAAAACAGTTCAAAAGTATATTAAGTTACATAATTTATAATGATGTAATTAAGAAAAATGTCTTTCACAACTTGGTATCGTCTATGCGTACAACTTACGAATAACTCATTATTAGGTGTAATGGATGCCAGCAGCGATAGCTTAAAACAGCGAAATACAGTCCACTTGATAATACTTTACTAACAGAAATTTCAATGCAGTACTAAAATACCTCCTAATCTTCCTCGTAGGTCTGCTTTTACCCCCCTCAAAGACTTGTGGGGCTGCTTTGTTTACATTAAAATGATAGTGTAACATTTAACGTAAGTAGAGTCCCCTCCCTAATGTCGTAATTCACACTAATCCTCCTCCCTATTGTCGAGAGTATAATTTTATTGTCTTAGCTTAATGGGATTTTTCAAAACATCACTGTTGTTCTCTTAGACGAGTGATGCCAAATAATGCAGTTTTAATGATATTTTTCTCCATTAGATTACTGAAATGAGCAGCATCATTAATGCCGAAATTTATGCTTCAAAACAATGGTATAAAAAATTAAAAATATATTACAATTTCACTATTACCTGGCTGATGAAGGAAAAGAAACGTTTTGAGTTTTTATACAAACTTTACGCTATTTATATCCATTAGATTTGCCTACTAAATATTCTATAGGAAAATTATATATATTTGAGAAAAGGAAACGACAGATTATGTCCCTTAAACTGAATAAAAATATTAAGCATGGTGAATAATAACTATGAGGCACCGTCATATACTTCCATCGAATTAATTTGATTCTCGATTAGCTTCTGTAGGATTTTGGTCCTTCTAAATGAACTATTTGAAGTTTTCATAATTCCAATGAGGAAGCTAGTGTATTATAGTTCGGCATCCTAAGATATATTCATTTCATAGTTGGCATGTATATTGCCCTGTTCGGTTGAACATAATTTTTAATTTCAAGTTGTTTTTCCAACAGGTATAACAGATGATTTAGGAAACTATCATTCGTTACCTCTGTAGGTATAATATAGAACTCCTCAGTTTAAAAATGAAGGATTCTTCTGTGTGCCTCTAGCCGGTTTCAGAACATCTAATGTAAATGTGCGAACAGAGCATGTATCTTCATTAATTCCCAAATAAGTAAATTAATATACAGTGGATCTACATAGCTTAAAACACGAAACAACATCGAAACGTGAAACGTTTAAAACAATACTGTAAATAATTTCTACTACTCTACCCGACGAGACAACTCCTGACCTATTCTGTCCTGTAGGACAACGAATGGGATAATATCATCCCACGGAAGGAAGGCGAATCGGATGTGTTAAATTGAACGATAGTCATAAGAAAACGAAAGATTTTTGTTATAAAGACTAGTGTGCCTTGTGTACTAGGTGCTTCGTACGATTAGAAAAAGAAAAATGCACAGTGCAATGGCAACACTTGTACGGAAAAAAAGATTTTATCTCAGGTGCGTGATAATGTCTATCGGAAATTCTAAATGTATGCTGTTTTTAAATATTTTGCGTCTTTGCTGTTGAATCGAATTTTATGTGGCGTAAGCGCCAAGAACGGGACATTTAATAAATAAAATAAACACACAAAACGTTAATAATAAAAAGAAAAAAAATTTCGTAAAGCCATTTTAGTAAGAAAACAAAACATTGATATAATGAACTGAAAAAACAGAAAAATGTATAGCAACACTTAATGCTCCATCGGGATTTCTAAACGTATACTGCTGTGCTGCGTTTAAAATTCTTGTAATTTTGTTATTGAATTGTATATTGTTTCAGTGCGAAGAAAATTGTACTTAATCATAAAACTAAAGAGATAAAAAAATGTGTCAGTACGAGTGAGTGTAACAGCAGTATAAAAGAGCGAATTCAGGAGAGCCTAAAAACTTTAACGAACCCTTTCGAAAGACCCTTAAAATCTGAAACATCTCAGATTTTTATTTTTTTAGACTTTGAAGAATTTTAAACTAATTGTCTTTGATATTTTTACCTTTTTGGCGCAAATCGTCGTTAGTGTATTACATTCGGTTACGTATACAAGGAAGTTGGCGTGCACAAAGAAGAGCAAGGTGAGATACTTGCTTAAAATGCAAGCTTGAGGAATAATATCAAAGAAAAAAAGTTCTTTAAAAATGAAAATTATAATAAACAAAACATTGAAATGTCAGTTAAGGAATTCATCATATTATTTGCTCATATGATTACGGCGTGAAATTTCATTAAAGATATTATTGTACAGCGGTTCGTAAATTCTAACAGAGGTATTCCGCAATCATCATCGTGTAACAAACAAAGCACTGGCTCATGCTTGAATCTTTACTTTGTAGAATGTGGCCTATAATGTTGTATGCATTCAGTTAAATCTCTAACTTTACCGTAAACGTAGATCTAATTCACGCAAATATCTTTAAACTGCAGACTGCAGCCAATAATATTATCATTGGAAACCGAAGCAATCTTCTAGTTCTCTCATCAAAATTAGCACCAGACCATTTAAAAAGCGATCTTACATTTGAACAATAATTTTTAAAAATTCAGATTTTAATACTTACATAAAATGCCTAACAATGTAAAACTTTACGTCGGTTTTTAAAAATTAAGTTTTTTGTAAAACCGATTTCAAATTTATTCTATGAAAACAATTTGCGCAAAAATAAGTACAGCTTGGTTTATGCGATTACGACAAAAACTCGAGTGCTATCTACCTAAGAGCAGAGATGCCTTCGTAGAGGACGTTCTAAGGGAAACTGGCTCGTATACACGTTACAGATGGGGAAAACCACGAAACCGCCTATGCAGCCAGCCCGTTTGTGGGATTCGAGCCTCGAACTGAACTAAGAGTGCTCATCGATTTTACCGCTCGGCAGCCCCCAAAATTACGTATAGAACGGTAATAATAAAATATCTTGTTCTACTATCACAGCATAATTCTTCTTTGTATTTTACTCAGAATCGCTCATTCCAAAAACTGCATAAAGAATAGTTAAAATAAGAGAACGGTAAATGTTGTCAGAAATTTAAATATCCTTTTTGTGTCAGTGCTGTTTTTAGATCTCCTTTCAATAAGATCTAATATAATATAGATAGATACAATCATGAATACAACATTTTTATGTAAGCAGCATATTTTGCACATGTCTTCACACTGAGTTGTGGGACTAATAAGACATCTATGCACTTCATTAAATGTGAGTATCGCAAGGTTTAAAGGCAACATCAAATCTCTCCTTCTCTCCTCTAAATCAGCAGAAATGAACAACATAGTCCTTGAGGGTCTGATGTGTGTCTTCTTAGGCGTGCAACTTTAACACAATGATATTATTTCCATATGAAATCTATGAACTCTGAAAAATTCAAAAATCTAAGCTTAGTACGTCTATGTTTCCTGCATAAATAGTTGTTCTTTATCAAAGAATCTAGGAAGTCATCAACGAAAATAGTGAATAAAATATCTCAACAATAGATTTATAAGACTCCCCAGCATGAATTCTTTCGCTATGAGACAGAATAGATCTCACTAATACCCGGAAATATCTTAGAAAATATTAAGAGGATTTTTGATTTATTAATAATCCCAGAGAGAGTAAGAAGAGCAATAGTGACTGCAAAGATTTTATGTTATACACCTAGATACACCTATCTTTAAAACCTATGTACTTTAATAACTTTAGAAGATAAAACATCAGAGACAATTTTATATCTTAGATAGCTCATTAGTACAATTTAGTTCAGTTGCATGCAAATCTGGAAGCCACATTACAAATATTTTCGGTGTTACCATTTTTGCATTAATGTTACTTCCAGTAGGCAGTCTTAGGTAGACTGCCTACTGGTATTGTAGGTATTTGCTGTTACGGTACGAATTGTTGCAATCATAACCTATAGTACGTGGTTCCTGCCTGGAAATCTCAGCCTATTGCGACTGTAGCTACACCTAACAGAAGTTTCAGATGAGTTTAAATAAATAAATTGTTTGAGACTTCCACTCCTTCAAAAAATGTTTATGCACAGTGATTCTCTCTGCCTATTAAATGTTACCAAGTAGATATGTTTGAAGTATTTGGAATTAAAAATAAAATAATGTGTCTTCAAATAGTATAATATTTTATATTAATTATACCGTTTTTTAATAATTTGTATTTTGACTAAATTTTAAATATGATTAGGCGCTTCTTCAATTTAAAATACAAATCACTGCGTATATTATGAAAACATTAAAAAAAATCTTATCACAATTACTATAACTGTTTTTGTGCTATGATAAACAGTTGAGAAATTAAAATTTATTAAATGAAAAATTGCTCAAAATTCTGTCATTTTTTACCGTACAAAGCAATGCATTTATCTTTTGACCTCGGATAAAGGAATATTTTAAATATTTTTAAGTGCCTATAGTATATAACGCCATGTACACTGCGTGATAAAAAAAAATACAGTTCTGTGTCTCCCATTCTACTGGGCCGATTGATGAATTCAACTTGCGTTCTTCATGTCTCGAAAGCACGACTTAGCATATGTATTAGATTTATATATATATTGTTCTAATACAGGTATTTTGTCACAAAGTCGGACTTTTTCTGAAATGATATGTCACTTTTTTTCCATATTTCGATTAATAATTTTTATAAATTTTTCGAAAAAATTTTGGAATTATAGCCTACAAAAGTTTTGCTATCGTGTTAAAGTAGATATACTATTTCTAAGCATACCTGCAAAAAATTAGAGTTTTTTATTCAGAATTTCTTAAGATATACATGAAGTTAGAATTGGCCGTGTTTAGAAATTTGGCGTATGTATTATTAGCGATAATAATGAAAATGTGTTTTACGCACATTGTTAAAATTATTTGAAAGTACGAACGATGACTTTTTCGGCTCGTGGACAACGAAGAAAAAGGAAAGGAAAATAGGTTTCTACAAATTAAGAAGTTCACCAACTGAATTATTCTTGGCTCAAAGTGAAAAAAATTAGCTAAGAGAAATTTTTAAATTTCCCACCAAAAATTAAAAGTCCGATTTTGTGTTACCTATGCCTATGTTAGAACAAAGCTATATATAAGTCTAATATATATCCTAAATCGCGCTTTCGAGACATGGAAAACGCAATCTGAATTTCGTCAATCGGTCCAATAGAACGGGAGATATAAAACTGTCCTTACCCCCCGCTTTTCTGGGGGGGGCAGTGTACATTAACAGGATTTGTAGAGTTAAAGAAAGGAATCAGAATATCTTTTTCTGTTGAAACTTTTTGAATGTTTGCACTATCTAGTCAAGTGTTTGGTGAAATATCACGCTACCAAATGAGTTAATTGATCTGGTAATGCTACTTTGACACCAACAGATGTGAAGCGGTGTCTGAGCCCGAACGACAAAATGTTAGGATGGTTATATAAACAATCTCCTTAGCTAAACAGAACTTCGAACATAAAAGCACGACTCTGTGCTATAGTAACCACAGTTTATGGAAATTTAAATTAAAATAAGAACAGTCAATAAATTTAGCAGTAATCAAAGACTACGCAATTAATTACAAAATTCTAACGTGGCTCAATAATTTACTGGAGTGTGAGATTTAAAGTACTGGTAGCGAGATCGCAAAGCCGAATAACTGCAGCCGCGAGAGCTTGCAGAAATTAACCACGTAGCGCGCAAGGACAGAAATATTCTTTTCCAAAAGATCCAAAATTCTTATCTTAAATGCGCAAACAACTAATTGCATTCTGGTGAGGAATGCGGAAAGAAGTTATAGAAAAGACCAAAATTATAATAACGAATTAATTAGCTTAACATACTCTACGAAGTCTATAAAAATAGATAATCCAAAAATTAATGCAGTCAGAATAGCAGAAGCTATTTGAAAAATGTGCTCTTTACTGCCGCTGTAGAATAAAACTGCTTCCTGCTTAAAAAGGATAGTATTATGCGACTGCAAATGGATTTCGTTCAAGAAATGAAAAGTTCTGAATATAATTCATTACAACCTTGTTGTAACTTATCAAATCATAGAAGACTGCATTAAAATTGGCCATCAAATATGTGAAAGCCATCACTTTCTAATAGAAATGATCCTATCGTTATTCAATATAATACTAGATCGCTATCTTACAAATAATAGCTTCATCAAAAGTGCATAAACCGATCCTGAAGTTTTATTTCACTCTTCCTTCCACGTGAGGTTTCCCTAGTAGATCGTCATTTCCTAAAATAGTTTCGAAAAAGAACATAGAAAACTCTGCAAAAAAAAGGAGCATAGAAAGCATTTTCCACAAACATCTTAATTCTGTAAGCAATATTTTATTTGCATTAGTTAATTCTTTTTAATTAAAATTTTAATTCTTAAAAACGTGCATTAAACATCATATTTTTTATTTTCACTATTATATCAACGAAAAACGATGCCGCCTCAAAGTTGCATGTAAAAAACCACAGAAACCTTTATAATGATCCCTTTAAACTAATTCAAATAAATGTTTTTCAGACAACTGGTTGAAATGACTTTCAAAAGAGGGATGAAATGTTAAACAAGAAGCTCATGCATTTAAAAACGAGTTGAGCTAGTTAAGTGAAATTCTGACTGTGGCTTATGCTGCAGACATCTGCATGAAAATCTTAGTAATTTATAATATATTTCCGCAATGAATAAAAAGGATACGGAGATTTAAAAAGATATTTAAAAAATCAAAAGATCGTTTTTGCTTTTAAAAAGATATTTAAAAATTTATGAGAGGATGACTAATTCTGTGAAAGGCTTATAAACATCTTGGATAATATTAATAGAACATTTTAACGTAATTGCGATTTTATCATAGGAAACAGTGTAAAGATAAAAATACATTTAATTAATTAGAATGATGGTTGACAAGAAAGCAGCAGGATATCTGTTACAAATGTTATTTTTCAAACTGTTAGAAGAAACTATAGAATGAGATTCTGTAGTGAATTCATTTCATTTCGAACGTGTTTGTAGGACGTTTTTGTATAACCAATTCTTCATCAAGGTGAACCTAGAATTTAAAAAAAAATCATTCCTTACCGCTTAAGATGTTTGTTTCGTAATTTTTAAATGCACTTAATTTTAATTAAGATTTAGATCGTACAGTTTCATAATTTTACATGAAATTTTAAAGAATTAATTTTTGAAATCCTAACACTTGTATATTTTATCATTGGCAGTATAATAAGAAATACCTATTTTAATTCATTTGACTTCTATATTGATAGTGTGTTAGTTTAATTGCTACTCGAGAAATGGTTTCCTGAAAATAGAAGTAAATTTTATTAAGGCAGAAAGAGGATACTTAAGATCTATGATAAGTATTTAGAATTACCTATAACTTATTTCAGCTTAAACATTAAATATCGATATACACTGATCTAACAATTTTGGAATTTTGATGCAGTATTTAATGGCGTAATGTTTAATGTAATTATAAAATCTATTACTATTCTTTATGTATATAAACTAAATTCATATTGTTAAATCAGTTTTGTAAGAAGACAGACAAGTCGCTTGTCAGGAATTAATTGTTTCAATAGTCTTGCTTCTATTCAATATGATAACTGTTTACATCAAATAACTATCGCTGAAATTAAAATATTATGCGGTTACTTGCTTAATAGTAGTAAATTTAATAAATCTGCTGCTTGATTCTTTGCTTAGGTCACTTCCATCTTTTTAAAAAGAACTTTTCCATACAACTATTGCATAGTTTGAATGAGTTTCTCTCATTTTCTCTTACAATTTCCATTCTAATTGAGAGATGTATTTAAGAGATGAAACATCAAACAACTCTAATAGCTTGTAAACGTTCCTTTTCAACAGCTATTTGATGACACATCTATATCTAGTCAGGCATATTCGATTTCTTTTTGTGACGTGGACTTGGTTGCTGATGCACTAGGAATTAATGAGATTTGCATACAATGGTTTTCAAAAGTAACGCAGTAAAAATTAGCAAATTTCGAAAGTGTATTTCAATCTGCGTCGCTGAAAATCACAGTGGATGTCGTTGGAAGTATGTAAATATCGGATGTTACAGCCAATCATGATTGTTACAATCATTACACAATCATGATTGCAATTATGATTGTATGTTACAGCCAATCAATGAGCGCTGGCATGCTCTTGAACGCTTTAAAGCCGGGACAGTCAATTAAACATGCCTCTATTTTCCTTGGCGTTGATAATTCGGTTATTTCTATATGTGGAACAATGTATATGTGAGAAAATCTCTAAAAAAGTTAATTAGCTGTCCGGAGACTTGTATCTGATTGGTCAAGCATTATTACCACTTCTGAAGACCGGTATTCTCTACACTAGCCGTATGGAATGGTCGAGCGAACTTTGCAGCTGTTCCTTCGATGGTGGTAGCGTCACTTGGAAAAAAATATCTGCCAGTACTACTCGCTGAAAGCTTCACATGAAAGGTTTTTACGCCAGACTACCAAATGTTTGTCTTCCACTAACCGTCCAGTCCAGACGGGCAAAATTAAATTGTTGTCCTCAACATTTCAGTTGGACTGTCTCAGATCAGAGCAATGTCACTTTTATGGGTGAGTCCAGATTTGATCTAAATCTGATGATAAGAGTAAGTGTCTGGAGAGAACTTCGGACACAGAATTTACTCCAGAACATCATCATACATTTAGAAATGGCAGCTTCAAGGTGTGGGCTGGGATTCGAATGGGACATTCAGCTTCACATACTTCAAACATAATTATGTGATAGTTGAGCGGCATCGAGATGACGACCTACACCCTATCGTGAGATGTATGCTTAAGCTGTTGGTCCTCACTTTCTCCTTGTCGATGATAATATCCGTCCCCATCGAGCTAACATCGTGACGAGTGTCTGGATAATAAGTGCATTTCTAATTCTGCTGCTTTAATCTTATTTAAAATTTTTCGGTGTCCTCAGACGGGCTCTTTATTCATGGTTGGCACTTTCAGTAGGTCTCAGAAAAATTGAAACCGCCCTAATGGAAGAAAGGCCACTGCAGGAATTTCTATAATTGATTGTTTGACTGAACGCATGAGTAATCGCTGTGAAATTTGAGCGAAAGTCAGGGGTGATCACATGTCTTATTAGTGTAAATGTTTTGCTTGATTTTAGCTTTAAGCATCAATTTGTTAACTATGTGAATGTGATGTCATCATATAATTTACAAAAATTAAATACTGTTTTCATCTTTGCACACAATGCTTGTTTTCTTTTATGCTTAAATGCATTGCTTACCTCATGTGAAATTAGGTGTTAATCAAAACTTTTCTTTCCATTTTTAATGATTTTACCGTCGTATGCTTAACGTATGAAAGCTGAAATAGTAGCACATAAATAAGCGATAGGGTACACATTTTTGGTGAATCAAAGCTCCATAACATGAAGTCAGAGAAATGTTCAGCATCAGTTTTGCGCCATCAGTATATAATGAGGGTTTGCATTTTATTATTGGTGTATATCACAACCACTATGGAAGGCAAAATGCATAAAGGGGTGTAATATATAAGTCAGATTTCTTTATTTCAAACCTGTCAAGGACGACATGTTCGTATTAATGGTTGACATACGAGCCACCCTTAGCTTACGCAACATTGATGCAATGATACAATAGTTCCGTGTGTGAATGCTTTCATACACTTAAAACTCTCCGAAAATATGATTCGAAAAATCGAACACAAAGGGAGTCAGATGGGCTGAATATTGATGCTCTTGTTTGTGATCCTGTGCAAGCATTACGTGATGTCTTTTATCCTCTTCAGTTCATCGATTGCTATCGAATCTCATGAAATGCAGTTCACATTGGGCAGTATGTTGACTAACAGCTGTTTCAGCAGCATTAAATTAAGATTTTGTCTGATATAACGATCGATTTGTTAACAAATCGTTATGTTACTCAAACCTTCGGTGGTCTCATTATTGTACCATTTGTAAATAAATATCATTTTCATGCGCCGCTGAAGATTTTCAAGATCCATATTTTTAGTTGTTTTCCTCTACTGTTCCTGTGGATATCCTAATACATTTCCACTTTGAAAATGCAGTGCCCCATCATTCAACCTTTGAATTGAACGATGGCAAATCAGGCTAACGACTTGAGTTCATGAATACTTCACTAAATCAGAACTGTCTCTAAACTGTTCACTATAACATGGTGTATCCAAATTCAGTATTAATTATTTCCATCTCGGAAAAGGCTTCTTTACTGTTTTGACTTTAGAGTTCGTATAATTTATATTTTGTTTTACATTGTTTACAGCAATCCTTTAAGATAAATAACTCATTAAAACATCAAGCATGCTGTTTCATTGTCGTCGTTTTGAACTGTGCAACTATTCAATTACTTGATCGAATTCAGTTCAATATAGCTTATCGATAGTGTGTCACTTTTTGTGATGATGCAATTACCTTGTAAACAGTTAATGGACACTTACAAGAAATTTTGCTGATTTAAATTTAGTAACGTTTCTATTTCGAAGAAAATATTTTCAGACCAGATTTGACCATAAATAGTTGACTAATTTTTTCTATACCTTTGGAGAAGAAATTCTTTTAAAATTATTTCAGTAACTTAAACAATTTGCTTTCTTATTTTATTATACGTGCTTTAAATATTGGGCTTTTAAATTTCCTCTTGCTTATCTTTTTTCACGATGACTTGAGTTTCTTTCATATAATTTTCTGTGGAAATCGATTTATTTTCTTTTCACGATGACGGTCCATATATTTTGTTCACAGAATTCCACGGTAATTTTTCAAGATAGAATTTCAAGGGCTTTTCATTTTAATAAATACTTCGCGAAGAATCACGCTAAATTTTTAATAAATACAATTTTTTTTTCTGCTGTTCTCATGAATATAATATATATTTTTTTTTCAGTGTTGAAAACCTGCTTCTTCCTAGCAGAATTTTTTATTTTTATCTGAGTAAGAAAGTCATAATTTAAACTTTTTTATTTTTTAATATGTTAATCATGCTTACCGAGTTATTTGAGTCCTTCTGCAAGAATATTTTCAGAAAGGTCTACTCTACAGGAATATAGAAAATCGGAAAATATAGTCTTCATGCCCAATTAATGGGAGCCCCAGTAGAGATTTTTTTCTAGCTATTTTATTAAGTCAACATTAAAACCCCACTGAATGACGAAACAGTTGAAAAAGTAAAACGTTTAAATACACTCACGTTTGTGAAAATTGCAACACCATGAAGGACTTACGCGAGTGAGCTGAAATTTTCAGGAAATGCAAAGTAGCGCATGATATGCAAATGATTAGAATTGCAAATCCGTAGCGCATGCGTATGCTGAGCAGCGCCCTCTGAACGGCTGATGGATCCGAATAAATAGACGGCTGTAGCGAGGCGTGTATGGTTATCGGTGGTTATCTGCTAGTGGTAAACGTTAACTCAATCTGTACTTATGCCTCGTCGACGAAAGAGAGCGAGATTTGAACAACTTACAGAGTTTGAACGAGGGAGAATCATCGGCCTTCGTGAAGCTGGATTGTCGTATCGTGCAGTAGCCTCTCGTGTGCAGCGTAACAGCAGCACAGTGATGCGCGTTTGGAAGCAGTGGACGGACGAGTGTCGGACAACTCGGAAATCCGGGAGTGGACCCCGAAATGTGACGTCAGCTCGCGATGATAGACACCTGGTCCGCATGGCGCGGACGGACCGTACAGCTTCCTCTAGACAATTGGCAGCACTGTGGTCAATAGCTACAGGTGTTTCATTGTGTGCTTCATCAATTCGTAGACGTCTGCTGCAGTGTGGACTGCGCGCACGGACTCCTTTATACAGGATCCCCCTAACGCACGACCATCGCCGCCTGCGGCTACAATGGGCCAATCAGCATAGAGACTGGCGTGCTGATTGGCAGCATGTCGTGTTTTCTGACGAATCCCGCTTTAATTTGTGGTACCATGATGGCCGCATTCGTGTCAGACGCTATGCCGGTGAACGCCACCTTCCGGAGTGCATTATCGAACGCCACAGTGGACGAACACCCGGAGTTATGGTCTGGGGCGCCATAGCATATCATAGACGATCTCAATTGCTACGAATTGTGGGCAATCTGAACAGCAACCGGTATATCCGTGAAGTTCTACAGCCCGAAGCTGTTCCCTTCCTTCAAAGCTTGCCAGGCGCTGTATTTCAACAGGACAATGCCCGCCCTCATACTGCTCGGATTGTTAAATCCTTCTTTGCAGCGCAGCAGGTACAGCTTCTTCCTTGGCCTGCGTGTTCCCCGGATATGTCGCCAATTGAACATGTGTGGGATGTCATTGGTCGGCGTCTTGCTCGTGATCCTCGTCCTGTTGCGTCTGCAGACGAACTTTGGGTACGCGTACAAACGATATGGAATGCTCTTCCTCAGTCAGACATTCAAACTTTGTTTGACTCCATGCCACGTCGTGTAGCAGCACTTATTGCGGCGCGTGGTGGCCACAAAAAATACTGATTCTGATCTCGTGTTCTTGTTTGTTTGCTTTGAACATTTAATCATGTATTTGTACCACTACCACTCAACTGTGTATTAAATTGCATTCAATTATGACGATTCCTTCTTGGTGTTGCAATTTTCACAAACGTGAGTGTATTAATATAATTTTGTATAGAAAAGCTAAACAATACAGCAGATTACTTCGTTGCTAAGATACTCGTAGTATACGCTGTAAGGAATGCAATTTTTCTAATTAAATAATGTAGTGTGAATACTTGTTACTGAAAGTTAAATCAATAAAAATCAATGAAATTTTCAATTTTTAAGCGAGAAACCTCATGTTAACAGTTACTAAATATGTATTTAATTTTAAATAAAGATTCATATTTATTGCAATCGTTTAACTTAGAACTGATAAGTAATTAAAATTATAGTTATTAAACGATTTTGTTATAATTATTGATATTCTTATCAAACTCATCCTGGAAAAATACGCGATAAGGTAATTTTCACTTTTCCGTCTCTATAACGTTAGAAGAAGGTTCATATAACTTGATCCTAAAAGATCCTTTATATTCAGAGATTTCAACTATATAAAGTCCTCGCATATTGCTCAATACAGTTAAAAAGTGTATTTATGGTAGCTATTGCTAATTGCGCTACATTGTATGCCCTGTCCTTCTCGAAATTAATAAAATTGACATTAAATTTCTCCCCATCGTTTCTAATTTAGATACTACTTCCCACTCACTAGCAAAATATTTGGGTTATTTCCTGTCTCCTCTACTACCAAAAAACACGTTCACAATAAGACATTCATTCGAATTTATCAATAAACTTGAACACATCCCCGCCAGCAATTTTTTATGGTTCCGTTAGATGTCGAAACTTTATTCACTAATATCCCGATGGAGACTGCTTTAAATTATCTAGAAACTAGGCTTGAGAATTTTATTTTTCACATACTGAAGTTAAAGAATTAATATTCATTGCTTGACGTTGTCTCATCGAAACGCATTTTGCTTTCCAGAAAAAGTATTATTATCATACTGAAGAATTAGCCGTAAAGTATCCTCTCAGTTTTATTCTCACAGATGTCTACATATGCTATTTTGTATTAAAGAAGACTTATTTAATTCAGTGGGGTTGTATTGAAACAAATTGTTTTCACTTTTGGACTTGTTAGATCGATGATAGATTTCACTCTCTTTGATGGAAATGAAGGTGATTTAATTCAAGTTACCTCATTTATGAATTCTACACTAGATACTGCTATCCACTTCACTTTTGAATTGAAACGTCGAATTCCCTTCAGTTCTTGACACATTGGCAGTCCAAAATAATTTTACTTTTTTGTTGTAGTGTATCAGAAACCGTTAATAGATTATACACCCCTACATGCCAGGTCTTTTCTCGTTACTAAGTAAATGTTAGCCTCTTCCCACATTTTTGTTTCCGTACACTTAAGGTTTGCTTTTTTCAGTTCACCGCTTGATTAAGAACTGAATTATTTTACAAGCTCTGTAATCGATAGTCGTTTCTCTCTCAAATTATTGACAAAGCAGTTGAAATATTTTGCAGTTCTGAAAAGATGAAACATCGTTCCATTGCATCCACTGTATTAATTTAGTGTTATTACTTTTTATCTTGCTGTCAGTTACAGAGCAGGCATATTTAAAAGAAAATCACCTTTCGTGTTATTTTTTGTGCTGCTATCTGTAGAAGCACCGTCTGTCCTTAAAGATCCTATTCCTACCATGATATCTTGAGGAATTTATAGCACTTCTTGTTAATATGGAGGGGAAAATATCATCTTCAAAACTTTGCGGCAAGAAGAATAAGACTTGTGTTTCAGCAAAGGAAACAAATTTTCTATAAACTACTAACACAGATTAAAAAACCTGAACTACTAAAAGCAAATCCAGTTTTGCATCTGCCAAAAATGTTTCGGTTGATGAATTTGGTTATTTTAAGGTTTTTTATATCCATAATAATCTCCTTGCATTAGGCAATGACTCAAGTTCTAATCCTATTTTCCAACCCATTTATAAACAAAGAAAAAAATTGTTCCTTATATATGGCACTACTTGCTTTTTCTTTTTATTTATTATTTTTCTTTCTCTCTTTCATTATAAACAGCATCGTGGTTAGTCACTAATATGTTCTCGAAATTTCATCAACACATCTTTCTGTTCCTGATACTTGCTTTTGTTTCAATTGTAACTGAAGAAGGCCGTCGTATTAGAACAACTGTAAGTGCTTGTGTTAAAATGAAATCTACCTCAATTTAGTGTTGTGTTTTCTTATGCTCAGGGTTGGATACTTTCTTAGAAATCCTCCCTCCTCCTTTTTGAGTATTTTTAGATCAGATATCACAGACGGATATATATAGAGAGATAAGAATTTTGAAAATTCGTCAAAACGTTTTGCTTAAGTGTATACAAATTTTCAAACTACATTCAGCAACTCACTTTAAACGAAATCAGCTAGTCTCTTTCAAATTACAGCAGAAATTCACTAAATCATAATTTTCAGTGACTTGTACTAAACGTCGTAATGTAGAATTCAAAACATGTGCTTCATTTTTATTTACATTCGTCTTAATTCGACTATTTATTTCTTATATTTAATACTATAAATAGAAGCAAAAAATATACCTAGCTTAATCCAATGAGCATAATGTATGTGGTTGATGATCATATTAATAATTCAAAACACACAAAGAGTTTATGCCATAAAAGATTAGTTTCGATAATGCTTCAATACAAATTTTCCTTTAATAAATTCCAGACAGCAGTCTTTGGGATCATATAAACCTGCTAAACAATTAATGGCTATTTACAAGAAATTTTACTGATTTAAATTTAGTAACGTAGGCATGTCTTTTCTCAAATTAAACAGAATTCTAATTTAATTATTCTTCCCATCATTTGTATAGCATATTTCCAGTATTAGTTTGCTGTTATCGAAACCTGCTGAGAAATAGTAATAAACTGCTGTATTATTAAAATATCTCAGATTATTACTCATCATCTTTTTAGTTACATAGTTGATTATAAAAGTGTATGGGCTGAATAACTTGTGTGTTTTCCGTAATATGCAGTAGGGTAGTTTCATTGGATTGTAGTGAATGTTGAAGTTGTTTTTATAGCAATATAATACTGTAGATTTTCGAAACAGGAATTATATTAAATATCATTGCCGATATTCTAACTGCGGACATTTCAGTTGCTAACCGGACGTGCCTTCCAATATAGCCACAAAAGGCAAGGAGGAAGAGAATACTTTGTAATACAAAACCAAGATCTTTTAGCGCTTTTTAATTACAAAAGTTAGCTACGAGAAGCGACAATCGCTTTTATATCAGAAAAGGTAGGCGGAACAAAATAGTTTAATGACGAAGCACCTGCTTATGATTATGCATTATGACTAAGTACATGCTAATCATTACGACAAGGCATAGTAAGTATTTCCCGCCTTAAAGTGATAACGCTGAACAAGTAGCCCAAAGCGTCCCAGATGAAGAGAAGTGTAGTACTACCTTTCGAGTAAAACAGCAATGAAAAGTGGAACACTAAGATATTTAAATTACGAAAATGTTAGGAATTGCAATTTATGTCCTTAATTAAAGGAGGAATTTTTTGTGAATGTGAAAACTTCTAGAAAATCTGATCCACCAGCTGAAGAAGCTTTATGCATATATAATTTTGCAGAATGAATGTCAGAATTGCGAAAGCTGCAAAAGATTATTGAATTCCTTGTTTTTTTCCCTTCATTTCCGTTTAGCCTGTTTCAGTTCGTGAAAAGCTCACGAATTAAAGCTGATTTGAACTACCGTCTCAAATGAGGTATAGAAAATAAGTGCTGCGTTGTAATAGTAACAGAGTTTCTGCATAGCTTACTGTTACGATGTCTCTAAAGACATCTCGGATGTTTTCAGAAGTTTTAGTGGACTGAAACTCGAAACGCGGTAAGAAATATCTTTAGTGACCTTGTCATTCTACATTCTCAAAAGTAAATTAAAAGCTCTTATATTGGTCAATATTCAAGTATCATCCTAAATATTGATAATTCTGTTATTCAAAGGTATACTTTTACATTTTCAAACATTGATTGACAGGACATATTGCGCGCTCAAGTCTTGCGTAGAGTAAAATAATTACTTTCTTTACAACCTCCTATTTTCTTGTTGTTGAAACAGAACAGTAGTATAATGGAAGGAGTTTCACAGTTGTTGAAACGGCATATACCGAAAAGTATAGTGGTAGTATACTAGTAAGATAATGACGGTTTTCCCCAGGGAATACGTGAGAGAAAATGCTTTTGTCCAATTTATGAAGAGCTGAAAGCAATAATCAGGTAACTAAGTAAAATTTTAGCACTAACTTCAGCTTAGTTACAATTTATTCGAACTTTGTGCAGATTTATTAAGTGGTAAATGCACTGGACTTTGTAGTGCGTGACTTTGAAACTTAACTAAAAAGTAGAAGGAGTGAGAAAAAATCATCTTCTGAAGTCCATGTTTATCTTTTGACCAAGCTTGATCTTCCAAGTCAAGCATTCAACTGTGATTGCGTCTATCCCTATAACAGCAATGCTCTGAAAACTTAGGATTCAACAGCAATGAAACTGCAATCAAAAATAAATTGTTGCCTTTTTTGGTTAATTATTACATTGAATTTCTTCGTTTGCTTACTGGTCTTAAGAATATTAATATAGCAGTCAGAAAAAAGTATAAATACTTATTACAAGTTTTCAATGAGAGTCATTATAATACTAGTTATGAATGAAGGGGATAATATATATAATTTGCTGAATTTTATTTAGTGAGCATCGAAATCAGAAACTATAACCTCGCGAATTTAGAGACATTTGTTGAAAACATGATATATTCTATTATTGTTACAAATTCGAATATTAATCGCGCATATATTAAAATCTGTGCGCGTCTGTGTGTTTGTTTGTGTGTTTGTAACCTCATCTTCTTCGGAACAAGCTCAGAACATCGTTGGATTCGGGATGGCCGTGGTAAGCCATTTTGACCATTCTCGTCTTCGTCCGACTTTAATTAGCCGAGATATTAATTAAAAACTGAATTTTCCCCTACGTTCTTCCTACATTTGCCATTTTGTTCACTTTCTTTCTCGGTTTTCCCTAATAAAAGGGATTTGGCTACGTGCCAAATTCTGTTTTCGCAAATATCTACGGAAATTCTCTTAGGTGAATTTCAAAACGCATATCACCGGATTCGAAAGAAATCCAGGAATCCAACGATACCATTTTCATCTTCGTACGACTTTAATTAACTGAGATATTAATTAGAAACCTCGAATACGTTAATTACCGCGATTATTGCTTCCGAGTGGCAACAGTCTCGGGAGATAAAAATGCTCGGAATCACCAAGGCCATTCGCCATTAAAAAAAGTGAGAATAAAAAAGAATCAAAATAACGTTAAAATAATGTTAATTAAAAATGCGCAAAAATTGCTAACTCGGGAACTAAATGGCCGATTTGCTTCAAATTTTGAAACTTAAACCTCTCACACGTTCTACCGAGGTTTCCTGTTGATTCCACAGTGTTATGCTTATTTCGATTTTAATTAGCGGTGTCATTAAAAATGCTCCAATACATTTTTTTTCGACAGGTTCAAATTCTTTTTTCTCGGATTTCCATGGTTGCGAATGGCGAAAGCGCATGCGCATTAGCTAAGCGGCCCCAAATCGTCTGTGTAAAACTGTGGCTTTTATATTTGTTTAATTTCCTTTAGCCATTTTAGATTTATTAAAGTATTTGAATAGAAATTTGAACCATATTTAGAAAATATTTCTAGAATAAATATTTTTGAAATATATATACATTTTTTGCTTTAAAAATGATCAAATTACGGTGCTGTTACCTTTCGACTCAGATTTTTATGCTTTTAGTTAAACAGCGTACAATAATTGTCGAGATATCAATAATTTAAAAGTTTTTTTAAGTGCGGGTAAGCCTCATTTTTGGTTATGGTAGCCGGCATATTTGTTTACATTTGAAGCTTAGCAGAATAGTGGATTTGTTGCCAATCTCTAGAAACTAAGCTTCGAATCAACAAAATAACGTCTTTAATTATTGCGAACTAAATTATGCTTGATTCATTCTGTAATTGTCATTTGGTTTTTGCGTACAGGTAAGAGTTTTAATTGAAAAAAACTGTTTTTTAGATTGTTTTAACTGTACTTGGTGTTTTATGTTTTTCTATGTTTTTCAATTTTTAATGAAAATATTTTGAACTTTTATGTTTTTGCCTTATCGGGAAGTGAGAACTGAATTAATTAATAGCACATGCGCATTAGGTAAGCGGCGTTTAATCATCTCTGTTTAGCGCCGAAAGTGTGGCTGCGGCAAATAAATATAGTGAACTTTAAAGAATGCATTTATTCTGTTGCGGTTTATGCGCTATCGATGAAGTACATTTAATTCAAAATGCGTTAATTGAATATGTTTAAATCAAATGCATTGCGTATAATTTAGTATTCCTTACAAGGAACTCATGCGTTGTACATATCAGATTTTTTAATTCAGTTTAACTTTTTCTTTTCAAATGCAAATACATTTTTCACCCATTGTATGTATTTGTACACACGCGCGCAATTACACTTCGTACAAGGGCCCATTAGCGGTTGAGCGGCTAAATCCCTTAACACTGGTAGTTCGCTCCACCTTGGAATTCCGACGAACGCATGGGTGTTTTCGTAATTTTCGACGTGTGTAAAGTGTATGCAGTATCTTCTGGATGCATACGCGAATAAAACGGGCGCAGCTCGCTCAGCTAGCGGGTTCTCACACTGCATGGGTGTTTTCGAGATTTTCCGCATGGGGAATGTGTATGCAGTATCTTGTGGATGAATACGTGAATCTAGATGCATACGAGAATGTGTAGGCATACGCTAATAAAGCAGGCGCAGCCCTCTCAACTGTCATGCTTGCCAGCTAGAAAATCGCTGAACACTGGTAGTTAGGTCCAACTTCCGAATCCCGGCGAAAGCGTGGGTTTTTTCGTGATTTTGGGCTTGTGTAAAACGCGAATAAAACGGGTGCAGCCCGCTCAGCTGGCGGGTCAGTACACGGCACGGGTGTTTTCGAGATTTTCCGCATGGGTAATGTGTTTGCAGTATCTTGTGGATGTATACGAGAATGTGGATGCGTACTCTAATAAAGCGGGCGCAGCCCGCTCAACTGGCATGCTTGCCAGCAAGGAAATCGCTGAACACTGGTAGTTAGGTCGAACTTTCGCCGTCGAACGCGAGGGTGTTTTCGTAATTTCCCGCATGTGCAGTATCTTGGATACATAAGGGAAACAAGCGGGCTTGCCCGCTAGTCTATTATTAAAATGATTTGTTATTTTCTTTCCCGTGTTCATTTTAATTTGTTCATCTTAGTAATAATGTGCAACGTTCGAAAAATCACGTCGGCTTTTATTTCTACGTGAAAGAAATTTTTAATAATTTTATTACCCAAAACTGATGTGGGAATGCAGAAAAAATATTTAAAAGAAAAGGGGAAATGCATACGGTAAATGCTAGAAATCAGATAGGTATTAACAAGCAAAGAAACTAAATTATTTTACTTTGCTGAAAAATAAAGCCATTAAAAAAAGAGCAATATGAAAATATTTAACTTTTACTAGCCCTTATACAAAGCGCTCAACTAATTTTTAATGGAAAGAATAAAGATTTCTATCACTTTCCTCTGCAAAAGCTAAGCATAATAATCATTAAAAGAGTAATTCTTTCTATTTTTTAAGTATTTCTATTTTGCTCTTAATCTCTAGGTTATTTACATAAACAAAGTTTTTCCCGATTCTTCAAACATGGTAAAAGTTTCATATATTTTATTAGGAAATATTGTGAAACAATCATCGATACTCATGTAATTTAGATATTTCGTTTCTTTTTTCTTTTTAGGAAAGATTCAACACTGAATTCAAGAACAAATTCAGATGCTGTATATCAACATTAAGACCCCAACCTAGTGCCGAGAAGACCATGGAAACTTCGCTGTCTTCGAGGTATGGCTGACTAACAGCATATTTAGGACGTCGTAATGAAACACGTTCTCGAGGAAGAAACAGAGGTTTGCAAGTTTCCCAGGCAACCGATAGCGTCTGAAAAAAATGCCTTGCAAAGGATCAGAAATACGAGCTCTGCGGTTTTACTGACAGAGAATATGCGAGTGTTAACAGAAGTTACCATTTTTACTGCACTATGTATCATATTTATAACAACGGAAATCCATTAGGTACTTCTCATGTTTTAAGGGATCATCTACTGAAGTCATTTAAATCTATCTCACGCAGTTTCTTCAAAACATTCTGGATACAAAATACTTGAAACATGATGAGCATTTAACACAGAATGCTTAATACGAATAAATAAAACTGTATTCTTTATTCATTAGAATGCAGAGTTTTCAGTGAACATAAAATTCATTTGAGTGCGGACTTCTAGCCTGTTTTAAGTACCAGGAACAGAAAGAGGAAAGTATTATTACGTAGTACATTAATCATAGTAAAGGCTCTCAGATGTAACCCTCGTTAAATCTGGTTACGTAATCGATAACTAGATTGTATTAATTTGTATAATTCTATTCTTTCAGAAGAACCTTGATATCAGAGAAAGAATGCGACCGAAAATCAGTATACGTAGAATTTGTTTCACAAAACAAAACAAAAAACGTAAATTGAATTATTGTTCTCAAAAACGTAAAGTTTTTTTTATTCGAACTATTTCAAATTGCAATATTATAATTGTTTGAAAGTAATCGAATTGTGTTTCGAAATTTTTACAATGACTCTTCTACAATCAGATGTAAGATTTCCCAGCTCTTTTAAATGCAATTAGGAACATTTTATTTCCTGTATTTCTGTCCCTTTTTGTGAAAAAGCCAAAAATATTTATTTTAGAAATACGATATTTCCAGAAATATTTTTCTTCTTTTTCCTGCAATGATAGTTTAAATATGGAAATAAGCTTTACATAAGACTTTAAAGATTCGCCTGGAATTCTTCTGAATTACTCCAGGTTTCCAAGCTGCAGGTTTACTATTTTCCTCTATATGAGTGAATGAAGAGAAAATACTGGAAGATTTCTTTGAATTTCTTGCATGTTCGTACCCTGAGTACCTGTAGTTTAATTATACATGTGATAATGAATGAAATGTTCAAATCTAAGGTCAAGCGGTGCTGACATCAGATTAGTCTTGCTAGAAACCAGGTCAGAGATAAATTTATATTGCCGAAAAGGAATTGGTTTGTTGTTTGAGACTGAACTTAAAACTGATTGAGTTTTAACTTTTAAAACTAAATTTTTGTTCATCATATGGCTGGTAATCAAACTTGTCCGATGAAACTTTATCAAGAGAGATCAAGAAGTAAATGTTAGTCTATTCCTGTTACTGGAAAGTATCAGGTTGATTGGAGAGTATTAATGCAGAACTGGAACTTTGCAAAAATTCATATACGAAGAAGTACAGTAAAATGCTTTCGGCAGTTGAACCTTTTTACAATTTACTCAATCATCACAAAATACCTTTTCTTTACTAAACTGCTCATAATTGAAATTTCATTAATGTTATTAATATTTAAATGGTGTTATACGATACGCTGCATATTCTCCTCACTATTCTTTATAAGCTTTGAGAATATGTAATTGCTAATGAAGGTAGTCGATGATTTTTTATGTATTCTCAGATACTAGCAATGAATGCAAATACGAAGGGCGTCTTAAGAAGATACAAAAATGGGACTTTAGTGTTGGGGGCAAGCTTCGAATTGGGCAACTAAAAGAGGTGGAAGATGATGACATGAAAATGCTGATAGATTCAAATTCATGGATCGCCAATTAAAGAAAATTAAAAAGAAAAGATTTATTGTATTCAGTGAATAGAAAGGGATCACTAGAAATGAATATCAATAATTTCTCCTGATAATGTTTGAGATATATATAAGTTGACAGCTGAAAACCGTCAACAATTATCGATTTTTGCTTCCTTGCTTCCTCTCCCTAAAACATTTAATGAAGCTATTTTAAGGTGTATTGTGACTGGAAATGCAATAGGATTCTTTTTTATAATGTTAGTTGAAAGCAAGTGTGGTTGACACCAAACAGGAAGCCAAACCTCTCAGAAAAACCAAGATTGCATTCAAAGAAGGTTTTTCACTCTTCGTATATATATATATATGATCGGGTGTAAAAGGTGTGCTTTATTTTGAACGGTGTCCACCGATAACATCGCAGCTAAAACATCGCGGACGAAAACATTGGAGAAAACAAAGCAATGCGAAAACGTCGTGATACAAAACATCACGGGAGAAAATAAAGCAAAGAGAAAACATCGCAGTTCTAAAACATTGTGGTATCGTCCTCGAAAATAAGGCGGTCTAAAAACTTCGCAGTTTAAAAACATCGCCGTCGAAAATATGGTGGTAAAAACTAAAGTACCTAGAAATCATCGCATGACGATAACATCGCAGACATGCGTTTTTCAGGCTTTTATAATTGTTATGGATATTCTCATAATGATTTATGAGAGCGGGGTGGAAAGAATGACAATTTTTACTTTCATATTTTTTATTAACTAATAAATTTAAAAAGAATAAGAAATCTAAACGAAACAAGAAATAATTTTCACTATAAGAGTATCAGATTAACAAAAGTGAATAAAATAATATCATAATAAAATTAGCAATTCTTTTATAGATAACCTCATGGAGTTACTTATCTTTCTTTTTCTATCTTTTTTAGATTATGCTTTTCATGAAAAATTACCAGTAAAACTTTATAAAAAATAGTGTATTAATCACCTTTGTTAGTTAACTATATCAGTTTAAAATTAAGTGCTATAAGTTGCGTTAGTTTTTTATGCTTAAGATTTCATTTTACATTTTCAATAAATATTTATTAGTTAATAAAAAATATGAAAGTGAAAATTATCCTTCTTTCCAACTTGCGCTCACAAATCGTTATACGAGTTTTTACACTTGTTAAACAATCACTAAATTTTACAAGTATTAAAGCCTGAAAAACGCAGGTCTGCAATGTTATCGTCATACGATGATATGTAGGTACTTTGTTTTTTACCACAATATTTTCGACGGCGATGTTTTTAAAGTGCAAAGTTTTTAGGTCGCTTTATTCCCGACGATGATATTTTGTACCACGATGTTTTAGAACTGCCATCTTTTCTCTTTGCTTCATTTTGTCCCGCGATGTTTTGCACCACGACGTTTACGCTTTGCGTTTTTTTCTCCGTTACGTTTTCGTCCGTGATGTTTTTGCCGCGAAGTTTTCGGCTGTAACATTTTGAACAACAGCTATTTAGCTGTATCCATTTTGAAGAGCTAGACAATGGTCAAATCATTAATACAGACAACTATTACCACCAATTAGAGGATTTGAAACATGACTTAATAAGTAAGGATCCTGCATTGATCAAGAAACATAACATCATTTTACAATGTAATAACACTAAATCAATAATACAAGAATGATTCGATAGAAGTTCAGTGAGAAATTCTTAATCAAAAGTCTGTCCACTCAGTAAGTGATTCCTCAGCCCAGTTATTACATTTATGTTGGTCACTGCAACATATTCTTTTTTGCTGAAGCATTTCATAATAAACAAGCAATCAAAAATGTAATAACTGAATATTTTATCGGAAAACCGAAAGAATTTTTCAAAAGGGGAATGAAAGCTTAAAAGAATGAACAAAATTAATTGAAAATGAGGGATTCTACCTTAATAATTAATACAGTGCAGCAATGTTTTCCCTCTGAATTTGTGTGACACAGTCCTGCATTACTTTCCAATCAATCTATATTTCCCTTAGAATGTATATTCGTCTTCTTTTTTAATATTTATCTGTCAAAAGTGAGAGCTTATTAATAATATATGAATATGATTGAGATAAAGACACTTCCATAATTTATTTCATCCTAAGGTGCTTTTCATGTTGTTTCAATCGTGTTTATACAATTTTCTGAAATATCCTTTTCATTTTGTTATATCGTGAAATAACTGCAGAAGCAGTATTTCATATTTTGTCAAATCAACGTTGCATTTTATACGTGTGTAAGCTATAGATGTAGTGATAAATGTATAAATGTTATCAGGTTACCTCCAAAATTTTGAAAACGTCTGTTGTGCACGCTTTCTAGCTGCTTTTAAGCATAAGTTTAGGAAACCTGGTAAAAATGTCATTAAAGCTTCAAACAGCATTTTATGTTATTACGTCATAGTCTAAATATATACATCTGAATGTAATAAAACCTTGTGTGCATCATTCTGCAGTGTTATAAACCATGTATATAACTGTTTAAGAAGAAGACTTAAACGATTAAAATTCAGACTTCTCTTGATCGCTTCGTAATAAGACCTAACGAGTGTTAGACACTGAAATTCCAATCTACAAAACGAGAAGAGACTATTTGAGATTAAGGTAATATAATCTGTATATAACGATGGTCCAATCTTTGTTACTGCTATAAGTAGATCATATTTAACAGTACTTGCATTGGTTATTGATTTAAAAATAGCCTAAAAGTGGGAAAACTATTGCAGTACATAAAAGTAAACTCAATTAACACCTAACTTAATACATTATATCAATTTTAACAGTATTTAGATTATGAAATATTAACAAACAGTCCAAATACTGTTACGTTTAAACTTTGTAAAGAGTATTAATATTTTAAAATCCTGACTGACTTAACTTCTCTTTATTTGATGCCGGACAAAGAAAGAACAAAACTCTCATAAATTATCTGGATCCGCAGCCTGCTGATTGAAGTTGAACTAAATTTCTTAACTCATCAACACTTGTAAAATAAATTTTATCAATTCAAAGCTCAAACTTTTAAGTCAGTACTGAGAGAAATAATATCCTCCTTGATATTTTGGTATAATCAAATTGAATACTTTCAACAAAATATGGAAAAAAACACTTCATTATCAAACTAAATTCTCCAAATGCTAACTATCTCTAAAATAAAATTGCGTCCTCTGCCTGTCCTGAAATACATAAATCTCAATACAACGATACCCACAAACTCTTTCATTTCAATATAAAGACCTAACACCTCAAAACACCAAGGAAAGGTATATCCCACAAATAAGAAGTCAATCACCATTCCTAAAGGAAATAATTAATCCGATCATATAGTTACAACACATTTAAAATTAATTTCGCTACTACCCGCTAAGTTACCCAGGTTCGAATTGGAAGGAACCATGTTTTCCCTAAGGATCACATAGGGGACATGAATAGACCACCAGATAAAAACTCAAATAAAAAATATAACATTAAATCATTAAAAACATTTATTGATTTGTTTCGAATATTATAAACTTAAATAGCTGGTTAGATTACCCCTACAAAACATTAACTAAAAATTACTCACAATTTTACATTTGACATTCTAAATAATGACCAATACTCTGCCAGAATTATATAATTGTTACTGAATACTAAAACTCATTTAGTTTCTGAAATTTCCCATTTAAAAGGTTTTTTTCAAATCCTACCAAATTCATAAGAAAACACTTTAAAATTATTACACTCCTTTAAATAGTTACTCATGAATTAAAACTCAGATCTTAAGCTAAATTTGAGGAACATACAATTTTTCTTTACCAGTAATACAGCAAAAATCCTCTTCTGATACTTAGTGGTTAATTAAATTACTTAATATAGTATTCGATACACGTTAAATCAGGAACATTTTCATTAAAAAACATTAAGACTTTCCTTCATCTATTAATTTAATTTAAGTTATATCAATTAAACATTTTAAAAAAGTACACTTTCTCAATTATTATGAACTCATTAATATTTCTCAATTATTATGAACTCATTAATATTTCTCAATTATTATTAACCAGCAACATTACAGATTTTAAATTAACATTAAAAGAGCTTCTCAGGCCTTAGAAATCAACATTCCAAAAATCCTAATAATTAATTATTAAAGAAAAGAAAACGCTAATAAATCACTCATATATTTGAGAACACAAAGGTCCATAAATGAGATTAAAGGTTCTGTAACAATTAACACGGAGGCTTCTAGGTCTAAGTAAATAGGGTCCAAGATAACTGATACGCTTGAGCTGATCATTTATTCTTCAAAATTAGCAGGGTAAAACGGTAGAAAATTTGATCGTTCTTTCCTTTCTTTAGTGGCATCCAAGCTGGTGATGTCCAGAGCTAATTCTCTCATAGGAAAACGCAAATGTTTCAGGCTCAACTCCACCGCCTTCAAGAATAATCGAAGAAACGATCATCCTTAAGATGTTTGCAAAATTGGAAATGATGATCTTTTAATTGTTCGCAAACTCGTCAGACAAAACGTTTCTCTCTTTTCTGGAATCTACGCCCTCTCGAGCAAGCACAAAATTTTCTCAATACTTTAAGCCATGAATTAAAACCCGAAATTTCAAGCCAAATTCTCCGCGGTTAGTAATCACTTTTCCCAAATGAAAGGAGCTCATCTTATCAGCTACGAGAACACTGACACTCTTTAATTACTCGCATGTGGTTTTTCAACATTGTCACTCTTTGGTAATTCACATGAAACTTTTTCATTCGTGGCTGAGGTGGCTAAAAATAAGAATGACAAATCAATTCTTTGGTCGCCATAAAACTCGACTCTACGGTCGAAAACTTTATTCTCACTCCTCTTTCTATTTGTCTTTCTATTAAAAAAAATCTAGAAAACGCTGTACCTGCCTCCCGTGCTGTACCTGCTTCCCGTACGGACCGCCTCAAAAATCACTGTTGGCTTAATATAGCTATAAAATTATATCTATCCAATCCACATAACCTGAAATCTCTCCAAAGGGGAAAAAGGGCAATAATTTACCTCAAAATTTCCAAGAAATCATAACCTCTCTTGAAACTGACATACCCGTTCCCGCGCAAGCAACAACGAACATTATCAACGTAATTCGATCAAAATTGCCACATCAGTATCTAATAATCATATCACAAACTTCTGCTCTTCATGAAAGCCATAGAATTTCTGGCCTCCAAACGAGAAAACCGCACGTCCTTTTTGAAAGAAAGGGACGGGAGCCACCGAGCTTTGACCCCCAAACGGGTAGCTTTGTGGGAGCGAAAAATCACCTGCCTTTCAGCTGTATTAAATTTTTACACTGACTTAATAAGAGTTTTACCGTATTCAAACGAAAAAAAAATTTAAACAACAATATATTAAAAATTAATTTTCAAGTATTAACATTATAAATTCACTATTCATTGTAAATGATTACATTTACTACGCACTGTAAATTAATACATTCACTATGCACTGTAAAGTAATACATAACAATTCTATTGCTCTCTAAACGTTACATCGCTTAAACTCTTAGAAAGTATCTCTTTCAAATATCTAATTAAAAAACAAGTTGAATCTGTTTTATCTAGTTACATTATGTTATCTAATCAAATATTTACATTATAACATGTAATTAATTATGTTACGTATATCAGTGTAATATATATAAAAGAAAGGATTTGTGTTTATGCTTAGATATATTTTAAAACAAAAATGTTTAACAGTTTTTATATTGATAGTAGAAGGTAAAAACTGTAGAGCAATTTTAAATTTTACTTGATGCATATGGAGTAAAATTGTTTTCATACTTTAGAATAGCAAATTATACATAATAATTTGCTATTTTTAAACATTAGAACGATGCTTAAAAGCTCGAGAATCTTTTTAATTTTCATGATAATTTTTATTTTGTTTCTTTTAATGAAAACTATAATTTTATTTTTTTCTATAAAAGTTATAATTTTATTTTATTATGAAAAAACAATATATTTCATCTAGGTAATTATTGTTTACAAACTGCGTGTGATGGACAAAAAATTAAAATACTTTGCACAGCTTTATTAGCTCGTATACATACGCTCTTCATCATCACAAAAATATTTTAAATAATATATATACCACCTTGCCAGTCAATTGCGTGCGTATGGGTTCGTTATGGATTGAATGCACAAGTCGTTAAAAGGTTAATAAAATTTATTCTTTCCACAAGAAATAAATCAAAATGCTGAAATATTTCTTCAGAGATATTCGTGCAATATCACAATATCTCAAACGTTAAGCAAAACTCATTTCAAAAGCAGATAAACTAATTCTATCTTACAGCGAAATCGCTACAATCAATAACGGCATTAAGCTTAAAACAGCTACAACTAAAACTGAAATGAGGTGTTTCAATTCGGCTTTCATAAGCTTTTTAACTATTTACTAGAACATTCTAGTAAGACCTCGATTTTTCTGAATTTTTGTGGATGGCAACAACAATTACGAGATATTCATTTATTAAATATTAAATGCACGCTCTCTTTTATTTTTACTTTTCTGACATAGCTTTCACTTCAAAAATCGTCTGTGTTGCATGGAAAAATAAAGCATATTTAATTACAATTCCAAATAAATAGCTAAATAAATACGAAATCCGTAACACTACCCCCTTCCCAAGGACTGCACGTCCCGGACAGTATAATCCCTGTACAGGGTACCAAACTTACAACTAAGGCGTGAATGCAATAATAAACATTACATTACAATAACAAAATAAACAATAATTGCAATAAGCAACTCTCAGCAAATCAAATAATATCAAGTACTAAATACAACTCAAGTACTGTCAAATAACTAAATACAAATCAATACTATACACAAATCAAACACTAAATACAAAGAGGACCATGGTGTTATACTATTTGCATTATTATTTACAATTATAGACACTACGCACTGTGGCCATAGTAAGAAACTAACCTGTCGTAATGAACGACTTTCGGCTTAGATTTCGATGACTTACGGATCCGAACCACGACATCGTTCAGGCTGTTTAGGACTGTGTACGGACCATCCCTCGGTGACTGTATTTTTGGACAGAGTCTATTCCGTCGAGCCGGATTCCACAACCCCACCTTGTCTCCTTCGTTGAAACGATGGCCATTAGCTCTGGTGTCGTATCGGGTCTGGTGTCGTATCGGATGCAGCTCCAATGCGCAGGACAGAGCTTCGAAATCTAGTCTCTGGTTTTCTGGAAGAGTCTGAAGGATATCCGCTGCGTCTGATCTCAGAGAAGCGACGAGATGATAGGCCTTAGTTTGGGAATCCCATTCGTTTGCTTCCGTCACTATAGAAAATAGAGTCTTATATACTTTTCATCATATGTCGATAGCTTCAGAGAAGGACGAGCAAGCATGTGTAGAAATTTAAAACTACCCGAATTACTTCCTGCCGTCGCTACGAATTTCTTTAAAGTATCAACTTCTTTCGCAACTGCAAAAACCTTGTCATCAATTTGTTGTTTGATTTGGTGTTGGACGGCAGAGACTCTTCCTTCGATCCCTTCCTCCACAGCAGAAACTCTTCCTTCTATTTGATCTTTTACAGAAGAAACGTTTTCTTCAATGTGTTCAACTATATTTTTAACAGCATCAGTTCTGCCTTCCATAGCCTCGAATTTATTTCCTATTACGCTGGTAATTTCTCTTTTCATTTCCTCTTGACCTGATTCAATTGTTTCTTGAACAGCCTTCATTTATTCCTTAGCAGATGCTTGACTAGCTTTTCTCTCCTTTTTAACTGATTCTTGACCAGCTTTTATCTCCTTTTTCACAGAATCTTGGCCAGCTTTAATTTCTTCTTTAAATGCAGCAAAGGCTGCTATAAATTGCCTTAATTGTTTTTCCATTGCTCGTGAAATTGGCATTCAAAATTCCAATTCCTGACACCAAAAACTGTTGTATGCGTACGGCTTTGTTATGGATTGAATTCAAAAGTCGTTAAAAAGTTAACAAAAATTTATTCTTTCCACAAGAAATAAATCAAAATGCTGAAATATTTCTTCAAAGATATTCGTACAATATTCCAATACCTCAAACGTTAAGCAAAATTCAAAAACAGAGAAACTAATTCTATCTCACAGCGCAATCGCTGCAATCAATAACAGCATTAAGCAAACAAACAGTTCGCTTAAAACAACCACAACTACAACTGAGATGAGGCGTTTCAACTTGGCTTTTGTAAGCTGTTTAATTATTTACTAGAGCATTCTGGTAAAACCTCGGTTTTTCTCAATTTTTGTGGTTTGCAACAGCAATTACGAGATATTCATTTATTAAATATTAAATGCATGCTCTCTTTTATTTTTACTTTTCCGACATAACGTTCTCTTCAAAAATCGTCTGCGTTGCTTGAAAAATAAAGCAATTTTAATTACTTTTCCAAATAAATACGAAATCCGTAACAATACGCGCTTCTTCGTGTCTGGTTCCAGGGCGCCGGTTGCTTTTTGCGTCGGACTGGATTTTCTGATTTTTCTGTTGCGCGATGGAAAGGATTATTGAAGCTGTTAATCTGCAAATTAGTGAGTTGGAGGTTTTGCAGGAGAAACATGGATCGCTTACTAATACTGAGGAAAAGCTTTTGTATTTTTTGCGAAGCATGATTGATATGTTAACTGCGGTTAATACTGAAATTACAGCGCAGGCTGATGAAAATAGTAAGGACAAGAAAAATGTTAGTAAGTCTCGTAATGAGGTTAGTGATAATGAACGGGCAAGAAGCCCTATAAATTTACAATCCGACTCGCAGAATGAATTTACACTTGATCAGGATCATAGTTCAGAAGGTGACTTGCCGCGTAGGCGAGGCGATCAAACAGTTAGGCACAAAAATTATCGAAATTTTGCTAAGAAAATTAAACTTAGCAATCAAACGCAGATTTCTCCTGTTGCCAATATGCAACAAACTGATACTTTAAATGCAAGTACATCTGGGGTAAATCCCACTGTACAGGATGAAAACAACATTAATATGGATACAAATGAGGTTGAAAATAATGTATCACAACATGTTGAAAAATCAGAAAACGCAAATCAGGATAATAAATCTAACAAAATACCGCCAATTACAATACTTCGTAACAAAATTAAATGGAGTGATATCCAAAAGTTTATGAAGGAACGAAAATTAGGAAACTATGGACAGTTTTATGAAAATAAAGTAAAGATTTTTGCAGATTCTGCAGAAAGTTATAGAGGCATAGTCAAATTACTAAAAGAGCTTGATATTGAGCACCATTCTTACTCCCTCCCTCAAGACCGAAAATTGAAGGTTGTTATTAGGGGATTAACCGAAGATACAGAATTAGAATACATCAAAGAGGAATTATTAAATTTAGAAGACGAGATAGAAGACATAAAACAAATGACTAGACGCAAACAAGGTGAGGTGACTCAGCTCCCACTTTTCTTAGTGACACTGCCTAAGTCTGAAAAATCAAAGAGCATATATTTAGAACGATTTCTGTGTGGAATGAAAATCTCTATAAGGGAATATTTAGGACGCCAAGGACCCCTGCAGTGTTTTCGCTGCCAGGGGTTCAACCATACCCAATCGGGTTGTAACTATAGACCACGCTGTGTCAGATGTGGTGAGGAACACGAGTCCAGAGATTGCCCAAATAAAAACAATGATAATGTTCCACTTTGCTGCGCAAACTGTGGGCTGGAACACACTAGTAGTTTTAAAGGATGCGAGAAGTATCCAAAGAAGAAAACTGAGCGCAATAAAAATTACTCGAATCGAGTAATTGAAAATAAGAGTTATGCGCAGGCCTTATCATCGGGCTTATACTCTGACACTCTTACTGAAGCGAAAAAGGTCTTTTCTGATCTGGCAGAGTTGGTCGCTGTTATAAAAACAGCTGGATTCCAAATTTCCCAACAAATGAGAGAAATAACAAAAATTAGTCAGGAAACCAAGACAAACACTACATCAAATAATGGGCCCTCGAATTAATACGAGAGCTTCAATAAAGTTAGTGACATGGAATGCCCATAGCATTTTTAATAAAATTAATGAACTTGAATATTTTCTACATGCACAGGCTATTGATATAGCACTCCTGACGGAGACGCATGCCACTCCAAGTAATAGAATTAATGTATCAAACTATAAAAGTTACCGCTGTGACAGGCTCACACACAGAGGCGGAGGAGTGGCCATTTTAGTAAAGAGCTCACTTCAATCGTGCTTAATTAAAGAAGATCGGCAGAATGGTCATGAAGCCGTTACAGTCTCAGTTCTATTACCAGATTATGGAATTACGTACTTTACGGCCTTGTATAATCCGCCACACAGATACATCAAAGAGAAAATCATGGAAGAACTTCTACCTCTGGACAAACCCACCATTCTTGCAGGCGACTTAAATGCTAAAAGCAGAGAGTGGGGGTGTAGATTTTCTAATAGAAATGGAGCAGCTCTTTTAAAATACATATTAAATCATCCTGTATATTTTTATGCTCCGACGGACTATACATTTCTCCCTAGTAACCCAGGCAGGGGTGACATTTTAGATATAGTCCTATCAACCACAGACATCCCAATGTGTTTAGAAGTTCTGCAAGATCTGACATCAGACCATGTACCTGTAGTAATTACTTTGGGCACGTCACAAATATTAAATAATAAAATGAAGAAACAGACGGACTGGGAAATTTTTGATTATCTTCTATCGGAATCTGAACCATCAGAAATAAACTTACATGACACGAATGCCATCGAAATGGAAGTCCATAAGTTAACTAATGATATTAAAGATGCATATAAAAATGCAACTAAACAAGTTCCAGCGCAGCAATATGCAGGCTTACTCCCAAAATTCATAAGGGAAAAGATCAAAGAAAGAAACCGGATGAGAAAACGGTGGAATCGAACCTGGGATCCCAGGCTGAAAATCAATTTAAATAAACTCAATAGGGAAATTAAAACAGACATTATAAATTACAAACAAGAATTATGGGAGGATAAAATACTTTCCTTTAATAATACTAGAGACGGCTTCTGGTCCTTTGCAAGAAGACTTAAGTCAAAACGGACGGTAAACAAACCAATTTATTCGAATCAAGTCATAGCACTTACGGACAAGGATAAGGCAGAAGTCTTAGCGGAACATTTATCTCATCAATTTACACCCCACGAAGATCCTTGCGACATAAATTTTGTATATGAAGTCCGACACTATCTACAAAACTGGATGATAGAACAACCTGCTCCTAACAGGATAGAGCATACTAATTTACAGGAAATTAAGGATATCGTAAAACGTCTGCGCATGCGCAAGGCACCTGGCTTTGATGAGATCACAAATCTCACAATCAAATATCTACCGGACTGTATACTTCTCAGATATGTAAAAATTTTAAATAGATGTCTGGACTTGTCATATTTCCCATATATTTGGAAAAAAGCAAAGGTGATTCTGCTCCCGAAACCGGGAAAGGACTGTACGCGGGCAGAAGGTTTTAGGCCGATTAGCTTACTTCCAGGCCTTGGAAAAATTCTCGAACGGATAATATTAAAAAGAATGCAACCATATTTGGATATCTTGCCATCGGAACAATTCGGTTTTAGAGCAGGACTGTCTACAACTAAGCAGTTAGTCCGTCTCACAGAATATCTAGGTGAGGCGCTGCACATCAAACAGATTGTCGCCTTACTCATGCTGGACGTGGCGAAAGCATTCGACCGCGTCTGGCATGAGGGGCTTATTTATAAACTAATAAATTTCAACTTCAGTAGAGAGTTGGTGCATCTCATCTACTCATTTATCAGAGAAAGAACCTTCTATGTTTCCGTAGGCAGCGACACTTCAGGACATCAAAGGCTGGGCGCTGGGGTCCCCCAGGGTTCTATCTTAGGCCCGCTTCTCTATATCATATATGTGGCTGATTTCCCAAAAGACGGAATTACTACGAACCATTACCTCGGATGTTATGCGGATGACACCGCTATAGCAACTAGATCTATAAGTCCTGACTATGCAGTGAAAAAATTACAGCTACTCATGCCTGCAATAGAAAAATGGTGTGAAAAATGGAGAATATCCATTAACGCGGCAAAGTCCAAGCTTCTCATCGTTAGACGAACACGAACTAGGAAGCCAATCACGGAGAGATTGATTCTTTTTGGTACAGTGGTACCCGTCGTGAAGCATGCAACCTACTTAGGAGTTATCATAAATGAGAAACTCACATGGAAACAACATGTTAACAGTGTGAAAGGGAAAGCAATCGCTGCCTTAACTAGTCTGGTACCACTAATCGGCTCTAAATCAAATTTAGAACTTGCCAAGAAAAGGCACATTTATATCGCAATCATTAGACCAATCCTGACTTATGCCTCTCCAGCTTGGGCCACCTATATTAGGAAGGATATAGAAAAATTACAAATACTGCAAAACAAGGCCTTGCGACTTATTACGAACGCTCATTTCTATGTCAAGAATGAAACTTTGCATAAGGATCTCAGGATTGAATACCTGAATGAATATTTACACAGACTAAATAGAAATTTCTTTAAAAAGGCACTAAGATGTGAACACTTAAATAAATTCTCAGTTTTTGACTACGTAGCCCTTGAAGAAGACTACAACCTAAGACCTCTTGCGGCACATTTGACTAGAGACCTAAACTTCCCGACATAATAATTGAACTTTGCAGTTATTGCTGCAGTGTATATATGTAAATATTAACTTCATCTATTACTGTATGTTCTTAAATTTATTGAATTTGCTGTGTTTCATGTACTCTTATTTGTTATTCATTATTATTGTTTATGTATTCCTTATATTTTAATTTATTGTATTTTGCTATGTACTCATAGCACTTGCTCATGAATTATGACTTGTCAGGATATCCTCTCCATCGTTGGTCTTGGTTCCTTGCACTGCGGTGTCTGGCACCCCTGTTCTTTTCTCTACTCTCATCTTTCTTCTCTCTTGCTTCAGTTATCCTGCTTACTTGTCAGGAAAAATACATTAGGAGCACTTTGTTGCAAACTTCAGTGAGCCGGATACACCGCATCTTATGTGGTATCCCGGCGATAGATTTCCAGACTAGACTACGCGCTTCAGACATCACAAAAATATCTTAAATCATATATATACGATCTTGCCAGTCAGAGGTTAAGGTATGGGATTTTAAATGGACATCGCATCAAAACATTTCACCATTACATTGCGTAAATCACTGAGGAACAACAATATCATCCTACTGAAATGTGACTTCCTGCATAACAGGAAAGTGATCTATTAAGGCAAAACGAATCCTTGTGACTGAAAGATTAATCTGTTCCTTCCAATTAATACCAAGAGGACCAATTAAATTCCAATTAATACCAACCAAATAATACCAACCAATTCCAATTAATACCAACCTTTCAATTCATGTTTGTTTAGAACACAAAATATCCACAAACTTTTCACAATTGAAAACAAAATTCTCAAATTCCTATGTTTTATCTGACTATTCATATGCATGGGGATTCTCAGCAAAAGAGAAGATACGTATTCATCTGCGTATATAACATTCTAGCCGATTTCACTGTCTACAAATTATTTCCTTTTTTGATACGTTGATGTGCGTTGAAGAACGTGACCACAGGATTATATAAAACATCCTTTCCAACTCCGGTCCTGTGTGATTCCTGTTGACTAAAATAACATTGTATGATCTTGACTGAAATAACATTTGTATGATCGGTGTTAAAACATTTAACGTAACTACATACCTAGGAAAATTAATTACATAGCGGAAAACTGAAATATTTTACTGTAGAATCTTGATTGAAAAGATTTTTTCATGATCGGTGTTCAAGCATTAAACGTAATTGCTTAAGTAAAGGAATGTTGGAATATTTTAATGTAATTATTTCTTAACATAACCTGTATTTTGGTCCACGTCCCTATCTGTATCTCAAATATGAGTCTTTTCCCTTAGGTAGTCCTCCACGAAGCCATCCTTCACTTTAAGCTGATAGCCCTCGATTGTTGTGCCGTAATCAAAACAATCCAATACAATACAATCCATACTTTTCTGCAACATCATTACTGCTCAAAATTCTCTTTGAGTTTGTCAGTTGTGCATATGTGTAACAATTGTATCTGTGTATGGTACGTAGCATATGCTATTTTTGTAATTACCAAAAATTAACCGAGGATTCATCTTTACATTCATGTTTGCTTCCCTTTTTTGTCCATCACCTGCATATCAGTTATTAAATAGCTGTAAGGTCTGCTGTTTATTTTCGTTATACACTGTTGGTCGCCCAAATTGCAACACCAAGAAAGAAAAGAGATATCACAACAAAATTTATTTAGTACATGACATGTTGACCTAGTATCAAATGATTAAATTTATAGACTTCTGTGAAGTGTGGTTCCTTCCAGAATCAGTAGCCAGTGTAGCCGCCATTGTTAGATCACCGCTCAAAGAGACTTTGAATATGTTATTGAGTCACAGCAGACTAAGCAGCTTCCACACGTTGCCAAAATTGATCTGGTGTGGCAGCTTGGGATGTAATCTGGGTCAATCGTTCAGCAACCATGGACCACATGTTTTCTATCGGCGATAGATCCGGAGAGCGAGCCGGCCAGGGAAGCAATTCAATCTGGCGATTGACGAAAAACCCTTGGACAATGCGTGCCACGTGTGGTTATGCATTATCCTATTGAAATATGGCTGTGGGCAAGCCCTGAAGGTAAGGAAGGACAACTGGCTCCAACACCTCGGAGATGTAGCGCTGGCTGTTAAAAGTACCGGCAATGCGTACTAGAGGAGTGCGAGAGTGATATCCAATACACCCCATACCATAATACCCGGTGCAGGACCAGTGTGGCGGTGAATAACGTAGCTGTTCAGCATCCGCTCTCCACTGTGTCTCCAGACTCGAATCCGACCATCGTGTTGTTACAGACAGAAGTGTGACCCGTCAGTAAAGAAGATTTCATTCCATTCTGCCGTCCACATCCTTCTTTCATCGCGCCATTGGCGGCGGAGACGTCTGTGGTTCTGCGTCAAGGGTATACGAAGCAATGGACGTCTTGCGGACAGACCACTCTGCTGTAAACGGCGTCGAATGGTACGCGCAGACACTGGATGATGCGATACAGACTGAATGTGCTGTGCTATGGTTCGTGATGTGACTGAGCGATCCGTCACTGCCATGCGCACGATATTCCTGTCATCAGGTGAAGTTGTGCACTGAGGTGGATACGATCGAACACGTCGGTCCTTTGTACCGTCCTGCATCCAACGGTCACATATCCGCCTTACAGTTGTTTGGTTTCGTCCAACACGACTACCGATTTTCTTGAAAGATAATCTATACTCTCGGTAGGCCACTATCCTTCCTGTGTCGAACTCGGATGCTTGATCAAGCGATGATCGCTGTTTACTACGGGGCATAATTGATCGGTTTTTTGAAAACAACTACAAGAAAAACACAATTGACGAACTTGAAATCTTTCACAGAAAAAATTCCAAACCTTAGCTCTTTAAAGTGGCTCCACAGACGCGCTTCATGTGCGTCTGCTCTGAAATTCTATTCATTTGCATATCTCACCTCTGCTAATGCGTGTTGTAAATTTCATGTTATTTGCATGCTTCTTTCAGGGTGTTGTATTTACGATGGCCAGCAGTGTAGATTAAATTACTTTTCTACTTCTAGGACGCATGTCAAAATAGAAAACATAGTTTGGTTTAACAGTATATTCATTTCCTTTCTCTGTGAAAAAATGAACATAAATTATAAGGAATGTAGAAAATCAGTTTAAAAAAAAACGTTTACTAAATGTAACTTCATTGCATGCATTTTAATAGCAAACTGGGCAAGAAATGTGTCATGACATAATCCCATCTAGAAGTTCTAAGAAATATTCTTATTTGTTCGAAGTTTTGAATTACTGTATTCTTCTTCAATGTAAAAAATGAATAAACTTTGAGTGATTCTTTTTGTTTCTAACATTTATGGGCCATACTGTTTGAATTTTGAACTTCCTTATTTTCATTTTATCTCTTTGATTTTTCAAATTTCAAGTCAAAGAACTTTAAAATAAACCTTTCTTTAATAGAAAACAACTCAACGTTTAAAGCAAATGATGAACTATGCGAATTAAAATTACACTACCCAACGAAAGTTAAGGAAAAGATTTTTAAATTAATCAAGAGAAGAAACCGGAAATCGGGCATAAAAACGTGGCATGAAATAAATCATTGCATGTCACAAAGGTTGTGTACCTAACATTATGAAAAGATATTTAAAGTAAATTTATAAGACTACACATGATTAACGAAACATGAAAACATGCTTCTTTACTCTAATAGATAACAATAAATTTAGTATCGAATATTCCCTTAATTGACCTAGAGGTAGGCTTGGCGCATTCTCTTCATGCGGTTAAATGCCAAGTATTTTAATCGACAGCAAAGACCACACATGTCTTAATCTTCTTAATCTTCTTCATGTCTTAATCACTAAATTTTGCTTTTTTAGCGAAACCCCTGGCCGGTAAGAGAGTTAAAGAAAGGGAAGCCAAAGCAGCTACTTCATTTCTTATACGGATTAATAAATGTTCAATTGGATTATTGGCAAATAATCAAGCTCGCTAACATATTCGCTGAATACCTTGCTCATGAAGATATTAGCTAACAATGTTTGATTTATGGAGGCAGGCGTTATCATCTATTAAAATAGAAGAATCTCTGAATACAGCAGCATTATGGATCGAGGATCTTACGTTAAGATCGAGTATGTCGTCCGTATACGTCTGAGAAATGACATATTTCATGGAAAATACATATAGTCTAGTGTGGAGGCATAAATTTATCGCTTCCTAAAAGAGAATATTAATGCTTGGATTTGTTTCCCAACCATTTGTGTTTGATTAAGCGCATCCTATTTCTTTCTTCTCCATGCCATATCACCATTCAAATCACACTGAAGAGGATACATGGACGCTTTTGTAAAGCGCCCTGAGTGTAGATGCTGTCTGCTTCACATGATTTGCCCCTCTTTTCATCTCAATCTTTCATTCTCAATCTCAATCAATCTTTCATTCATATGTGCAAGATTGAGTGACATGCATAGATATGCCATCTTCTTCACATCTTGTGCCTTTAACGTAATCGTCAACAAGATCACATACCGTCATGCTTTATCATCGCTTAGCCAAAGAGACAGGAAACAGTCCTGTGCAAGAGTTTTCATTAGTCGATGACCTCAAAGGGATCCTCTCAGAATCGCAAATTTGTTGCGAAATTAATTCTTTATAGTCTGCCGAAGACTGTAGCTGACAAGAGACTTTAGTATAACAGACTTTACTCGCCTAGTCCCACATTTCAGTTACACGCCCATTTCTACTCAGCCAGCTGGTCAGCAACTTGGAGAATCCGGTAAACCAGTCCTTTAGGATATCATTTATAATAGCAAAGAACTTTAAGGTAACAAAAACACTTTTTCTAAATTAACTCCTTTATATGCTTAAATCAAAGTCTTTCATTCCTAACTTTAAGTACCGCCTTTTCCTAAATAAAAAGCAACATTTGTCATTGCGCATATTCGTATTACTTCTAACGTTTACATTTTATATGTATTTTATTCGACAGCCTTATCAATTATTTTGGCGCTACTATACTGGAGAAAATATCTTTCCTTACTTTTGAAAGGTAGTGTATAAAAAATTCAATCTTCAGTCCTATTTATGTGAAACGATATATGTGTATTTGTCTCCTAACATCATTCAGAAATGCATGTCTGAAGAAACAAATTTAAAGAACATCTTTTTGCTATGTGATTCTAGCTGTATTTCTGAAAATTGTCTCTTTTAATATGACAAATTGAAGTCTAACTATATTGTGCAGAAAAGTGTAATTTCATTTGAAAAAAATATATAATATTTTCAATTTATCATTGCATTTTATCATTGTCAGGCTTACTTTCCTGAATTTATTTTGTATTAAGTGTTGTTCAAGTTTACTGAAAGAATTCTGAAAATCATTGTGCAACAAAATTCTGTCTGCTGCAAATGTATTAATAAATATTGTTTCACTGTCAGAATTTTCGGTTTCCTCGCAGAATATGCAGTATTGGTGATACGTGTAACATTTCTAAGGTTTCGATGTTCTAAGCTAACTTTCGTTAGAAAAGTGATTCGATCGAAAATCTTACCCGCAATTTCTTGGTATGTAGGAGCTTGCTTTTTCCTTGATCCTATATGAAAACATCACAGTCTGTTGTGAGCGGTTTCCTAGTATAAATTAGTAGCACATCCATCTGGTAAATAGAAGATTCATTGTTCAAATTCCGGCTAAGGTTTGTTGATTTATTAAGTCTTCTGCTTCTAAACAATGTAATAATCTACAGTGGAGCAGAAACTAAAAATGTGATGGACAATGACTCGTCATCACCTTTTCATATGTGTCTCTTGCGTTTCCCCTCAAATGAGACAGAATGTAAGAAATTATCGCATGCCCCCTTGTGTGTGCTTTGGAAATATAAGTAGTATAGCTAGCTACTGTAAGATCATGTTTTGATTCCCGGCAAAGAACAGTTGAATTATCTGCATCTTGAACATTAATAAATAATTTGTGTATCTTATTCTGCCAGTTCTTCCTCATCTGTATTTAAATTTCGGAGGGAGTTACTTGACTGCTAATAAAAGGAAATGAATATTGTTTTATTGCACGTTTATACTTCTGGTGTTTCCATAGAACTAATTTATCCTAAAAGCATTGCCTTTCTTATGTATTATTCATCCTACCTTTTTCTTTTGCTCGGTATTTTGTACTCATTTTTAATTGATAGTTTTTATCTATAGTATTATTTCTCCAAGTTTTACAGTTTTTGTCAGATATATTCATCAGCTACAATCCAAGATTCAGTTTTGATTACTTTTAGAAACTTGCTAACTTGACTTTCAAATATTTAAGTTCCTTTGTACATAGTCCTCTATTCGAAGTTCGAATCCCAGCGAGGACATTGCTTACTTTTTATGTCTTCGATATAAAAAAAAACCTAGTGACTCTACAACATAAAACAAGTCGAGAGGGTAATAAATTTAATAATGTAGCACGTCTCCACCTAGCTTATACTGCCAATAAAATAAGTTTAGAATACATTTTTGGTAGTGTTGGTTTGGTTCTGTGCTTAGCATAGCGCAATATTTCTGTGTAGTATAGTCATAGTAAGAATTTTGTGTCATGTTTTTATATTATATCCTAGGTCTATTAAATGTCCCAGATGTGCTAAGCTCTTGCCAAGGCTCTTACTCTTGTAATTTTGAAGTAGTTTGCAAGTAAATCCCGAGGCAGCTTTCCTTGGCTCCAGGGAGTTGATACCTTTAAATAAGCGGAGAACGTGGGACAAACACCTATTTACTTCTCTTAGCCTCCGGTTGTCTCTGTCCTTCGCCACTTTTCACTTGTCACGTGTTCTGTGCTAAGGGCTAAAGAAATGCTTCAGTGTTTTCCAGAGTACCAGGAAGACATTCTTGAGCTCGAAATTCTTTTACCGCGACAGAACAGTGACATTACAACTGATTCCACAAAATTAATTGATTTGACAACTTATTCTGGTCTAAAGCAAAAAATTTAAAGAACTGTTCTTAAACGTATTTTAAATCAGTTTCTCAGAAGAATATACCGATCTTATGAAAATGAACTATTTTCATTCTATTTCCTTTCGCAACAACATGTTTGTGCGAAACAGGTTTTCACTTTATGCTGCATGTGAAGCATTCAAGTTTCTAATATTTTCTCTGCTATTAAAATAATTTGTAACTCGAAAATTCAGAAACATTCAAGTCATTGAAAACTAAAAATGTTTGAATTTTTTTTATATATTATTTGCTGTATTTAATTAGTTCTATTATGCCATTTTTTGCAAAATTCAAGACTGAAAAAAGTTTTTTTAATAGATATAATATAAGAGTTTTAATAAATTTTTATTTTATTTATCTACTACGTCAGCCTTAGCAATTATTATAACTAGAAAACTAAGTTTACTCCAGGAATTCTTAAAAGTTTTTAAATTTAAAAAATGTTTTGCTATGAGGAAAAACGAAACGTTTTTTCCTGCAATGTACAAATATTGATGGCGCAGAAATGTAGATGAATGGGAAACTGGCAACCGAGGGAAATTAAATATTCATTTTGATTTCAATAAACATGCTGGGGCCACGAACCACGTGCACACTACTTTTGCCTATTCCAAAATGTTTACACTTTTGACAGATTTGCAATATGAAAAGATTAGTATTCAGCTATGCATCTAGGACGAAGGGTCGACAGCATTTAAGGGAAGTTTCTTCAGAGCGGGAAGCGTTACTTAAACCAATAGAAATTTTTAACATAGGTTTATCTAGTGTTTGAAATGTTATAATAAACGCTAACAACACTGTTTAATTTTTCTTCTATGGTAAGTAAGAACTTTATTAGTTTGTGTGTTTAGTTCAGCAAGATTAGTTCAATTCAGATTTTATTTTTTATTATTATAACTTTTTTTACTGTTTTCCCACTTGAATTCTAATATTGAATGTTCCTTTTATTCTCTTTGTTAAATTTCTTTTCAGTC
Organism: Stegodyphus mimosarum; assembly: GCA_000611955.2. Classification (NCBI taxonomy): domain Eukaryota; kingdom Metazoa; phylum Arthropoda; class Arachnida; order Araneae; family Eresidae; genus Stegodyphus; species Stegodyphus mimosarum. The sequence goes on along the minus strand of KK118219.1, from coordinate 142,008 downwards.
AGTTATGGCTTTCACTTGTCTCAAATGGGAAGAATACACAATTTTTTCATAAAAAAGTCTCTGAAAATAAGCAAATAATTGAGTTACATAAAATCAGAAATTTCAGTTCAGTTATCTCACATTTGATGTTGCTCAAAAATGCTGGCGTTTCACTGATTACTAAACTTTTGACTTTTCATTTAATAAGCAAAAAAAGATTTTATATTTGCTTTAATAGAAACATTTTATCTAATTATTAAGAAATTAAAATTTATTTAATTAAAAAATCTATATCTCTCTCTGTGCATTAATATTTTTACTAAGTCGTATAAATTTTCGAATTAATAAAATTTGCATCTACTTTTGTAATAAAATCTGAAGAAAGACGTGGTTATTGATTAAATATGCTTTGATAGCAGAGGCATTCGAAATGTTTAAGAATTGAAAGGGTAAAATTTATCCAAATGTTATCATATTGTTTGTTATTCTAGTAATTCAAATTACATTTAGGAGCTTTTAAATTCTGAGATTTAAAATTCATTGAAAAATTTTTATCAGATAAATTTTGTGCTTTCTTTAATTCTCTTATTTCTAACATAGAAATAAATATGTTCGTTATCATTTAGTACAACCACAAATTCTAAATAGTTAAAAACGAAATCAATCATTTCGGAAAGACAGTTATGACTGTAGTCTGGCTTTTAGTAAATTCACAAGATATCGTTATTAATAATTTATGGTCATTGTGAATAATTTAAAGATGCACATTTCTAATTCTGTTTTATCGTTCTATTTTTCTGTTTTAATTACAAACGTTTTCCAAGTTATATCATTCATATCATAATGAAGGAAAAGCTTGCATTCATAATTTTAGTTTTTAAAATGAAACAATATGCTTCATTATTTAATTTTATAAATTTCAAATTTAGAACTACATTATATCCTAATATTTAAGTTTACTGGAATGGAAACAACAAAATTAACACTTAAACTAACTCTAAAATTTATTTCACGTATGTGCTCATTAAAATAAGAATAGAAGAATGGCTTAAAATGGACACAAATATTGCATGACTATCTAAATGTCATTCTAATCTTATGTTAGTAACTCGTTAAAGTCTACTGAATAATATTTATTAGTTCCTGTTCCTATGAGTTCACAGAAAAAATCTTATTAATAACATTCGCCTAGTTTCCATGAAAATTTATCCATTTACATGGATTGAAAATCCCGGAAAAATACATCAATAGAAACGTTTCTAAGCATTGAGTAGCAAAGATGCAGAGAATGGAAGAATTAGAAACAAAGAAATGAAGCTATTAGAGTAGTGGAATACGAAAAAATATTAGCGAAATTTCTGAAGAATGAAGAACAAAACAGCAATTGTTATGTATGATAGCAAACGCGCTTTATAGTACCCCTTGTGATGCGAGATGCAATGATAATATCTGATGAGAGTGAACCGCAGTTTGGGAGACTTATATCTCAATTTATTGCACCAAATGCCTTTTGGAAATCAACATCAAAAAGAACTACAGAGCCTCTCTCTCTCTAAAGAAGAGTACTTAACTGCGTCATTTATCCGTGGTAAAATGATGAAGTTCTTAAACTGGGCGTTTCTTGTTGTTTTTGTTATTAACTGTCGGAAATTCATTATCTGAAATAGTTTTATTACGTTCAGTAAATAGTTCTAAGTAAGTAGTTTATTGAGTAAGTAAATAGTTCTAAGTAAGTAGTTTATTAAGTTCAGTAAGTAGTTTATTGCCTCTAAAAAGCGGTCGAAATAAAGTGGGTAAAAGCTAGGATTCTGAGATGGTTTTGAAGCAATAACTTTCTTAACAAAGTTTGAGTACACTTTTGCGATTCATTTCAGTAAATGTTTTAAAGAAAGCTTTTACTGAAATCCTCAGCTTAAAAGATAAATATAGCATGTTTTGGAAATACCTAAACGAAATAAAACTGGCAAACCGAAAGAGAAAACAGTTGTAAGTTTCTCATAAAAGTTCCATAAAGCTTCCTAGCCAGTAAATAAACAATGCTGTCCTTCAAACGTTTAATTAAACAGTTAATTATCGTATGTTTCTCATAAATCCTTCGTCATACAGAGCTGCTTCTCTCACAAACTGCTCCTAATACAAAATCTAGTAAATTACGCCAAATAATCAACCAGGTCTCAAGATTCAGTTACAATCCTAGGAAACCAATAACAATATTAGGCAACTCCTTTTACATCAAAAATCCATGATATTAAGTATGGTCAGAATTAGCAACTAAGCCTGAACTTAGTAACATGGTAAGAATTTAGCAATATACTTCAACGCACATGATAAATACAATTAATTTTATATTAAAAACGCGAAGGAAAAACCTATGCGTGGCATTGACGCATTTAGCTCATAATGTTATTAATCTTTAAGCATGTTTAACAATGTTTTTACCCAAAACATTGTGTACAAAAAAGTGTTTGATCAATTTCATCAGCTGATTTATTTTTTTAACTTTACTGCTAATTGTTACACAAATTTTAAATTATGTTGTAAAATCAATAAAGTAATTGGTCTGTCTTGGTTTTAATCTTTGTTAATATCATTTATTATCATTTCATTTAGTTTAATCTTATGGCCGAGTCTCAAAATGTATGTACAACTTGAAAGTTGGATTTATTCTCACTTTTTAATCTTCCCTTTCTCATTCCTACTGAATTCATACCGCAGCGACTTTCACACATTCGCTTATTCAAATTGTTTTAGAACAGAGAATTTGCTAACATGTTATAAAGAAATAAAATTTCAGTACTATTCTTTATTCGAAGTTATGTCTTGGTATGAAAAGAAATATTATTGTTAAGGGAAAATAGGAAATGCTGAACTTGATTACCTGAATAAGGCCGCATATTCCTATGCTACAGTCTGAAGGGAGGGGGGAATCTGGCCGATTTAAATTGCAGATCCATGTTGCTATACTCCTTGTGCTTAATGTATTGGAGTAATTTGCGTGGTTTTAGTTCCATTCGTTGCGAGTTAAATTTGTTTCACCGAGTTAGCTGGTGTTGGCTGAAAACGAAGAAGTAGGAGAAAGGTTAAAGATTTGTTAATTCAAATAATGATAATTACACAGTTATTAGCAGAAGAGAATTTCAAAAAAAAGGCAGAGGTAATTCTCAAGATTATTACATAGATCACCTAAACTGCATTCAAGATTTTAATTTCAACCTGGAACTTTAGATCCCTTAGAAAATTATTTCATTAAATAATAAAGTAGAGAATATTTCTAATAATATGTATGTTGGAAATTATCTAATATTTTATATTATCTTTTAAAATACTTAGTGAAATTCGGTGCAATGTACTGTATTATTTGTATTATATTAAGCAATATGTAACAATAAGCTAAGAATATATAAACATGAGGCTTAAAGCATTGCGTTTGAAATCTGTTTCACAAATTTATAATCACAACACTACAATGTGAAACGTGTAATTAATAAATTATATCACGTTTATGAATTAATTATAACAGACCTATCCTTTTGGGCTTAATATATGTGCTTCAGGTAAATAATACCATCTGTCTCGATTTGAACAGACACATTTCTTTGCCTTTGAATGGCAACGCGAAAATCATTAGAAGCGCATTAACTTGGAGAACGAAAAGTGACAACAATGTGAATTTCAGAACTTGCTTTCGATTTCATTGATACAGCTGGAATGCTGCTGATGAGAATTTAAATAGATTCTAGATTAGATTAATTTGTTTGGGTATTCTAATAAACTCCCTTTTAAACTAGATTGAATGTTGATTTAGACATTTTTTTTAACCATATATACAGAAATTTAGATGCGGCATTTAGATTTATTATAGAACTCTATTAAATACGCCTCGCCAGTATTATGTATTGAACACATTAAACTACAAATTAGCTCTTGCAGTTTAATGCATTGAAGAAAGATCTTTAAGATGAAATATATTAAATTTTATATAGATATAACTGGTAAGTTTTCATACTGGAATGGAAAATATAGTAATGGAAAATATAGTAAATGGAAAATATAGTAGCCACAAATCTTCGCAATTTAAACTGTTATCATATAAAATATCGTATCAAAAAATAAGTCCTTTTATCGAATGATTTGCTCGACGGTAATATCGCACACATTGCTTTTAATTTTTAAAAGTTTCAAATGTACATTTATTCAAATGTACGTTTCAAATGTACGTTTTGCCTTTATAAATGTAGGAGTACAGGATCAAGAGCACGAGATAAGTATAAAGTAAATTTATTATAAAATTACATGAATGAAAGATGATAAAAGATGGATGATAATCTATAAGATGGTAAATTGACATAACTAAAGGTAACGGTAACCCCAGGACTAAGTATAGTCCATGAATTGTTCATGTAATAATCAACAGTTCACAGTTTGGCTTATCTTGTCGAATCTCGGGAACAAGATCAGGATTCACAAATGCTGGTGGGTTCTATAACACCACTGGAACATCATCCCTCCTCAAACTTCCTGGAAGGCAAGTCAACGTCAGCTTACAGAGAACACGTCTATTCTCGTCCACTTCTAGAACTCGTCTGAGCTGTTTTACGCTGCGCTGGGCTGGCGGCAGATGACGTCACCTCGCTGGCGGTTCTGATTTCCCACATAAATATACAATAATTTATAAAGGCAAGAAGAAAGTACGAATATCTTTACTTCTCAGATTTTTGAATTATTTAAAGCATTGTAAAAAATCACGAAGGAAATTTAAAAATACAAAATTCAAGGTAGTGAGAAATATAAAAGTACAACAGTTAATGAAACAGAAAACTTCAAAGTAATTATCTTCATAAAAACATCGGTTTTCAGTTTAGTTCAAAGCATTGAGAGTGCAGATTATTGAGTCATCGTCGTATGAACTTTTGCTTTTTGATGCGTTTTGCGGTGTCTTATGTTCAACATTCTTATTAATTTGAAGTGATAACTCCTGATTGTGCTCTGTCGTACTGAGAAAAGCTGTATGAGTACTTTTGTGTGAAGAGTCAAGAATTGTAAAGGTTTAATTTTTTAATAAATTTTATAATTTTTTATCGGTTCTGCGTGCATTTAATCTATTTCGAACCCGTACGCATGTAACGCTATATTTTGTAGATGTTTTAATTTTTATCAACACTACATTTTATACAGCGATACTTTAAGAATCCCAAATTCTGTCGCCACTTGTTTTTCCGACCACTGTGTTTTAGATAGCAACGTTTTTCCTTGTAACCCTTAGAATGATCAATATCATATAAAATTCCACTGCTTGACAGTTTGTACGGGAGAACGCATTAATGCAAATCTTCGTTTCTGTCAGCCACACAGTCGCATGAAAAATAAGTGTAGTGGTGTTCGAGAGCAAAACCTCTTATTCATATGAAAAAGGCAGTGCACTACGCGTGCTCAGCTAACTCCCCACATTACGTATGGATCTTCTTCTCAAAAGTGAAATGGCTATTTTTATTTTTTCTATTATAGATTCTTCTCTATAGTCATAACTGAGGATTTATTTCTCGTCATGCTCCATCTGGGGACATCTTTTTCAGATATCTCTAAAGAGTTTCATAGATTTGCAACTGAATGTCACTCAAAACACAAGTATTCGAGTTCAACTAACAACATGATCTTTATCTTTTCTTTTCTTGAACATGTATTGTACTCTACAATGTATTAAGAAATTTATGTTCTTTCACACTTTCGAAAGTCTGAGTTTATTGTATTGTGCATTAGCACGTAAAGCGTATTGAGTACGTTTCCTCTGTTTAGTGCAGGTTTAATCAAAGAATCACAGGTCAAAATAACTACGAAATTTTTATTTAACAAGCATGAGAATTCTGCTTAACTGAGGTAGAACACAAATTAAAATCACAATCTTCATAGAGATTGAAAATTGAAGTGTTGAAAAGAATAACTTGCTTAGAATCCGCATCAGTCCTAAAATCATCAGGTTTACCTATTTAGGCAATAAAAAGGAGCATACTTTGGCACAGTACCTGAAAATATAAAGCACTATCTGAATTAGACATTAGGCCCAGGTACAAGTAGCTAAGGTGAGAATCATAAGCCTTCATCTTCGCTTTCTCTCGTCAATATATATCTTGACGCAAGATCGTTTTCTTTACGCTTTTGTGTTTTATTATGCACAAATACCTAAATTTATGCTAACAGGATTTTCGGGCAGATTACTTGTAGATGTTTTATATTAGCGCAGGCATGGTGTCTTCCCGTCTTTTACCTTTGGCAGTTTATCTTTTATTATTGGAATAGCAGCTCAGTACTTTATAAAGTCTGGCTATCCCACTAAGACGTAAATTTAGTTACCCTAGAAAATGCAAAAAGGTAGTTTAACGAATAATCTAAGTATCCAAGTGCATGTATTTCCTTATTCGTAACTGCAAGCAACAATATTTGAAAGAAACGTCCCGTTGTCCGTTTCTGCAAATGTTCATTTCTGATGGTATGTATTGATTTCAAAATTTCTGATCAAGTGTTGCTATAGCAAAACGTGCGTCGAAATATGTTATAACGCAGCTAAAAAGGCTACGGAACGTGTAAACAATGTTCTGAAAGCTATTGTTTGGGATTTTGTATTTATTTAGCTAATTTAATAGAATTGTAATTAATTATTTTTTTTATTTTCGAGTGCAACGCAGCGCGTGACGAATTGTAAGAGAAGGCTGAGCCGGAAAAGTAAAAATACAAGAGCGCCTGCATTTAACATTTAATAAGTAGATATCTCGTAATTGCTGTTGCTATCAAGAAAAATCGAGAAAATAGATTTTACAAGAATATTTTCGTGCTTAATTACAAAGCTTATAAAAGAAGGATTAAAACATCTCAGCTCAGTTGAAGTTGTTTTAAGCGAACTATTGTTAACCATTTATTCTCGACAGAGATGAAGATTAGGAGTGTCGGTGCTGTTTTGTCCCAAGAACGTGTCATAACCTATTGGAACAAGTGTCTATCAAAACCTGAGAGGAATTATTGGGACACCAGGAAAGAATTGCTCGCCATAGTTAAATCCGTAGAACATTTCCATCATTATCTCTGTGGCAGAAAACTCCTTCTCCGCATGGATCATGCTTCAATGACCTGGCTTTTAAATTTCAAGAATCCTGAAGGTCAAATTGGCAGGCGGATGCAGAGACTCCAGGAATATGACATCACTATCCGTCATCGGAAGGGATCATCGCATGGAAACGCCGACGTCCTGTCCAGAAGACCTTGCCCAGAAAACTGCCGATATTGTTCCAGGGTCGAAGCGAAATAAAAGCTACTGTCTCCAGTCGCACGACAAATTACATCAACATCGGCTGATCAAGACCCATTGAGTGACAAAGAAGTCAGGAAAATCCAGCTGAAAGATGACTACAGTAAACGCATAATAGATTTACTGGAGACCTCAAGCAGAAAACCTACCTGAAAGAACATTTCGACATACAGTCCCACAACAAAACAATATTGGGCTCTCTGGGACTCACTCAATATTCGAAACGGTGTCTTGTACCGGAAATTCGAATAGGATGATGGGAAGACTTCCAAGATGAAAATTGATACTTACAAGATTTCGGATCCCGGACGTCCTTCAAAAACTATACAGCAGCCCTGCAGGTGGCCACTTCGGAATAATGAAAACCTTGCGGAGAGTTCGGGAGTGCTTCTACTGGAATAATGCAAAGGATAACGTTCAAAAGTGGGGCCGATCTTGGAATGACTGTGCAGGTCGGAAAGGACTGAGGAAACGCAGCCGAGGCAACCTACAACGTTAGGATGTAGGAGCACTTTTTGAACGTATCGCCTTTGACATCTTGGGACGTCTGCCACGAACTGATTATAGCAACAAATACATCCTTGTTGTCATTGATTACTTCACCAAGTGGCCTGAAGCATATCCTATTCCTGATCAAGAGGCTGTCAGAGTAGTTGAGGTGATGATACAGCACTGGATTTCTAGGTTCGAAGTGCCTCTTCAGTTACATTCCAATCAGGGAAGGAATTTTAATAAAATTGTAAGATAGAAATAGATTTTACGAAAATACTCTCGTGCTTAATTAAATAGATTATAAAAGCTGTATTAAAAAATCTCGGCTCAGTTGAAGTTGTTTAAGCGAACTATTGTTTACTTAGTGCTGTTATTGAGTGCAGCGAATTCACTGTGAGATCGAAAACTGCTGTGAGATATTGTAATATTGCACGAATATCTCTGAGGAAATACTTCAACATTTTGTTTTATTTTTTGTGAAAGAATAAATTTCATTAACGTTTTATAGACTTGTGCATTCATTGCATTACGAAGCCGTACGCACGCAACACTATATTACCGACTTCAAGAGGACAAGATATGCTAACCCTAATGGCGAAAAAAAGCAAAATTCCAGCTCCTGACCAGACAGCCACTGGCCTTGCCAGTGCTACTGGCATTCTTGTGTCCATGACAACAACTCCTTGACAATTAAACAAAATTTGTTTATATGCACGGACGCCTGTCACATGCATTCTGCTGCTATCACAAGATGATAACATTATGTTAATTCAAGGAGCACATTCGTTGGGCTCTGACACAGTGGT